>CM067373.1:110454796-110479796 GCA_034401795.1 Chaetoderma sp. LZ-2023a
GGATATTAAATAAGTGTCCCGGATGACTGCGCCCTACTCGTATATGAATCGCATAAGTGATAGATTTCCATTCTTCATGTATAATGTGGGCACAGATCCTTATTAGGATAACCTATGAGATTGTATATACATACATCGTTTATGTAGACATTTTAATTATATTTTGGGCAACATCTGTCAAACAAGACTGGCATGTACAATACCAATTGCCCTTTCCGGAGTAGCCATCCATCATCTGACCTCGTATAACGTCATAATCAGCTCAGCGCGTGTATGATAACGTCACAATCATTATGTCACAAAGGGTTCCATATAGACCGTCATCAAATCTCAAATACTCTGACACGTTCTATGGATTGTATGTCTTTGTGACTCTTTGCTATTTAATAAACATGATGAATATTTTGAAACTAATTTGACTAGGTTCTGCCTTAGGCAGCAACGGCACTCAGTCAAATTAGTTTCAAAATATTCCATAGCTTACTTGTGTAGGTTTTTGAAAATTGAAAGTCATCGTGTTCAGAGATCGATCGATCCCTACACGAGCGAGGTGTGGGTGGGGCTTAGCTAGAGATGGGCGTGGCATAGCTAAAACTCGAAAGGACCATTATATAGAAAACAATAAAGACAGACATTAAAGGTTTGATATATAATTACGTTAAAACCATAAAAGGTTGTTCTAAATTAGTGTCACTAGTGCATGAATGGTACAAAATATGAAATTAGAAGTGTACACGATCTCATTGAAGTGAAGCATTGCTCCTACATTGATTTTAGGACAGAGTTTATGGACGTTTCTCCTGTATGTGACAGCAACATCATCTAGAATAACCATCTAAAATGACACATGCCTCGTTCATCTTGTGAACCTGAAATATCACAGACTATAACAATCTTTTATAATGGAGAAAAATACGCTTTTGACTATTTTAAGCTTAGTTGTACAATCACATGGAGCTGTTGCTGTCACAGACAGCAAAGGTTCGTGTCAAAATGTCCTCAAAATATCCAATATGTTATTTATATATTTACCTTGAAATTGAGACAATAATTACTTTCTGGAAATGCCGGACCAGACCACTCTCAGGAAATATTTATATAGTTGATGATGTATAGTGCTGAAAGACTACACTTTTAAATACATAACTATTTCCAGAGTATCCTTCTCGTGGTACATACACAGTTTGGCTTATAGAAATGTGTTATTTTGTATTTATTAAAAAGGAATATAGAGAAAAAGATTAAGCTAGGCGTTATCGTCAACTATTTGGTTATTTTCAAAGCCTACCCCACAATGTGCGGAAGATGTCCTTTCTTCAAAATACTTTTTATCATCAAATTGACAACTTATGTTTGACCAACTACCAAGAAGTATCAATATATCACAAATTTCACACAGGTTATTAAGTTAAAGCAGATAATAAACGAGGTGACTTGCAACCAATGATTGTGGTTCTGCCGATAAGATCCAACTGTTATCTGATGATCGACCCGTTATACCTGACTAATGTCATTGGTACAGCCATCGAACACCATTTGACCAGTATCACCGAAGAGATCTTCCAATTGAGGGTCGTATTGGCCGGCCACATTGCCGTAGCGCTTACTCGTTGTGTCAATCTGGCTGGAAGACAGAGAAATAATTAAAATGGATGATGCTGATGAAATAGTGGTACTAACGATGGTTCTAAAAAGAGGCTAACGATGATGATGATGATGATGATGATCACAGTATTATGCAATCCATAGCTCTACCCGCCCATTAGAAAAATGGAAAAATTGTGCATGCCAGGATTTCTCAAAGAAAAAGTCAAAGTCATTTGTCAGTCAGATTTTGAGGTGTACGTCCGTATGGGGTGCTCACTGCAGTACTGCTTGAGAGACTGTATTTCAATGCTGTACAGTGAAAGTGTATCGACTTCCAGCATAAAGTACCAGAAGGCCTGATAGTAATCTGCATAAATGGTGTTTCTCTCAATGACGGCGACAACAGTCAGTTAAACTATTATCAAAATAATGAGTAGGCAATGCGAGTGATCATTCCTCCAACGTCTGGCCAAGCTCTCTATAATAGAACCAGAGGTGTCAGAAAAAGGGTATTTCAGGAACATTGCTTTCAAAATAATTAATTTAATTTGGTAGCCTTTCTTTAATCTTTGACCTTTTGACATCGGATTTATCACACATCTTTAGGACTCCAGGGACACTTTTCCCCACGTTTGATTTCTGAATTCCAACATCTCTTGAAACTACAGCCGGAAGTAAGCTTTTGTATTCGACCGACTGGCCGACTGCCTAACTAAGTAAGAGGCATGATGGTTTATTTATTGGAATGCTTGCTACCTACTTCAAGGTTCAAATGCTAAACATATATTTTTTGAAAATATGAAATGGGAATCTCTATATAATATTATTTTCAAATATTATCAGCAAGGCAGTAGACAAGTTTCTAAGTTTGGAAGGGTGGGTACTAAAAGGCAAACCAGGAGGTCGTCCTCCTTCAACGTTGAAATATGTATACTCTCAGATAGTAACTCCTGCATTTTCAGACATTAAATAATTATGGATAATCAGCTGGCTGTTAAATTATACTATTTTACCCACTTTCTCTAGACGCACTCTACCTGACATTCCTGTTACGAAAGGTTTTTGAAAATTGTATGACATAAATCTATTTCCAGCATTGAAAGAATTAAAAGAACATCTAGATGTCTCTCTAACATTCACAGATATTATTAGAAGAAATGTGTTATCAATTACATGGTCATGTTCCCTCATAAGCATTATACTAGTCGAAAGAAACTTTCCCCACTAAATTTGGCTGGTTGGCGCTCCAGCCGACAAAGCCCACTTATCTGCGGCCACCTTTCCAGGAAAATCTAAATATTTTCCATTTTCCTAGATGTGAGACGTCTATATATCACATAAATGAAGTGCTCGGTTAGTGACCCATGCATTCCAGTGGTAAAACTTCAAAATTAGTCTTTTCATAGCCTTCAAATAGACGGTTCACAAGAAGCTGTTTCTAAAACGTTACATTGACCAAATGTTGCCCGTGTTTAGCTTGCCACATTCCAATGATTAGTCTTACTTGCATATGACGTCAGATACTTGGTTACCCAACTCTGGTTGCTGGTATTAGAAAGCGAGCACAAGCCTCATCATAGTGATGGCCAGGGTTTAGGCCCTGGAGACACTCTACATTGCGGATAATCACTGGAAAAAAAATAAAAATAATAATAATAATAATAATAATAATAATCTGACATTGCTCTACGCTGCGCCATGGGGAAAATAGCTTTCCGGTTCTTCTGGAAGCCATGGATTCGTCGATCAAATATAACCTTGACAAGAAGACTATGTATATACAACGCAGCCTACGTATATTTGATGCTGCAGTAACTGTAACAGCTGGGCAGCTTGAAAGACATGTCTAAACAAACTTGAGGCCTTCCACCACAAACACATATGCACCATCACTGGATACCGATGACCAGAGAGCTTAATTTCCAATGAAGCACTGTACACAGCCACTGTCGGTAAACCTTACCCAACAAGTTCACGTAGCTCACGTTATACTGATAAATAGTAGAATGTATGCCAGACGACACACAAGCACATAGCATTGGAATTCGCCCTACTGGGAGCTGGCCAATATCTACACGTATGTACAATTTTAACACTGAGCCCCCTGCAAGTATAAGTTCCAACTCTCTAGACAAAAATTTACTTATTTATGGGTTTCGAGAAAATCGCTTTATGGACAAAAAATAATGTTTTTAGGTCAAGCCGTGGACTACATAGTGCTAGAAGACTGCCGAGGTTCACGTTGGTCAGCCCAAACCCCTAGGAGCAAACGTGATTTTCCTTATCACATATTTGTTTTAAGAGTCTATGTGATGTATCAGTATAAGTTGAAGTTGCATTCCTGTCTTTTTCTTTATCTATCACACAATTAAAGTCACCACCCAATACTAAGTTCTCAGTGATGTTATCTAGTACTGTTGTAGACATCTCATGAAAAAAATTACGACGTAGTTGATGAGATGCAGGTGCATATATACACGGCAACGTGAAACGTGTGTATTGTATATCTATTGTGACTCTCACCCAGCGACCATTTGCATCTGATACTGAAGAAATTATATTTACATAGGGTGAACAACGAGGGAGCATAAGAAGTGTACACCAGCACTATTATCTTGAGATAATGAATAGAATATTCTGAATCCAGAAATCTGACTATAATTCTGACTTCTGAATCTTTGTTTCCTGTATCAAAGCAATGTCAATATGCTCATTTTTTGGAGTCTCTAGTAAGTGACGCTGTTTTATGTCACTATTTTAAGCCTCTACAATTGAGTGTACAAATTAGCATAAAAGGTAATAACATGATGTATACAACCGCCATTATTAAGCTAACTAGATTTTGCTTTTATCGACCTTCTCTTAGACCATTTACCTATTTTACTCTCAAACGCTGTACTACTTAGTTCAACTTTTTCCAAATGCTTATATTTTAATATATCTGAATCATGACGCAGATACCTATATTTAACCCCTTTTGCCATCACATATGGAACTAACACCTCTCCTACCTCTGACCTGTACATGACCATTTCATAGGGTGATTTAGAACTTTGTGTTTGAATGGATATATCGGATTCAGCCACTGACATATTATCGTCTTCTATATCACTTTCTTCTATTTCTGATTCAGAACTGCCTCCATGTTTCTGTCGCCTTGTTCCACTAAATTGACCCTTGTCCTAAATTAAAATTGTCTTCCAGAGGGTATTGATCATCATCTTCAACTTATGTGGAATTAACCTCTCTGACATTAGACTTGGATTGACTTGTTACTGGAGTAAGACTTAGCCCCTCATCTGGAACCTCTATTTCATCACCTGCAACTACAGCGATTGGATTCTTAGTTTTTTCACCATGCTCCTCATTAACATGGACTTCAGCTACAGTCTCAGCAACTAGCGGTTCTATGATATTTTCTTTAGAAACATGCTTCTCATTAACATGGATTCAGCTACAATCTCAGCAACTACCGGTTCTATGACATTTTCTTTATAAACAACTTGCTCTGCACTTTTATCAGCACCCTCTTTGACAGATTTGTTCTGCGGGCATCGCCACTTAGAATGATCAGATGACCCTCAAACTAGACATTTGCTTTTGTTAGGGCAATCTGTTGCAAGATGTTCTGTGCTTAAACAGATTCTACACTCTTTGATTTGCCCCCTGTAGCATAATGGCAAGATAAATAGACCATCTACCGCGACCTTACTTGGGAGAGGTTGTTCTACCTTTTCGAACCAAATTATTCTGATTCCATTTTCTAAGGTTCGATCAAATGGATATGTCTCGTGTTCTACTTTTTCTGCTTTGCTATACTTGATCAATTCATTGATAACCCGTTCATCTGGGATCTCTAACGGAACCTTCATCTTAACTAATAGACGATCAGAATCTATTTTCTCCACATTACACCCCTCGCCCTTCACGACAAGGACCTCGTCGAGCAACTTTTCCTTCACACTACTTATGTCAAACACTCGAAATAATTATCTTTAATACCACCGGATCTATTACTATCGTAAGCAAGCCACGTTTTAATGGCACATGTTACATCTGCTGCAGCAGCAACAACAGCAGCGACATCGGTAATAGTAGTAGTAGTAGTAGTAGTAGTAGTAGTAGTAGTAGTAGTAGTAGTAGTAGTAGTAGTAGTAGAAGTAGTAGTAGTAGTAGTAGTAGTAGTAGTAGTAGTAGTAGTAGTAGTAGTAGTAGTAGTAGTAGTAGTAGTAGTAGTAGTAGTAGTAGTAGTAGTAGTAGTAGTAGTAGTAGTAGTAGTAGTGGTGGTGGTGGTGGTGATGGTAGTGGCAGTGGCAGCGGGGCGGGGGTGGGGGCGGCGACGGAAACTGTGGTGGGGGCGGTGGTGGTGGTGCTGGATGTGGTGGTAGTTGTAGTTGTGGTGGTGGTAGTTGTAGTGGCTGTGGTCGTGGTGGTGGTGGTGGTGGTGGTGGCGGCGGTGGCGGTGGCGGTGGCTGTAGCGGTAGCGGTAGCGGTAGCGGGATTAGTCGTAGTAGTAATAGTAGTAGTAGTAGTAGCCATTGAAGTCGTACTGCTTTGGCTCTGCTATTAACGTCGATTTAAGACGCATTCTATTACGCCCATATGCTTTATTTTTGTCTTTATAAGTGTATATACGTTAATTTTGTTGTATTTATTTGGGGAGATTTTGATGTTGAAGGTCGTATTTTGCAGCGAAGTATTTCAAGCTTGTTGCTCGCTTGTTTTAAAGCGCTAGCCATTGTTGGCTGTCGCTGCTGTTTCGGCCTTGTTTGTCCAGCTGTTTGTCCTCCTTTAGTTGCGCTTGTCCGGCTCTTTTCACGCCGTTAAAAGCGCCTTTTATGTTGGTTGCCTTTGAGAACTGCATTAGCTTGGCCTGTTTGTATAGGCGGCTTTTCGTTCACCTGTGTTTGCGTAACCTACATGCAAACGCGCGGTTTTAAAGGTGGTCTGGCGCGCTGCTGTTATAACGTCATTAGAAATGTCAGCTAAATATAAACGAACGTTAAGTTTGAAAATAACCACAAGAGGGTGGGACGTATCAGCCATAGACGTTTATCATGGCTTAAAAGATATCGTCGGCGCTGGACCTATGGTGTTAAAGGGCCTTATTAATATTACTCGTAATATATGGAACATCACTTTGGCCAATGAACAGGCAAAGGAGAAGCTATTAGCAAATGATTTGACTGTTAAGGGAGAGGTTTGTGGAGTTGAAGAAATTGAAAGCGATAAACTGGTGGTGAAGATTAAAGCGCCTTAGGAGATCCCTAATGAGCGGCTAATATCTGAGCTCAGCCAGTATGGGAAGATTCTGAAGGTGGAGAGAGAGACGTATCGATTTGACAGGACGCTAGCGACTGGAGTTAGCCTAGTTTATTTCGATAAAGTGGATACACCGTTACCTAATAAATTGTCCATTGATGGAATTTTCATCCTTCCCTTATGGTACAGGGGACAAGTTAAGGAATGCCGCATTTGTTCAAGTACTACCCATCTAGCAGGAGATTGTCCACAGAAAAACAAGTGCCTTATATGCGGTTCTACTGAGCATTTTAAATGGCGATGCCCTAATAAGATGGCCAATTAAACTGCACCAAAGCAACCTCAAAGCGGTGAATCAGTTGAAAAGCCCTCTGTGCTGATACGGGATAAGGAAATTTCACCACCAGTTACAGCGCCAATTCCAGTTGTAGCTGATGTGCATTTGAGATTAACGTCGTGTGCAGCGGTAGCAAGAACTGAGCCTAATGATGAAATAGAAATTTTAGAAGAAGGGATTGGTTTAGCTACAGTTGATGCTAGCGAAAGTCAACCAGTTGATGGCGAGAATCTGAGTGACATTGAGTTTACTCAGTCAGAGAGTTTGGGATGTGGGAAAAATAAATTTAGGTCACAATTGACGGAAGACGAAGATTTCCCCCCACTTCCTTTAAGTCAAATCTCGGGCATAAGTAGCATTAACCATAGCCTTGAGAAAGGCGCAATAGGTGGAGGTATTTCAATGATGGATGCTATGGATACCCCTATTAATAATGGCGTTGGAGGAATCAAACGTCACCAAATTGATTCTGGATCTGAGAGTGAGGTGGAGGAAGAGGATATTGAGGATGACAATATGTTATTGGCTGGGTCAGAATACTCAGTCACTTCACATACGACCAATGAAATGGACATGTATCGTTCAGATGATGGTGAAACGCTCGTGCCCTATATAACAGCGAAAGGGGTACACTATAGACATTTAAGGTGTGATTCTGATGCTTCCAAGTACGGACATTTGGAAATTGTTCAGCTGAATAATCATGATTTTAACTGTAAGCTGGGTAAATGGGCTAAAAAACGAAAGAATGGCAGTAAAAAAACAAAATCCAATTAGATTTGCCATTGTAGCGGTGTTGTATATTACCCTACTTATTATGATTATTAGCACCTTAAATTGTAGGGGTTTGAATACAGAATTAAAGCAAAGGTCTTTGTTGGAAGAACTTGAAAAGCAAAAGACAGACATAGCATTACTTCAGGAAACTAAAATTCACAATCCTGAAGTATATAATTCATTTAAACAGTTCTTCAAAGGCGAATTGTACTTTTCGTTATCAACAGACAATAGTGCAGGAGTTGCTATTCTTATTCTCCCTAGGTGCCTTAAATATGCTAATGTCGTATCATCATCAACTGATACCAATGGGCGTTGGGTGAAAATATCAGTAAATATTTCTGATTCAGTTTTAAATATTATGTGTATTTATGCACCAACTTTACATGGTCCTCGGCATGCTTTTCTAAAAGAATTATCGACAATTATACATGAAGGGACGGAAAATTTAGTACTAGGAGGAGATTTTAACTGTATTTTAGATGCAAATAAAGATAGACGGTCTTCAGCTATTTATGCTGACACATCCCACAAGGAGTTGAACCAGCTATGTGATCGAGAATGCTTATTCGACAGTTATCGGCTGTTGAATCCTGATGGAAAACAATTCACTTGGTATCCACGTGATGGACATGTTGCATCAAGAATAGACAGGATTTATTTGCAGGAGTCGTTTAAAGGTAAACTAACTCAGACAAAAACTGTACCTGTAGCATTCTCGGATCACAATATGCTGTGTATTACCTTAGATAATGCTGACTGGATTAAGCAAGGGAATGGATATTGGAAATTTAATAACTCACTCCTTCACGATGCTAAATATTATCAGCTTATCCAACACTTTTGGCATTATTGGCTCGGGAAAAAGGACTCATATGAAAATTTGATTCAATGGTGGGAGGAGGGTAAAAATAATCTGGCTCACATTTCACGGCAGTATGCTAATAAATTAGCACGAGATAGACGAAGGTACAGGAAAGCATTGGATAAACTTTTATTACGAACCTCCAATAAAGTAAATAATGGAGAAGAAGGCTATAGCGACCTTTTAATTCAAACAAAGAACAAAACAAATGAGTTAGATAAGTATATGTTTGAAGGTGCAAGAATTCGGTCACGAGCTCAGATGCAGGCTGAGGGTGAAAAACCCACAAAGTTTTTCTGCAGTTTGGAAAAAGATAGGGGCATAGGAAAGATTATTAGACGTGTAAAATCAAATGATGGTGTAAATCTTGATTCAACAGCTGATATAACAAGAGCTGTTCATCATTTTTATCAATGTCTCTATTCATCTGAAGGATGTGATGCTGCAGCAGCTGCAAATGTTTTAGGCAACATCAAGAAAACGTTGCCGTATTCATGCCGTGTAATGTGTGATCAATGTTTAACATTACAAGATTTAACTGAATCCTTACATGGTATGAAAGCAGGCAAAACTCCTGGATGTGATGGCCTGACAGCAGAATTTTATAGCACATTCTGGAGAATACTAGGGCCATCATTGCTGCAGGTCGTACATGAAATTTTGGAAATTGGCAACCTTCCACCTTCCATGTCTCAGGCATACGTTCGAATACTTTATAAGAAAGGTGAAAGGGAAGATTTGAGAAATTACCGACCAATATCTCTGCTGTGTGTGGATTATAACATAATTTCTAGAGCTCTATCACTAAAACTAAGCAGAGTTTTGGAGGAAGTGATTGACGCTGATCAGACCTGTGGTATTCCGGGCAGAAGCATTTTAACAAACGTCTTTCTTATACGGGATTTACTTAATTTAGTGGAGAAAGACAAAATACCAGCAGCAATCATTAGCCTTGATAATGAAAAGGCATTTGATCGTCTAGAGTGGGATTTTCTTTTTAGGTCTTTACGTTGTATTGGCTTAGGGGACAATTTTATTAAATGAGTCAAGATATTGTATACTAATATAAGTAGTCGATATTTGGTCAATATCATTTAACTGACCCTGTAATTTTGAAGCGTGGCGTTCGACAGGGATGTTCATTGTCACCCTTGTTATTTGTGCTTGCCATGAAGTTATTTGGGGCAACAATACGTGAAGATAAAACATTCAAAGGAATTGTCATACCAGGTATTGTAAGACCCTTGAAGGTTCAACAATATTCTGATGATACCACAGTATTCATAGGAGATAATTATGATTTTAGTCGCCTAGAAAGGACACTGGTTGAATTTAAGAAAGCATCTGGCCTAAAAATAAATAAGGATAAATCAATTGGTTTGTTTCTTGGTGAGTGGAATTCCCGAAATGATGACGCCATGGGAATAAAGTGGTCAGACAACAATATTAAAGTGTTGGGAATTTACTTCAATAGGAACATGGATCCCTCAATGAACTGGACATATCGCCTTACTAAAGTGAAACATATTCTAGCAGGTTGGAGGCGGCGTCATTTGTCAATTTTTGGAAGAACTTTTGTCATTAATAATTTGGCAATGTCCGGGCTGTGGTTTACAGCCTCAGTTGTACATATGCCAAAATATGTAGAAACTGAAATTAGTCAATTAATTCTTGCATATTTATGGAAAGATAAAACTAACCTTGTATCATAGGCTGTGTGCGTGAACAAAAAACAAAATGGCGGGTTAGATTTAGTTCACATACCAACAAAATGTGCGTCTTTAAAACTGAAATTTCTTTATGAACTACTTTATGAAGGTTCGCCTTGGACAACCGTTTCACGCAAATTACTCCAAAGTTACATAGGGCCATTTCCAGTTGCAAGTATCTTCTTTTCAAATACGCCACCCCCAAATATTCGGAGGATTCCTGGGATATATCAGGACTTACGCAAGGCATTAAGTATGTTTTCTAAAACCACTCAATCGCCATTGACATGGGGAGATGCTTTAAACCAACAATTGTGGGGAAATGATAACATTACCCTGTCCAATAGAGCTCTTTATTTCCCATCATTAGCAACTAATGGGATCCAGCACTTAGCAGATGTGATTACGCTTGATTCCCGAGCATGGGTTTCCAGGCAGACCCTATCAGAGAAATGTAAGCTGAGAACCATCGACGCTCAGAGATTATTAATTCATATTAGGAAGGCAGTTCCTCCGGATTGGTTTAAATTACAAAATTCCACTAGCAAACAGGAAATAGCTCCACCCATCTTGCTTTACGATGAAAATGTATTCAAATGTCATATGAGGTCCCATGACTGGTATACAGTTTTGATACAAAAACATGCTAAAACACCAAAAGCTGTTGCTGTTTGGAATGACACATGTTATAAACCCATTGAATGGAAAACTGTCTGGAAAATTTACACCTGCCCTCTATACCATATAAAGCAAAGGATGTAGCTTGGCGACTTCTCCATCGCAGACGTTGGGTTGGTCATCTATTACAAAAATGTCACGTCACAACCAGTAATCGATGCCCTCTTTGTGAATCGCAGGAGGAAACAATCGAGCACTTATTCCTTAAATGCTCAGTCATTCTTGAGTTCTGGAATCACATAGAGACAGTCTTAAAGGATTTCGGGATCAGTCACATGAAATTGACAGCTAATATTATTTTATTTAGAGACTTTAAACATGTACAAATGCATCTTACAAACAGCCTGCAAGATGTTCTAATGTGTCTTGTTACAATGGCGGTTTGGACAATTTGGAATATAGATGTGCTAAGGTACTGGGCCATGATAACATGAACAGCTTAGTTTCATTGAAAGCGATTTTTCGCGCCAGTATGCTAATTTTCCTCCAAGGAGAACTTTTTCGGTTGATGAAGAAAGGGAAGATTGAAAGGTTTAAATATACATGGTGTGTAACCAACTTAGTAGAATTATCACCTATGAACTGGATAGTTTTTAATTTATGAACACCACAGATCCTGTATTGAAGTACCAGAGGAGTTTAAATTAATAATAGTTGAAAAAGAAAATCTGACTATTAGCCCTTTAATGGCAGCATTTGCTAAGGAATGTCAAAATATTTGCTGATTGAGTGACCATTTGCGGGCCGAGAGAAGAATATTTTGGAAATTTAGCACTGGAGTGGCTGGCTCGGTTGTCTATGCAGTCATTCAACTGGTAAGTTTTCAAAAATGGTCTTCTCTTGGCCTCCAAATCGAAATTAATATTCCTCAATACCACTGAAGAGACAGGGTTTTGGTCTACTTCGCCATAGAATGGTTTTAAAGCGTCACCATGATGATTACAAATTTCCTTAGTTTGCTGAGTATGGAAATAATGTAATGTTGTAATGTTTTAAATTCCATCTGTATCATTTTGTGTAACATTTTTAAGAATAGATTTTTAATGTATATATATTAACGCTTAAATACGGGCATCCCTTGATTGGAGGCGGTTGCTGCCTTATCTGACTGCTGCTTCCAGTCGTTTCGGATGTTTTTAATGGCCAGTATTAAATTAAGATCATTGTATTGTTTGAATTGCAAACGGCCCGGGGTAATATTGGAATCAGTATCTCTATGTAAACACAGATCATTTTTTCAAAATAGCAGCGGTGTTTGTTATTGTTTATTCAGGCCGCAAGCGATCACGGGCATTTTCAGAAAAGTTCTCGCCAAGTAAAGAGAAAGATTAATTTGCAGAGGCGATATTTGCTATTATTCGCGTTACTGCGGACAAAACGTTTGCGTTTAAATACTCGCGTTTTGTCGGCTACAAAATCAAGTACCCGGGCCTGTTCAGAAACTGGTCATAATAATGTATGTATGGCGTTTATTGTATTACGGCAGTATATATTTTTATTGCGCATATATTTTGAATGATATGATTTATGATGGTAAGACTGGCGAATTTTTTTAAGTTGTTTTTCCTTTGACGTCTGTTCAGTGTTAGTGTATTGTATAGTTTTGTCAGCCTTTTATATATTTTTTGATATTAAAGGTCTTCCGCACGATCCGTTGATCGTGTCATCAAAAAAAAAAGAAAAAAAAAGTAGTGGTAGTAGTAGTAGAGGTGAACGCACACGTTTATTTAGCTCTGCAATTGCTGCCCTAATTTGCTGGTTTCTAGTTCGATTTTGTAGATAAATTTTATACATATATTTCGTATTAGTATTTCCTTTCAAACTTTATGTTTAATTTGTAAATTCTATTCTTGGTTGGAGCGCATTTTGTGTCTCCATTTTCTAAAGGCACTCCTCTTAGCTGGCGGTTTCAGCCATTTAATAGGTCTCCTCTTACTGTGGTCAATGCAATACTTTTCTCCCCGCGCCATATGCTATTTCTATAGTTCGTTGGCTAGCTCATTATATTTGGCAAGATCGCTTGAGTGAGTGGATTTATTCCTTTGTCATTTGTAAGCGCAAGCCTAGTACTTTGATTTTTATAAATCTATATAGTCTGTTGGCTGTTCCCGGTCAACTCGATCAGACTAACAAATATATGACTGTAATATGTTAGTATGCATTAGGAAACCACTTTAATCGGTTAGGTGCTAGTGAACCACTTAATAAGTAGTTCAAACTAACAAATATACGACTGTACTATCTATTCGTATATTTGTTGGTAGGTGTCAGGGTTTCACAAGGGGACACTATTTATTTAGTGTTTAGCTCTTTCCCTGACGTCTTGGTATTATATATTTGTATTACCCCTTATATATGTAGTAGTATGGGTTTCCTCTTTTATTAAAACACCATGGCAACCTCCTTTAAGCGTAACCTGAGTCTTAAAATCACGACAAAGGCTTGGGGTGTTTCGGCAATTGAGGTGCATCATGGGTTGACGGATGTAGTTGGGGCATGGCCACGGGTCCTTCAAGGTCTCATTAACGTTTCCAAATCTGTATGGAATGTCACCGTAGTTAATGAAAGTGTGAAGGAAAAGTTGCTCGACGAGGTCCTTGTCGTGAAGGGTGAGGTGTGTAATGTGGAGGAAATAGATTCTGATCGTCTATTAGTCAAGATGAAGGTTCCATTAGAGATCCCAGCTGAATGGGTTATCAATGAATTGATCAAGTATGGCAAAGTGGACAAAGTAGAACACGGGACCTATCCATTTGATCGAACCTTAGAAAATGGCATCTGTAGAATTTGGTTAGAAAAGGTAGAACAACCTCTCCCAAGTAAGGTCACGATAGATGGTCGATTTATCTTGCCATTATGGTACAGGGGGAAAATCAAAGAGTGTAGAATCTGTTTAAGCGCAGACCATCTTGCAACAGATTGCCCTAACAAAAACAAATGTCTAGTTTGTGGATCATCTGATCATTTATGTGGTGATGCCCACAGAACAAATATGTCAAAAAGGGTGCTGATAAAAGTGCAGAGCAAGTTGTCTCTAAAGAAAATGTCATAGAACCGGTAGCTGCTGAGATTGTAGCTGAAATCCATGTTAATGAGAAGCATGATGAAAAAACTAAGAATCCAATCGCTGTAGTTGCATGCGATGAAATAGAGGTTCTAGATGAGGGGCTAAGTCTTACTCCAGTAACAAGTCAATCCAAGTCTGATGTCAGAGAGGCTAATTCCACACAAGTTGAAGATGATGATCACTACCCTCTGGAAGAGAGTTTTAATTTAGGACAACTAAAATTCAGGTCGCAAGATACTGAAACTAACTTTGCTTTTCCACTGAGTACACTCAATCTAGACGATTTAAAAAATATAGAGAACGTAATTGGTGTCTCGGATCGATTGAGTTGAACAAAGCGACAGAAAGATGGAGAGAGTTCTGAATCGGATATATAGAGGAAAGTGATATACAAGACGATAATATGTCAGTCGCTGAATCCGATATATCCATTCAAACATAGTGTTCTAAATCACCTGATGAAATGGTCATCTACAGGTCAGAGGGAGGAGAGGTGTTAGTTCCATATGTGATGGCAAAAGGGGTTAAATATAGGCATCTGCGTCATGATTCAGATATATTAAAATATAAGCATTTGGAAAAAGTTGAGCTAAGTAGTGCAGCGTTTGAGAGTAAAATAGGTAAATGGTCTAAGAGAGGGTCGAAAAACCAAAATCTAGTTAGCTTAATAATGGCGGCTATACTCATCATTTTATTACTTTTTATGCTAATTTGCACACTCAATTGTAGAGGGTTAAATAGTGACGTAAAGCAACGTCACTTACTCGGGACTCTGAAAAATTAGCAGATTGACATTACTTTGATACAGGAAACAAAAATTCAGAAGTCAGAATCATACGATAATTTAGAACGGATTTCTGGATCCAGAATATTCTATTCGTTATCTCAAGATAATAGTGCAGGCGTAACAATTGTTATACTCTCTCGTTGTTCAGCCTATGTAAATATAACCTCTTCAGTATCAGGTGCAAATGGTTGCTGTGTGAGAGTCACGCTAGCTATACAACAAACACGTTTCACGTTGCTGTGCATATATGCACCTGCATCCCATCAACTACGTCGTTATTGTTTTAATGAGATGTCTACAACAGCATTAGATAACATCACTGAAAAATTAGTAATGGGTGGTGACTTTAATTGTGTCGTAGACAAAGAAAATGACAGAAATGCAAATTCAACTTATACTGATACATCACATAGACTCTTAAATGAAATATGTGATAATGAAAATTTTGTTGACACCTATAGAATATCAAAACCTCATGGTAAAGATCTTATATGTTTTTTCGGCAGATGGTAAAGTTGGTTCAAGGACAGAATTTATGTGAATAGTTTGTTGACAGGGTACTGGAGAGATGTTAATATTAAGCCAGTCGCATTCTCAGATCATAACATGGTTTGTGTAACCTTTGCCAATGCTGATTGGGTAACAAAGGGGGCTGGGTTTTGGAAATTAAACACAAGACTGTTGGGAGAAGAATCTTATAAGAATAATATAGAGAGTTGTTGGCAACATTGGATTAATAGGAAAGCATCATATAAGAGCACATTGCAATGGTAGGAGGAGGTAAAACTGGATTTAAAGTATGTTTTTCCGAAAGTATGCTATTAGGAAAGCACAGGAAATACACAAACGCAAGAAAACACTTCCTCGATCACTGATGAAAATTAATGCTAAAGTAAATAATGGTAAAGATAATTATTATGAATTACTGGTTAAAATTAAAAGTAAAATAAGAGATATAGAACAATATAAGTTTGAGGGTGAAAAAATTAGAGCAAGAGCCCAGATGCACACAGAAGGGGAAAAGCCAACCCGATATTTTTGCACATTAGAAAGAGCATGGGCAATAGATAAGGTGATGTGCTCATTAAACATGCTAGATGGTTAAACCATCTTTACCAACAATGAAATGAGTACTATTGTACAAGTCAGAGGGAATTGATGAAGATGCAAAATTAGATTTGTTAGCAAATATAGACAAAAAGGTGTCAGACACAGGCAGTGAATTTTGTGATCAACCCTTAGCACTAGAATATTTATCTAAATCCCCTAAAGGTATGAAACTAGAAAAATCACCGGGGTGTGATGGCCTTCCAGTTGAATTTTACCAAACGTTTTGGCACCTTGTAGGTCCAATAATGGAAGAATTAGCCACTGAAATTTTTTAGAAAGGCCATTTACCACCAACTATGGCTAGGGCATATGTAAGGCTAATATATAAACGAAATGACAGACGTCTAATTCAGAATTACAACCAATTTCTCTACTATGTGTAGACCACAAAATAATATCCAGAGCACTAACATTGAAACTAGGTAGTGTTTTAGGAGAAGTCATTGGAACAGAGCAGACATGTGCTGTATGTAGGAGGACAATTTTAACCAATACCATGTTAATAAGAGACCATATATAATTGGTTGAGAAGGATAGCATCCCCTCAGCTGTAATTGCCTTCGGCTACAAAAAGGCATTTGACCGTGTGGAATGGGATTTTCTTTTTAATTCTTTACAATCGTTTGGGTTAGGCCCAACATTTATTAAATGGGTTAAGATTTTATATACGGATGTCAAGAGTAGCTATTTAGTGAACAATCAATTATCCAGAGAAATCGCCTTAGAACGTGGTGTTAGACAGGGGTGTTCCCTATCGCCATTATTATTTGCAATTGTGATGGAATCCCTTGGCATAGCATTGAGGTAAAATAACAACTTTCAAGGCATATGTATTCGTGGCATAGAAAGACCACTTAAACTGTCACAATATGCTGATAACACAACTGTGTTTGCTAGTTCAAACAATGATTTTGCAATTTTAAACCACATACTAGAAAAGTTCCAAAATGTATCTGGAAAATCCAAAAGATTATTTTTGGGACCATGGAAAGAGTGGAATGACCAGCCACTTGAAATCAATTGGTCTAATGATACCATTTAGATTTTAGGCATCTATTTTAGCAGGAAACCGAATACAACACAAAATTGGAATGAACGAGTATCTAAGCTTAAGAGAATATTAGCAAATTGGAAGCGTCGTCGTCTTTCAATTTTTGGTAGAGTGTTTGTTGTCAACAACTTGGTATTATCTGGTCTATGGTATACAGCATCTGTTGTACACATGCCAAAACATGTAGAAAGGTAGGTTAATGAGTTGATATTGTCCTTCATATGGGAAGAAAAGAATTATTTAGTTTCCCATCATGTTCTCAATAATGCTAAGTTGGAAGGAGGACTTGATTTAATTGATATTAAAGTGAAATGTGTTTCTTTACAGTTAACATTTTTTAATGATCTTATTACATCAGATGAGACATGGGCATGTGTTTCACGAGCTCTCATGGAGAGAATTGTAGAACATTTCTGGTGGAGCATGTTTTTACCTCAAAGAAGCCACCTCCAAATAGCCAAATGATACCAGATGTGTTTAAAGATCAAGTTAACGGAGTTAGAAATATTTGACAGATACATGCCTCCACCTACCTGCTGGAAAAAGTACTAGAACAGCAATTGTGGGGCAATAGTAATATATATTATAACACAGTACTTTATCTACCGTCCTTTGCAAAATATGGAATTCAACATTTATCTGATATGATACACCCTCAAAGACGTAGATGGATTTCAATGCAAGAAGTAGCTAGAAAAAATACATATGAGGCATATAGATGTCCAGCGGTTGCTAAATAAAATAAAACATGCTGTACCAATTGAATGGTTTCGTCTGCCAAATGTAAATAATAATAGTTTGACTCCACAACCTGCATTAGTTCTTGATGATGAGATGTCAAAATACAAGATGAGATCCAAGGAATGGTACCACATTATGAGACAAGTAACACCTCCCATAGCAATTAAGAGATGGGATGACTCTATAAACCAATCAGTTGGAAAAATGTATGGAAAATCTTACATTCTCCATACATACCAAATATGGCTCATGATTTATTGTGGCGATTACTACATCGACGCCTATTGGTGGGACACTTGGCATACAAGTGCAATATTACAACTTCTGATAGGTTTTACTTATGTCAAACAGACGAGGAAATAATCGAGCATTTATTTGCGGAATGTCCAATATCGTCACAATTTTGGGACTATATCAGCCAAATCTTGGCACAATTTGGAGCGAAGCCCATTGTTCTAGAAATGCATGTAGTCTTATTTAGAGAATTTGGATCAAGCGGTGTAAATATCATAAAGTCTGAAAGGACTATTTTAATAACAATGCTAACCATAGGTGTTTGGGCAATTTGGAAACATCTGTGTGCACACACGAAAAATCCATCTATGGGCAATCACAATAGAGCAATAAAGGCAATATTTCGTTCATTGCTGCTGAATCATATTCCTTCCGAATATTTTAGATTAAAGCAACATGGTAAAGAAAAAGTATTGAAGGACATATTGTGCAAAACAAACATGGTTTCTATAGAGTTGGGAACTGTAAATATAAATGAGCCTGCACTAGCTTAAATCATTTAATTACTACAGCTGATTTATCTGTGTCTTTAAATTAATCTGTGCCCTGTAATTCATTTTAGTCTGCCCTTTGACATTGTTATGTTTAATACTTCATGTTAACAAATAAACAGACTGGGGTAAGTTAATAATCAATCAATACAATAAGTTGCCATTGAATTATAAAATCGTCCCGGGTAATTTTAGAAACTTGCACAAGGTTTTATAAGGTTATTTGTTCCCGGGTAGTTTACAAAACCTTACAACAAAGTAAATCAAAAATGTAAACAAGAGCGCCATCTATTTCCATCTATTTTTCTGTAATTTTCCTGCTGACTATATATGTTATGCTACCCAAATGCTACTACGCCCACTGATCTTTAAAGAATCAGCCCACTGGCGTCAATGATTGACTTATTTGTCATTGATTGACGAGTCACTTTTCATTTGTTGAATAGTTGCACTCGCCACACGGGCCTACTACCACACATGGATTGAATGGTAATTCACAAAACCTTACAATAAAGTAAATCGAAAATGTAAACAAGAGCGCCATCTATTTTTCTGTAATTTTTCTGCCGACTATATGTATTATACCACCCAAATGGTACTATGCCCATTGATCTTTAAAGAATCAACCCACTGGCGTCAATGATTGACTTATTTGTCATTGACTGACGAGGCACTTTCCATTTGTTGGATAGTTGCACTCGCCACACGGGTCTACTACTACACCTGGGTTGAATAGTAATGCCTTTGTTAAGTTTAGTTTTGCTAACGGATCTTTATCAGCCTATTGTTTTGTATCTATGCTATTTAAGCCATATGTATTTATAGATTGTATTAATGCTCATTATTTATCTTTTATTTTGGTGTAATATTAATCAGGCTACCAGTTTTTTTATCTGGGGGTTTGCAAGCCTTTTTAACGGAGTTCCTCCGTGAAGATTGTCCGACTGCGTCAGGGTCGGATATTCAAAAAAAAGAAAAAAAGTAGTAGTAGTAGTAGTAGTAGTAGTAGTAGTAGTAGTAGTAGTAGTAGTAGTAGTAGTAGTAGTAGTAGTGTAGTAGTCGAAGTGAACGCACACGTTTATTTGGCTCCGCAATTCCTGCCCTAATTTGCTAGTTTCTGGCGCGATTTTGTAGACAAGTTTTGGATATATATTTCGTATTAGCATTTCCTTTCAAAGTTTGTATTTGGTTTGTAAGTTCTTGTCACTCCTCTTAGCTGGCGGTTTCCGCCATTTAATAGGACTCCTCTTATTGTGGTCAATGCAATACATTTCTCCCCACGCCAGTATGCTATTTCTATAATTTGTTGGCTAGCTCATTATAGTTGGCAAGATCTCTTGAGTGAGTAGATTTAATTCCTTTGTCATTTGTAAGCGCAAGCCTAGTACTTTGATTATATAAATCTGTATAGTCAGTTGGCTGTCCCCAGTGAACTCGAACAGACTAACAACTATATGACTGTAATATGTTAGTATGTATTAGGAAACCACTTTAATCGGTTAGGTGTTAGTGAACCACTTAATAAGTGGTTCAAACTAACAAATATACGACTGTACTCTCTATTCATATATTTGTTGGTAGACGTCAGGGTTTCAAAAGGGGGCACTATTTATTTAGTGTTTAGCTCTTTCCCCGACGTCTTGGTGTTATATAATTATATATTTTTTATTATATATTGTAGTAGTATTGGTTTCTTCCTTTTATAAAACACCATGGCAACCTATAAGCGTACCCTACGCCTTAAATTAACAACTAAGGGGGGGGGGGTGTCACGGCTACCTACGTGTATCATGGGTTAAAGGACGTCATTGGTGCGGGACCTGCTGTTTTGCAGGGGCTTATCAATGCTATTAAAACTGTATGGAATGTAACAGTCAAGGAAAAGCTTCTAGAAGATGTTCTTATTGTAAAAGGTGAAGTGTGTAACGTAGAGGAAATCGAGTCAGATAGGTTCCTATTGAAGATGAAAGTTCCACTAGAAATTCCAGATGACAGAATCATGAATGAACTCAAGAAGTATGGCAAAGTGCAAAAGATTGTACAGGAGACGTATCCCTTTGACAGAATGCTAGAAAACGGTGTAAGACGCATCTGGCTTGATAAAGTGGAGAGCCCTTTACCAAGCAGATTGACACTTGAAGGCAGCTTTGTCCTGCCCTTATGATATAGAGGGCAAATTAAAGAATGCCAGATCTGCCAAAGTACTGACCATTTGGCAACAGATTGTCCCAATCGAAACAAATATTTGCTCTTTGGTTCAGTTAACCATTTTAAATGGCACTGTCCAAAAAATCTAAACAAGCCCTCAGTATCAGGAAATAATCGCCTATTAAAGGATGCAACTGCTTCTGAAGCAATCGCTACGGAAGCTGTTGTTGTGGTTCATGCCACTGAAAATGACACAAACAAATAATTAAATCCTGTTAAAGTAACTACAGTTGATGAAATTCATGTATTAGAGAAGGGTATAGCCTTAAGTCAAGAAAATAATCAAAATGCAGTGGCGCCAAACGTGGCTGTAAAAGACACGCAGAAAAATGATCCTCTTACAGAAGAGCCAGTTTACAATTCCTTAGACATTGAATTAAAATTGGGACAGCATAAGTTTAGGACTAAGAAGCCGGAAAGTTCAGTCGATTTTCCGCTAAGCCCACTTGCTTTAAGTCAGCTTGAAGATGTGGTAAATGACGCTCCTGCCAAATGTAACTTAAGTAGCAATAACAGTCATAAAGAAGACAATAGCTCAGAATCTGAGATTGAAGTAAATGATATGGATGATGATACAATGTCAGTTGCAGAATCAGATGTGTCCATTCAAACACAGAGTTCACAGATGAAAGATGAAATGGTAATGTACCGATCAGAAGGGGGTGAAGTGTTAGTACCATGGTACCGGCCAGAGGTGTGAAATATCGTCTACTGCGTCATGATTCTGATATTTCCAAATATGAATATTCGTCTCTGGTAGAACTAGGAAACATTGAATTCCTAGCAAATCATGGCCAATACCTAGATTAAGGCCTAAATAAGGCGTGGATGCAGTCTGACTACGGCCTAGCAAAGCCTAGCTAAGGCATGGCAACGGGCTATCAAAGCCTGTCCCTAAGACCTAGGTAAGGTCTAGTTAAGGCCTAGCAAAGCCTGGCTAAGGCCTAGATAAGGCCCAAGAAAGGTCATGCAAAGCCTGAGTAAGGCCTAGTCAAGGCCTAGCAAATCATGGCCAATACCTAGATTAAGGCCTAAATAAGGCGTGGATGCAGTCTGACTACGGCCTAGCAAAGCCTAGCTAATGCATGGCAACGGGCTATCAAAGCCTGTCCCTAAGACCTAGGTACGGTCTAGTTAAGGCTTAGCAAAGCCTG
This sequence comes from Chaetoderma sp. LZ-2023a, assembly GCA_034401795.1. Lineage (NCBI taxonomy): Eukaryota > Metazoa > Mollusca > Caudofoveata > Chaetodermatida > Chaetodermatidae > Chaetoderma > Chaetoderma sp. LZ-2023a. The sequence goes on from CM067373.1 coordinate 110,476,915, forward strand.
GCTAAGGCTAAGTAATATCTTGCAAGGCTTGCCGAAGTCCAAGGAAAGGCCTAGCCAGGCTTTGATAAGCCTTACATAGGCCTTACCTAGGCCATTGCCTTGTTGTTATAAGCCTTATGTAGACCTTGCCTAGGTATTAGCCAGTCTTTGCTAGGCCTTTGTCATGCCTTAGCCAGGCTTTGTCTGGCTTTACATAGGCATTGGCCAGGCTTTGCTAAGATTTACCAGGGCCATACTTGGGCCTTAGCCACGCTTTAGTAAGCTTTATCTAGGTTTCGTCACGATTTGCTACGCCTTAATTAGGCCTTGGCCATGCTTTGCAAGGCAATACACAGGCTTTAGGCAGTCCTGGAACAGGCCTTACCAAGGACTTAGAACGCTTTGCTAAGATTTACCTACGCATTACTTAGACATTAGCCAGGCGTTGTTAAGACTTAACTAGGACTTAGGCAGGATTTGCTAATCCTTAACAGGGCCTTAGCCAGAATTTGCTAAACCTTATTTAGGCCTTAAGTAGGCCTTAGCCAGGGTTTGCTAGGCATTACCTAGGCCTTATCTAGGCTTTGAAAGACCTTACCTTGGCCGTAGACTGTTATTGGTAAGTCTATGCAAGACCTTATATGGGTGTTAAACATGCCTTATCCGGCCCCTAGCCAGGCCATAGGCAGGCCTTAGCCAGGCGTTAGGCAGGCCTTACCGATGACTTAGAACGCTTTACTAAGATTTACGCATTACCTAGACATTGGCCAGGCGTTGTTAAGCCTTAACTAGGACTTAGTCAGGATTTGCTAATCCTTAACAGGGCGTTGACCAGACTTTGCTAAACCTTATTTAAGCCTTAACTAGACCATAGCCATGGTTTGCTAGGCATTACCAAGGCCTTATCCAGGCCTTACAACACCTTAACTTGGCTTTAGATGTTCAGGACCTTACATAGGCTTTAGACAGGCGTTAGGCAGACCTTAGTCAGACAATTGATCTAGCATATATAATAATAAGGAAAGTATTTCAAAAAAGAAATAAGTAATTTTCCACGAGTTGCACCACTGATGATCTGCTGTAACACAAACGACCACACCTTTGCCGAAAAATTTCGCCACTGAGTCTGGGTCCTGCAACTGACGGTGGTTGGTCGCGGTGGATGAATTATTAACGCTGAGATGAGTTCACTATTACTGGCGCTTCCTGGAATGTCTGTAGTGATGCTTGCGGGTATATTAGTGTATATAGTGTCTCTAACGGTTACTGCTGATGTGAAAATGTTTGTTCGTATGGCGGCTATGGCGCTGGTTGGTGTAGAGACGTCGGATGATGCGGTCTTCATGATGGGAGGCGTGGTTGTGGTTGTTGTCGTGGTGATGGCTGTAAGTCGTATTGCGGGCCGAGGCAGTGATGCAGAAGTGGATGCGGTAGGTGATGATATCTTCCAGGATTGGGCGTACTTCAGAAGGTGATTTGTGGTGGCATTGGGCACGGGCTGTATGTTTTGTGTGCGCGTGATACGTATCTTTCCCGCATATGGTCGCTCAGGCGTGGTCCCTTTCCTGATTGCTGGATCAGAATGACTGGGATGCAGATGCTGAATAACACGGGTCGGAGTGATGCTGATAGAAGTAGGCTTTGATGGTCCCGGTTCTTCATCAATGGTCAGGTCGGGAGGAGATGTTGACTGCCGGTAGCTTGGGATCTCCATCTCCGTAGGCGGCGTGATGACTACCGATATAGGCTGACTGGTTGTGATTGCTTCGGATAATACGGGTGCAGGTGTAGTGGCTATTGTCATGCTGCTGGTTAATGATGTGGGTGCTGCCAGACTGGATCCCGCGGAGGACTTCTGATTCTTACACTGCTTCAGGACCGGTGTAGATGTGGTGACTGGATGTGGTACAGCGCTCCCCGATGCAACTGAAGGTAGAATTTCATGTCTGCCTGCTGACAGAGTTGCTAATTTAGCCGCGTGAGGACGATGACTAACGGGATGTCTGTGGGTAGTGTTTTTCATGTGGGCCATCTTCTCAGTCGGGAGAACTTTGACCGGTAACAGAGATTCGAAATGGGTGGCTAATGCAGCATGACCCTCGCTTTCTTCTCCGGGAATCAATGTCACTTCTAACACACGGTGCTGATGACGGAGCGCATGGGTTACTCCGTAACGGGTAGCTGTGTAGAGATATTGACACGTTATACAGAACGCTGTCTGAAGGAGATGATGCGTGTTAACATGAAGAGTGAGGTCGGAATTTCGCGTAAAAGTTATGGTACATGGTTCTCCGCTAGCTAATAATAAGCTGCACGGGAATCTTTTTGCAACTGGTACCGATTCTTCTCCAGATGAATCCGACAATGCTAAATCTTCAAGGAGTGACATCTCGTTCCCGCATGGTAGTTGGATGCGGGAACCTAATTAAAACCTAAAACCCTCTCTCTTCATTTTAACTTTCCAGGCCAAGTATTGTAATAATGAATTATTAATAAGGAATCAGCAGAATTTAGTTTTCGACACGAAAGAAGCCTAATGCTATTTGTTCTTCCCTGGTGTCGAGTTTTGATGGGAAGACGAAGTTTCAGAGCGCGCTTCCTCCTTTTATACGATTTAGTGACATCATAGATGGCGGATGACAACACCTGGAAGGTTTGAAGGTGATTCGGTCGACCCTATATGGAAAGTTTTCCTCAGCGGCAATTACACCGACTCACTCTCGACACTCCTCCATCGCACTGTGGTAGTCACGTATTTGGGCGGCTCTTTTGTTAAAAGCGTTTGATCCAATTTACTGGAAATAGCTGGAACACGTGGTTGATCAGAAACATATGTGCTGTTTATGGCGATGGCCGAAATGCTGTTGCTGAGATGTAGTCTTTGTAGATGCGAGAAATGGAAA
>CM067373.1:110480296-110490296 GCA_034401795.1 Chaetoderma sp. LZ-2023a
GTGTGTATGTACAGATACGGTGGCTGATTCATTTCAGCACCGTTGGATTAAGTGAAAGATGCTATTGTAGTTGGTACTGTTCATTTTAGTGTGCCTAAAAATGTCCTAGACTAACTTTTAGTTATGAGTTTAAAAACACATGTTTTAAAGCCGCAAATGGCATATCACCAACTGTTATTAACGAATACGTCTTCCTGGCGAGGATGCCCGGTACCGTGGCCGATACCCCATGGAGCATCTCTCCTCAGACCGACAGTGTGCAATATGTTGTCTGGTGGTAGTTTCAGAATTGCAAAGCAATCCCTCTACGTACCGCATCACAACCACAAATACCAACTCATAGACAAATCACATTAACACAAGCGTGTTTAGAAAGCAGTTCTAGCTTAATTACGGTGGGGAGCGCGAAACGTATTTCCATCTATTGGACTATCCCGTAGGCGTGGTGAGCTCTAAGGCGTCAACCAGTCACCTCGATGATTTAGATGGTGATCCGTGTTTCTATCCGTCACCTAAAGTTTCGAGTATGGACCGTAGGAGATCCGTACCCAGGAATTACCGTTTAGCTACCTTAGGTTTGAAGAAAGTTTGCCTTAAGAACACTGGTGGGATGGCAACGGTGTTGCCGTATTTATATTTTTGTAGTGTTTCCTACTCTGGCATAAAAAGTCCTGCTTAATAGGTATCAAAAGATACACAGGGTATAATGTGAACGGCAGATTGATTCTGGCCGGCCAGAAATCTACTGTAGTTTCTTGAGACGGCCCTAAGCATTCTGACGGTGGGAATTTTAACAATTATTTCGGCCAGACGGCCAGAGAAGCGTAGTCAAAGGCGGTTACTCTCTGCTTGAATTTAGGAGACCTTAATATGAACGGCCGACCATGAAAATCAGTAGTACCGTTTACAACAAGGGTTTTAATGACCATGAAGAAGAGTTTTTAATAACAATTCTCCATTTGAAGAGTAACCGTTCTTGGCTAGCTTAAAAACCTGTCCTATCGAGCTATCATAGTTCCAGGTTTATCGGTAGGATGTCATGTTCCCTGACGGGAGCATGCGCACCAACCTTACTGTACAATTGGTGCCGTTGGGAGAAAACATGGTGAAGCATTCGTTGTTGATGTATAGTGCAACCTAGGTGTACTGCTAAACTATGAATATGCAGAATACCTAATTACACTGTATACATTCATTAAAGTATAAGGCGAACTAGCCTACGGTACCGTTTAATTACTGGCACCGTTTACAATGCATAACACTATGTACAATATTGCCGTAAAGCGGAGGTCGCATCCGACGTTACGGTACCACATAGGGCGGTACTTTATTTATTATTATTATTAGTAACGGTATACATAACTAAGATATGCCTCTATCTGTGGTGCACCTATTAGTCACCAGTGCAATTTAAACGTCACATGTAGTCTTTACACCGTCTTCTCACGATGTGAGTTGATGCACCTGGAGAATTACTGCAGGATGCTGGCCAGTGTGTTTCATACTCAAGAACAGTGAAGAATAAAGTCATTTTCGGTGGCTATCAGGTCACAATCCATAGCACATACGGAACAGTTCATCGTAATACCATTATGCTGTTTGTGCTTTAAGAGTGACGGATGTCACCATTGTGTAGATGGTAAGTACATATTATGTAGACTTATTTTCTCGGCAAAAGACGATCCACATTGTTTAGCACTTATGGTGTGCAAAGCAATGTCCTTGTCTGGACTATGGTCAAAACATAAATTCAATGACGCTGGATACGTTCATTATTTTCTACCACCGTTTTTGTAGCGCCATGGCAAGAGAAATGATAAACACCACCGTTCTTACATACTTAGATGGTAACGGCCAAAGGTCTTACACCGCTATGAACGCATCACTGGTGACGGTGGCCAAAATAAAGAGCGTTCATTTAATTTAGGTTGTTACTCCTGTCTATCTACCAGGAGTGCACAAAAATGTGTGCGGTGCAGAGCACGGCTGTCCAGAGAAGGAACCTGACTGTAATAAGCTGCGTTGGTGTAGAACGCGAGCTCTAAGCAGTAGGCAGATCGTCAGAAAGTTACCATCTCAGCCCAAGTCCGCCTCCCTTTTTTCGAGTTTGGCTTTGAAACCGCCTTTTATACTCGGCGAGAGGCTGGTCCATCTGGCTCAGCCAATCAGAGTGCGTGTTGTGCGTGAGACAAGGTAGCTAGAGCCATCGTGCCTAGATCTCTCTCTCTCTCTCTCTCTCTCTCTCTCTCTCTCTCTCTCTCTCTCTCTATCTCTCTCCCCCCTCTTTCTCTCTCCCTCCCATCCCCTCTCTCTCTCTCTCTCTCTCTCTCTCTCTCTCTCTCACTCTCTCATACCCGCCCATCCCCAACCCCCCCTCTCTCTTTCTCTCTCTCGCTCTCTCTTTCAGGGTAGGTGCAGTAAAAACAAAGCATTGATATATACGTATATCATGTCTTAATAGAATGACTGATTGTTATTCAGTTTTACTGGCCACAATTACGTAAGGTATCTTACCACAGGGGGATTGGAAACTCGCAATGGATAGAATACAAATACAGATGGCTTCGATCGATTGCGGCTTGTACAAAGAATACATTTTTGAAGAGCCCCGGGTTTGTTGTTTGTCGACGGAAGTATCTAGTTGCAGTCCCCGAACCACCTTGAGCAAAGATATTAAACAGTGTTCTTCATTCCTTCTAATACGTTAGGTCATCATCTTGCAGCATCTGTGACGGCAGCATAGGGTTCTCTTCTTGTAAGTACCACTCACCACTCATTAGTTTTAGCTAATCCCCGTCCATCTCTATCTAAGCTCCTCACATACCTCGCTCCTGTTAGGATCAATCTATCCCTGAACTCTCTGACTATCAATTTCCAGAAGACTATACAGGTTTGAATACTATACAAGTTGACTATTTTGAAACTAATATGACGGGTGATGTTGCTGCATATGCAACAGCGTTCAGTCAAATCAGGTTCACAATATTCCAGAGCATATTTATTAAAGAGTAAAGACGTACAATTCGTACAACAACGCTTAGTCCTTCACCAATTATGCGTTCGTAACGAACTTATCAACGGCATTCATCACGTCATTGATTATAACATTATCATACACGTCATGTAGTTGATTATGACGTCATATGATTGAAGGATTAACAGGTCGGTGCCTAATTATAGATATGTGTCCCAGATGACAGCGTCATATTTAAGTATGTATCGTGTAATAGATTTGCAAGCGTACTGCTAATTAGGTCTGAAGCAATAAACACCGGTAATAAAGTCTTGGGATTTAATTGCATATGTTATTCAAAAAGCTTGATGTAAATAACTCTCAATATCGTTTGCTACAAACGTTACACATTATAGCCTACATGATCTCATTGAGGTCAGGCACATGTTTATTTATAAAACCGAGTTTCTAGATGTGTCTGAAGCGTTTAGGATAATCATTATCAAAAAGGCTACAACTGTTTCGCTAATCGTTTCAAAGTGAAATGTCAAATCGTAAAAACTGTTATCAATGCAAGAACTATTGTGTTGAATATTTTGAAGGTAATTTGACTGGGTACTGTTGCTTTTTAGCAACAGCTTCCAGTCAGATTAGCTTCAGAATATTCAACATCGTGCATGCGTAGTTACATTGCATTTGAGGTTATATACGAAGTCTTGGTTAACATGAACTGGTTATAAATGGCAAACGAGGATTTAAAGATTAAAATGACACGAGGAGAGATGATCTATAGAACCTACTAAGCCAAGCTACAAAACCTGAACATAGCCTAAGTAGATATAGAATAAAGCATATCTTAAAGTAAGCTACATGAAATGAATGATCTGGGGGTGAATAGACGTAGGAACGGGGGAAGGGGAGGGGGATGGGTGCAAGGAGGCGATAGCCCCACCCCCAAGATTTGCCTCTCCCATAATACATCCCCATAGAGGCCCTCTAGGTTTCAGCCTCACCTATGCTTCACCCCCGCACCACCCCAGCCCACCACCACCCCCACACCAACGACCAAGTCCGAGTACGTTCCTACACCTCTGGGTTGTGTTACAATAGAATCTATATTTGAGTAGATTGCTGGTATGAGAGCCGAAGTTGATTATGAATATGTTTTCATATTACCGATAAAAAGCATTTGTATGCACGAACCCAATCCCCCTCTCCACCCGACCACCACTACCCACCCACCCACCCACCCCAACTCCTCCACCCCCACCATACCCCTCGAGCACACGCAAGAAGTTACGGAATTGCCGGAATTTCCGGGCACGTAGCGGAAATATGTATGCAATCAGTTGTTACTAATAGACTATGTGTGGTAAGCCAACAATTCCTTGAATAAAGAATTGACGCTTTGCGTTTGATTAAAATATGATAATAAAGATAAAAAGGTTAATTTAACCCCTATCATCAATTACTTGTGTAAGCCTATTTTCGAAACGTGCTCGGAAAATTCCCGAATATATCCTTTCTTCAAATTCAGTTACATCATCAAATGCAGAACCTATTTTCAAATAGGGATGCTAATATAATCTCAAATGTTATGTTTTCCTGATAGATTATGGTTTATATATTCCATATAATTCATATTCTGTCGCATTCCCTTACCTGTATCACAATTATCTGCTATGTAATATGGCGTGAAGGTTGAACAGTTATCGCCACCATTTTGTCTCGTCAAGCTATAGTGTGTGATGTTATGTAAGTGCCAATGTATTACATTCACCAGATTGTAATACTCATCTTGTTGAATATTTTGAAACTAATTTCATCCTAGAGCATCCACATCTTCTAGTCATATTAGTTTCAACATATTCAACAGCTTTATTGTTTTAAATAACATTGCCACATTACAGCTGACACCTTTGTGACTGAGCCTATATCCCAAGGCAGATACACTAGGTTGTATCTAATTGGTTGAAAAATAAATCGTGACAGCCATCATAGGCTGTAGAATTGTATCAACATTTAGCTACTAAAGCCTGAATATCTTTCGTTGTCAGCACGATAGAAAGCTATAATGATGGGGATGGAATATGGGTGGCAAGTTCTATCACCTGAACGATTCGTATTAGGTAAGTTGCGATTTTATTCTATATGTTTTGCAAGTCTATTAAAACAAGCCATGGAAAAAACGTGGTGGCTTGGAGCACGTGATTTTAGTCCTTTAAGACAGGTGGTTGTAAGATCATGCGTCCTTCAGAACTTATTGTTGTGACGTCAGAAGAGAACATCTGATGATTAGACTCGACTGTTATCTCAAGATTGAATCCTTATGCCCGGCTAAAGTCATCGGTACAGCCATCAAATAGCATTTCGCCAGCATCAACGATGAGCTCTTCCAGTTGTGGGTCGCACTGGCTGGCCACACGTCCGTAGCACTCTGTCGTAGAGTTAATCGGGCTGCAAGACAGATTTTATTAAAGTGGTGTGTGAAGAGGAGCTAGTGATGGTGATGATGATGATGATGATGAATGCTACTGCTGTTGCTGTTGCTGTTGTTGCTGTTGTTGCTGTTGTTGCTGTTGTTGCTGTTGTTGCTGTTGTTGCTGGTGCTGCTGCTGCTGCTTCTGCTGCTGATAATGATGATGATGATGATGATGATGATGATGATGATGATGATGATTTTTTTCTCCAAGAAACTCCTGTTGCACTTGATCATTTATTCCGCATAACCCTTTAATGACCAAATTTTATCAGGTAAATGTAAATATGGCAATATGCAGGCGACGAAAACATCATATTTTAAAATTGGCCGCTTGAATGGCTGGCTCGATGGACATGCCTCAAGACCACTGCAGAGCCCGGTTTGGGCCGCTTAAGTCTTGAAAGAATTAAATCAGACAGACTTGATACTATAGCATCTTAACCGATCTTTGGACCTGCTAAATATTTCGAAAACAATTTGACTGAAAGTTGCTGGTGGCTAAGCCACCAAAAAACTTCAGTCAAAGTGTCTTCAACATATTCAGCATGTCAAGAGTGTTTGTTCATGAAGAGTATTATCTAGTGGCTTGAAGCAATGATGTCGTTAAAGGTGTAAGATAGATCGTGTTTAATTTGTGCAATTAATGTGACTATAGATGTGTTGCCAAAGGTAGGAACAGCTTCCAGTCGAATTCGTATCAAGATATTCAACAGTAACTTGCATTATTCTTGTGAAATTGAGGTAGGTGCTGACATAACAAATTTCGAAGGCTAAATCGGATTCTTTATTCCTAAATATGCAAAGCGACTCTTCAGCTTGTTAAATCATATTATTTTCAATTATTATCAAGACTTCAAGAAAATCTAAATTGTTCCATTGTGAATCTCGATTCGCATGCCAAGAGACGTCCATCTTTGAAATTTTAGCACAGGAATAACTGCATTTCTAATCGAGTCATATGTTAAAGTGGTTGGCCTTAATTTTACAAAGGATAGTCACTTCTCTTGTCCTTCATATGTACAGTCTAAAGATTGCGCAGAAGCTGTTCCTGAAAGGTTACATTGGCCTAATGTTGCCAGTGTTTAGCCTGACATGTTCAAAAAATTAATCTTACTTGCACATGACATCAGAGACTTGTATACCCGAGTCTGGTTGCTGGTATTGGCGAAAGAGTGCACGAGAGTCTGAGTGGCAATTATCAGGGCGTAGACCTATGAGACACTCTGCATTGCGGATAATCACTGAGATAATAATAATAATAATAATAATAATAATAATAATAATAATAAAAACTAGATTGATTGGTAGATGACGCGTCATCGCAAATCCCGACGTTCACCCTTTTGAAATGTGACATACCCCACAACCACCACCACACACACACACATACACACACACACACACACACACACACACACACACACACACACACACACACACACACACACACACACACACATACACACACACACACACAGCGCGGCCCGGGGCGCAGCCAAATGTAAATGTCATTTTCTACTCCGCGATCATAGGAGTAACTCACATACCAAATTTGGTTGAATTCCGTCCAATGGTTTCGGAGGAGATGCATTACAATCAATTTCTGCAGGTTAAAACTTGACCTTTTGACCCCTCTCCCGCCCCCCCCCCCGGGTGCGGAGCCAAATCTAAATGGCCTCTTATACTCCCCAATCATAGGGGTAACTCAGATATCAAATTTCGTTGGGTTCCGTCTAACGATTTCAGAGGCATTACAATCAATTTCATGACCTTTTGACCCCATTCCTCACTCCCCTGGGGTGGGGCCAAATGTAAATGTGCTCATATATTCCACATTGATAAGGGTAACTGGCATGCTAAATTTGGTTGAAATTCGTCCAACAGTGACAGAGGAGTGGCATTACAATCAATGTGTTTACCTTTTGACCACACCCTTCACCCACCCCTGTGGGCGGACCAAATATAACTGTGCTCATGTACTCCACATTGATATGGGTAATCCATAGATCAAATTCAGAGGAGATGCGTTACAATCAATTTCAGTAGCTTAAAATTTGACACTTTGACACCTCCTCCACCCACCCTGGGGCGGAGCCAAATCTAAATGGCCTCTTGCACTCCGCCATCATATAGGTAACTCAGATATCAAACTTAGTTGAGTTCCGTTACAACTGATTTGACTTTTGACCCCTGCCATGACGCCCTGTGGCGGAGCCATATCTAAACATCGTCTTGCAAAGTGGAATCATATGGGTAACCCGCTTACCAAATTTGATTTAATTCCACCCAATTGTTTGCGTGACGGACAGACGGACGAACAGACGGACGGACAGACGGAGGCGATTACAATATTCGCGACGTTTTCTTAAAACGTGGGGATAATAATAATATTTTATTCAAGAATAATGGCAAAGATGTGTCCTTTTACGCTTTGAACAATACTACGTGTGAAAACTTATGACTGGATTGACTGTATCAAGCCATTCATTCCTGCGACGGGAAAATTTCACAAATCTACTTCTCTTGGTCTGCCAATGGGCATTCCTCCAGACTGCTGCAGATGTCGGTTTGAGCCGGGTTCGTCATGAAAGGGTTAACACAAGATATTTCTATATATAGGCACATAATAAATGGGTGCGCTAAATTTGGTCATTCTACCTTCTGGCATTCCCGAGTTATGGCACAAACTGCATTCTTGTATACACTTAGTGACACTATAAGCTGAATAGTTAAGCCTATGTCCTGCCACTCAAACTCTGGCTTGGCTGCCACTATATAATATTTGACCATGTGACCGGAAACTGCTTCTATCACGGCATAATATAAATGGATGCGCTAAATGATTCGAGTTTTTAGCATTTTATAGACAAAATGCATATTTCTATATGCACTTACTGACCCCATAATCTAGATAATTTACCCCATGACTTGAACCTCAAATTACTTCTACCGCAGCAATATATGAATCGAGGTGTTAGATTTGGTGCTTCTATCGTCTTACTATCCCAAGTTATGACCAAAAACGTTCATTCCTATGCACATGTAGTGAAATAACCTGGGCACCGGATAGGCGTGTGCGATTATTGCTGTGTGCGATCACGATCGATTATTTATGAATAATCATAATTGCTCGATTAATCAGTTTGCGTTCAAACCTACAAATTACCAAGCCATAACAAAAAACGCATATCAATGACGAAAGCTGCAATGGTGTCGAGAAAATCCCATTTGCAGGTCAAGAGAAGACAACTTTTGAATAATGTATCACTGGAATATCTGGCTCGATTCTCGAGTCAGTCATTCCAGTGATACATTTCTAAAAATAGTCTACTCTCGGCCTGCGAATGGACATAGGCTTACATTCACTAAGAAAAATGGCAATGCTCGTGCCAATCTCATTAAACAGTAGCATTCCAATATGAGCGGCTATACCAAATTTGGCGATTCTACCTTCTTATGTGCCATAGTTATCGCCAAAAATGCATATTGCGGTACGCATTTATTGACTCCATGACCTAGATATTTGGACGTTTTCCCTCAAATTGTAACTCTCTCTATTTAGGGCGACACGCTTTTTTGCATTCCGGAGTTATGCCCAAAGTGTGTATTCCTGTTTGTACTTAACGAGCTCGTGGCGTAGCATTTTAAGGATTGGACCTGTAGCTTAAACCCTCTCCCAACTTATGACCAAAAATGTGTAATCAGTTATGAACCTAGAGGCCATTCGCCATAGATGTTTGACCATTTGCTACTCGAGGTATTTCTATCCAGCTGCGATAGGAATGAATGGTCTGCTGCTGCCGCCACTGCTGCTAGTAAATTTAGCCAAGGCAAGTACTTTTCTTCAATTTCCCATAAGGATCAGGAAATGATGTCATGGCGTGAATGATTCACGTCATCGCATGCATACAATTTTGTTGTTGATGATTGATAGTTCACAACAGTTCATTCAAACACCTCCTTGATAATGAGATGCAAGGGGTGGGGATGGAGGCATCATACCGTTTGCTAAGCTAGAACTTGGATCGACGCGGATGTTCCGATTGATAACTGTATTAGACGTCAGTTTCTTCTCAATTCACGCAATGATATCATAGCGTGAATTATATAAAAAATTCTTGACTTTGCTTGATTTTCTTGAAAGCCTGGATTTCACGATCAGATTAATCTGACAGATTAATCTGACGTCGTTGGACGAAGCTGACGAGCGTTTATACGATCAGATTAATATGTCAGATTAATCTGTAGCACAATTCGATGAAAGATTCTGACGCCGTAGCGGAATCTGAAGTGTTTAGAAGTTCAGAATAATTTGTCAGATTAAACTGCGAGACAAATCTGAATAAAAAATCCTGATGGAAAATCTGATGAAAAAATCTGATGAAAAAATCCGAAGAGCCATCAGATTCGCCTTCAGACTTCAGATTGTTGGTTTACGCGGTCAGATTTTATTGAAATTTTAAAATCTGAAGAACCATCGGATTCGCCTTCAGACATCAGACTTCAGACTTCTAGATTTTATGTTTACACGGTCGGATTTTATCGAATTCGGCAAATCTGATCAG
>CM067373.1:110502796-110505296 GCA_034401795.1 Chaetoderma sp. LZ-2023a
GCATGAACCAATGTCTCTGTAAATATGTATAATCTGATATTAACCCTTTCAACACAAAATCCCAAACACAAAATTCCGATACTATTTAGTAAATATTCTGTTGAGTATTTTGAAATTAATTTGACTAGAAGCTGTTACTGCTCGTGACAGCAACAGTTTCCTGTCAAATTAGTTTCATAATGCTCCGCAGCTTACCTGTGTGACTATCTTGAAGTTGAGTATCTGAAAATCCAGAGGTCAACGGGTTAACCAATGATGTAAGGCATCTTCTTCTATGACAATTGAACATGTCTGGGTAAGGGGAGTTCATTGCTGCTATAAGTGAAATCTGGTAACTGTCGTGCCATTTAGGGGTGATCTAGCCACCTAATGGGGGCGTCCTTGATATTGCAGGCTTACATGAATTATCTTCTGATATGTTTATTGAGAATCGCCTTACATTTCCTATTGGTCGTTTTGGAGTACAGAAAAATGGCTACCCCTAATATTTTTGGGTGGATCAAATATGAAATTATAAGCAAGCGATACCTACCTGGGTACTTGACGTTGTGGTGATTGATAGATGAATGGCTGACTGGTTGACACGATAGATGGCAGGTGGAACAACAGCTGGGTGGATTACCTACCTGCCCGCCTGCCTGCCTGACTACCATCCGCCGGCACCCGCCCGCCCATCCGCTCATCCACCTTCCCCAATGCACCCTCAAGCCACCCAACCGCATGACCGCCAACCCATCCCGCGTACACCCGCACACCCGCACACCTACTTGCGCGGCCGCATGTCTGCCTGCCTACCAGGCTACCAACCAGTTCGCTTGCTTACTTACCTGTCTGTTTTCGTGCCTGTTCTTCTTGCCTATTCACGTGTTCAACCGCTCGCCCATCTGGCCACCCGCTGAGCTATCTGCCTGGCCAACCACCAGCTTGTCCTCCAGCCCATCCCGACTAACTGATTAACTAACTGATTAACTGCCCGAATGATTAACTGGTGACAGATAGCATCCATGGATGGACTGATGATAGGATGGATATGTGGTTGAAACCAAAAAAGCAGTTAATTAGTCTACTCAGATAGATTAGTAAATTCATGTGAACGTTGATCTTTGAACTCTGGCGTCCATTTTGGCTGATGTCGTCAAATTCAGTAAGTCATTGTACTCTGCAGGCGTTTGGCAGAAGAGAGGATGGACAAATGTGTGAAACAAGGACGGCCATTTATATATACCATTTATAAACTACCTACCTTGTGTCAGCCATTTTGTATGATGCCGTCAAATTCAGTAAGTCGTTATACTCTGTAGGCGTTTGGGAGATTTTATAATTCGATTGCCTCGTGGATTCAAGAGCATGGCACACTCAAAAGACTTGCCGATGAGGCAGTAAACAATCAATAAACTATGTTTGTCTTTTAGTTATGAAGAAGTTGATTTATATATAATAACCGCAATTTAATTGTATCAGCTTAACCTGTTAATGGGCATGGCGGGAAAAGTTTGCCTCCGAACTCCGCAGAAGTTTTGGGAAATGTCCTTTTGCAGACCAAGACCAGACTAGTTTTTAAAGTTTACAATAAGAATGACTGGCTCAAAAATCAATCTGGTCATTCCATTTGTAAACGTGTAAATGAAGTTTTCTCTTCGCCTGCAAATAGGGATTGACTGAGCGACAAATATGTGTATTTTCATGACGATAAACCCTTTAATGGTCAAACCCACCAAAACAGTCTCTGCAGTGGTTTTAATGAAGTTACATCTGGTCAGTTATCTAGTATGGGGACACAGTTAATGGGGTCTCATGCGTGAACAGTGTGTCAGGGTGCAATACAATATCAAAATTTGACTGAATATTTGTGAAAATATGGATTAGGAAAATGGTAAAAGATACATAGTCCATTTTTTCTAGATATTTTTCTAGAACACACTATAATTGTATAAATTATAAATTTGATCAAATTCATTGGTTTCCTAAGCGATTATACCCTGGCTTCTTTACCCGCATGAATTTAAATTATTTTGTGCGCGAAAATTCTATGATATTCATCTTCCCATAAAGACTAGCTCAAATTATATAAATAGGAATGCGAATAACAATTAATTGAGGAATCATGTTTCTCAGTCAATCCGCACACAATTTCATAATCAACTATGTCACATGCAGGCTGACGTCATACTCATTAAACCACTATGAATGACGCGATGTAGTCCGTTATAATCGTTTAATAGTCCGTCAAGTTGTACGGATTTTGTATCTTTACTATTTAATAAACACGCTATTGGAATTTTGAAACGAATCTGCCTGTGCGCGGCTGCTGCCATAGGCAGCAACTGCACCCAGTCAAATTAGTTTCAAAATATTCAGCAGCTTTCCCGCATCGTTTTCTGGAAATTGAGATTGAAGGAGTGCAAGGATCGATCGATCCTAACACGGGCAAAGCGTGGGTGGAGCATAGCTAGAGATGGGCGGGGATAGATGAAACTGGCTTCCTCCATTCACCATACGT
>CM067373.1:110505796-110545796 GCA_034401795.1 Chaetoderma sp. LZ-2023a
AAAAGAAGATGAAAACATGTCCGCCCAATCTCGCTACCTATATATACCTCTTATTAGACATGTGACTGGATAGTAAATTCTTCAATTGTCGCATTTATAGATAGATTATGACATTGTGATGCCATGAGATTCTGACAAGTTCGGTTATTTATGTCTCAGTAATTTTGTGCTGACTATCGCATTAATTTTGGATTAGATACAACATCGTCTTTAAGACGTGCTAACTATCATGTGGTCTATTTTGCAACTAATTTGAAACAACCAATTAAATAAGTTTCAATATATTTCAAATACGTTTCAAGTTTTCTGGATTTCAAAATATTCAAAAGCATACTGTTATGAGTGCTTTTACAACACAATGCCAAACAACATCAAATGTGTTTGAGTGAGCCTATGTACTGAGGTACATGGTCAAGTCCTTTCACCTTGGTTGAAAATTCACCTTTCCAGAGTATCCATCTATCAACCTGACGTCATATGACGTCATAATCAACCAAGCCGCGTGTAGGATGACGTCATAATCATTACGTCATAAATGGTTCTATATGGCCCGTTTTTAACTCTTAATAGTCCGGCACGTTGTACGAATTCTATGTTTCTACTATTTAATAAATATGCTGTTGAATATTTTGAAACCAATTTGACTTGACGCTGTTGCTGTCATAGGTAGCGCAACAGCACCCAATCGAATTATTTTCAAAATACTCAACAGATTACCTGTATACTTTTCTGGAAATTGATAGTTAGGAAGTTCAGCGATCAATCGATCCCAACACGAGCAAGGCATGGGTGGAGCTTGGCGGGGCATAGCTAAAACGTGAACGGTCCATTAAATCATGTCAACTGTCATCATTTTCATGGAACAGAGATCTATCAATTATTTGCTATTGACACTGACTTGCGACTGACAACTAGCATAGTTCGTTTTGTCAGTATGACTGTCTGCCGCTGGAGTTTGCATGTTTGGCTGTCTGTCGGGCCGTTGCCCTGTCAGTCGGTAGATTGATCAATTTTATATATTTCTGAGACTTTGGCTAACTCTACCTATGCCGTTTCGCATTTTAGCGTTGACTTTGACAGTTTGATAGAAATCAGAACATACCAATTATACTTTCTATATGTCGTATTCTCTGCGTGGAATGTGTCTTAAGGTAAATACTTATTATATTGTCCCATAGTCAATCAGTAAAATCAGGCATTTGAGATAAGTTGAATATCCCCTTAGATGATTCTGTAACAAATGTGATAATTGCGTTTGCTCTATATGTACTTGATCTGTTTTCACAGTACTGCATTGCTCTGTTATTAAAAAAATTAATAATTAATGGTATAAATACTGGCATTATTCAGCACAGCGCTCGTGTGACGCTTTCCTATACATTATTAATGTCCAGTTTATTTCACGTAGTCCAGCGGATGGGTGCTTGTATAGAACCGAATCGTGCACTTTAGAATGAAAGCATGAAAGCTTGGTACAATATTACTGGACACCATGAGAAGCATTTGCAAGTTTCGAGGCATTCTGGATATGACCTTTGTTGACCATCGCATCTCCTCTGTTATAGGACAATGGTCAAATTTATGCCTGAAAAAAAATGTAAAATTGTCTATTTAATGCCACGGATTTACTATAATAACAACAAAGGAATTAGAAAATAATATCAAAAGTAATTTTAAATTATTCTTGAGATAACCTATGGGCATTGTTTGGACATTTTGAAAATCAGCATGATAATTCCCTGGCAGAACACTACATTATTCACTCATTTCCCTAAGCTATATATAGATGTTGGCGTAGACCTACTATATTGGATGTAAACCCACGGGAGTGTATGTACATGAGTTCATGTGCATGTGGAAGTGAGTGTGTGTGATTGGGAGTGCATGTGCTTTAGTGAGTTCTTAATTTCAGTAAACTATATATGCCTAATTAGCCTTTAAGATACACACCTTCGATTGAACCTTCTGATTTTATCCTACATTATGAAGTGCTATGTCAAATTTGGTGATTCTTCCGCTCTTTGATCCATAAATGCACAAGCCTAGAAACAAGTCCATAAAATCGGCTAGAGAAATACCATTTGCAGTCCAGAGGACTATTTTTGAAAATTTATGACAGGAATGACAGGCGCGATAATCGAGCCATTCTTTCCGGTGGTAAATTTCCAAGAATGGCATTGTCTTGTTCTGGAAACGGACATTTCACAATAGATAGACCTAATTGAGGTTTTCCTGACAAATTTAGTCACTAAAGGGTTAAGACATTCGACGGCGTGGGTAATGATAATAATTTTACTAAATCTATTGTTTCTGTATGTATGTATAATCGTATGTTATAATGTGCCTAGCTGTATTTGTCTACGAAATTGAGAATTAGTTTCTATATTTTAGCACATAACAATATCGTTATTTCTATTTCTTGCATTGTTTCCAAAGCATTTCAGCAGAAAAGAAAGGAATTTACTTTACAATGCTGAATATATCGATGCTAATTTGATTGAAAGTTTGCTGCTGTTGAAAGCATCAGTAGCTTTTGTTCAAATTACTCTTAATACATTCAGAATATTTTATGATTATAAGAAATAGATTCCCTAAGTTCCTTGTCTGTACATAGATGTATAAATTTGTATATATTATATATAAAAATTTGTATATATGTTAATGAGGGCCTCTGCTAGATCAGGCCGTGTACTTGAACTGCTACCCTCAATAAATAACGATTATTATTATTATTATTATTATTTTTTATTATTATTATTATTATTATTATTATTATTATTAGCTGAGTATCTCTCCTGCCAAGATTATGTAGAATGGTTAGTATCCCATGGACCATCTAACAAACTATCGATGAGACCTTGTGCGATCTGCAGGAACGTCGAATGTGTTTTCAATAAAACATCACAATGTTTTCTTAGCCATATGCAGCAACAGTACCCCGTTAAATTAGTTTCAAAATATTAAACAGCATACCTATATAATTACCTTGAAAATTCAGTGTTCAATGTACATAAATCGATCCTAATACGCGCAAAACGTAGTTAGATCGTAATTAGAATGGGGCGGGGCATAGCTAGAATTGGCTCCGTCGATTGACCAAGTGTGTCGGTCATAGACGCGATATAAAGCAGTTGCAATGGTAGAACCAGGCGCAATAAATGTGCCATCAATGCAACCCAGTGCATCATAACCGGGCACAGGGTGGAGGGTAAACAGCAAGCTACCGGGATTGCCACGAGATCACGACGCACATCGACGTGAAGGTATGGACGTCAATAGTCGCAGATTTTGGTTTGTGATCCGGGTTTAAATAATGGATCTGCATCGGATCAAATTTTGGATTTATAGATATCTTGGAAACAACTGATCCGACTTAGCTCAAATGCCAACGCGGGAGAACATAATACCCTTCACCGTGATTCATTAACTTGCTCTTGACCCGAGACAAAAACCCAATAAATCCGAAATTTACCGGAATGTCCATGGTTTACCATCTGTGATTGCTCATTTTGACTTACAAAATTCTTTATTACATAGCCTGCAAGCCTACTTTATTTCATTAGACACATGCACATGTCCATATCCTTCCTTGTAAATTGCTATTTTTGCTGGCAGGAATAATTATTACCACTGGCACATTACAAATACTAAAGTGCTACACCAATACACCACCATTACATATTCTTGGTGACTAATACGGGACGAATCAGCTTTTCTATCATCCATTTATATTCAGATTTATTCTATCATCTTACACAACTGTGCTCAAAGTGCTTGAGTGAAATAACTGAAATGTCCGCAACGAAATAGTATCGGTGACTGACCTAGACTACTTTCACAATACATTCCTACTGGGCCAGAACAACGCAATTATACCGAGTTGCGAAATCAACAAGACTGTTTCCGTGAACATAGTTTGCTGAGAAAATGGCAGATCTGTATCAGATGATTGACGTGAATCGCATCAAGGGTAAAGTGTTGAGCATGTTTTGCAATGACGGTTATTAGCAATACACCTTTCCAGTTCATACATCCATCATTTGACGTCATATGACGTCATAATCAACTACTATACATGTAGGATGACGTCATAATCAATTACAGCATTAATGATTCGATTTAGTCCGGCTTTAAACGCTTAATAGCCCGACACGGTGTACGAATTGTATGTCTTTACTATTTTGTTGAATATTTTGAAACTAATTTGACTGGACGCTGCTGTTGCCATAAGTAGTAACAGCACCCAGTCAAATTAGTTTCAAAATATACAGCAGCTTATCTGTATAGTTTTCTGGAAATTGATTGTCAGGGCGTTTGGGGATCGATCGATCTCAACACGGGCGAAGCGTGGATGGAGCTTAACTAGGGATGGGCGGGGCATAGCTAAAACTGGAAAGATCCATTGGTTCTCTGTGACTCATGTTTCAAACAAATATTTTAGTATTTTGTACAATGATAAAGCAATATAATGCCATGTCTGTAGTCTTCTATGCGACTTGTGTTATAGCGTAATAAATGATAGACCCAATTATGACTGTATATCCAGGATTGCAATCGTTATTAAGCTGACGCATGGGCCTGCCCTGTAGCAAAGTAAAGGGGATGCTGAGCGGTCGAAAATTATCTGCTTTCATAAGTATTAGGTCTACAACGCGTTTCAATAGAGGAATCCAGTTTTAACTATACCCCGCCCATCTTTAGCTAATATTCACCCACACTCCCGTATTCCCCGACTATAAATTTCCAGAAAACTATACAGGTACGCTGTTGAATATTTTGAAACTAATTTTAATAGGTGATGTTGCTGCATATAGAATCTGTGTATAGCACCAATATCCTATGCTATTCTGATGTACAATTACCGGAAATTAATTGTCAGTTCAAGGTGTGGAAGGAATCCCAAGCAAAGAGTCGCAATAAAATTGTGTAACCTTTATCTCCGGTTTCAAATGTGGTGGGTGCGGGTGCGCTTACTGACACAGTGAATGCATATCAATATGAATAAATGTTGGTGGGTTGGGTGTGATTGCCAGTGAGAGTAGATTGCAAGGCTCTTTCTTTTGCGAGGGATGCTAGTATGAGGCTTCTCGATTCTATACTTTTCTAGTATTTCACAGAAAGACAATGTATTTGCTCCCGTGTACTTGTTTCTGCAACAAATTAGATCACCGTGGAATTTTAAACTCTAAACTTCTAAATAGATTAATACGAACCCTGGCACGCGTTGCTACGTGGCATGATCATTCAGAATTCTACACACCAGCGTACGTAATAGAGGAATCGGGTCCGTCACTCAAGTACCTTACGTCATAATGAAATACGTCACATGTTAGTCCCGACACGAACGTTTGTAACTAAAGTGTTGGCCTACGAAATGTATGCCAGTGATGAATTTACAATTTAATAAACATTGTGTTGAATATTTTGAGACTAATTTGACTTCGAGTTTTAAGTGCAGTATGCAGCAACAGCCACAGTCAAATTAGTTTCGAATTATTCAGCAACCTACCTATACAGTAACCTTGAAATGTAGACATTGGGAATTCAGGTATTGGGTGAATTATTAGCAATTCCATAAAGAACCAATACCGCGCGTTTAATGGCTACTCGACAGCAACATTTTCAGAGATGCTTTGACTTGAATTAACAGCACAGATACACGAAACTATGTTGCGTATCAACACAAAATGGCGAGTTCGAGGAGCCAGATGCGTACCGGTGAACCGGCCCCAGCTACCCTATGCCCTTGTCTACACTATATTATGTTATCGGTATGACAAGCTACTGGTCTCAACCGTTGCAGCTTGGAGGTAGACTTGGAGCTAACACAGAATGGAAACGTTTCTTTATACCTGAATGAGATAGAGTCATGTGGACCTCACTTCTGTGATCAACCGCATTGGCTTGAGCAACTTTAGCTACGTGGAGCTAATGTCACCAGCCCTCATTAGTAATAGCGGTTTCGCCTACACGAAATAGCAGATAAGTACTGACTCAATTGGTCGTGAAGCCCATGCCCTGGAGAGGAACCAGATAGCCCACGTTACTGGGCCTATGCTGGTCTAGTGCCTGGCCAATACGGCCCAGTATTGGCCCCAGACCAATACGGCCCGGTATTGGTCCGGTACTAGCCTAATAATCTGTGTTATCAGGATACTGGTAGCTAAATTATCAATTAATTTCCTGCACCAATTACGCCAAAGTAGGAATCCCTACGATAGAGGTACTCATTTTTTTAAAAGCCATGTCTGGAATCACCGATTGCTTCAAAGCCCTCTGAACTCAGTGAGTGAGATGACATCAACCCTTCCATTCCTAAATGGGTGAAGGCAAAGACAAATCGCAACAAAACAGCGCATCATCATTCCAGGCTAATGGTACACAACATCAATTTTGTTGCTGCTTCTCTCCCATATCTTAACTGCAATCGCATGGTACCTTTATTAATTAACTGGCCAAAAGATGTTTATCTTGTAACGTTTTATCACCGAAATCACTAGCTCGATTTTTGAGCCAGTCTTTACAGTTGTAAATATTACAAGATCGTTTTCTCGTTGTTCGAAGATTAGAGACCACTGCAAACTCCGTTTCTGGCGAGCTGAGTGTTAGAGGGGTAACACGTTATTAGTAACAGCATTTTATATGCTTTCATCATCAAACATGTCTCCTTTGCAACAGATGTCGGAAATACATGTATCCACGCTATCACTCACGTATATGACGTCACAATCAATGTTGGAATCCAGTTTTCGCCATGCCCCGCCCATCTTTAGGCAGAGTCCACCCACACTTCGGCCGTGTTGGGATCGATCGATCCATGAACTCACTGACTATTAAGTTCCAGACAATTATACAGGTAACCTATTGAATATTTTGAAATTAATTTGACTGGGTGCTGTTGCTGCCTATGACAGCACCAAGTCAAATTAGTTTAAAAACATTCAACATCGTGTTTATTAAATGATAAAGACATACAATTCGTACAACAACAATTCGTCTGTCATCGATTAAGCGTTCGTGACGAACTTAGCTACGCCATTCATGATGTAATTGATTATGTAATAGTTGATTATGACGTCATATGGTTGGCTGAGAAACTGGCATCCTCCATTACGTCACATGAAAGCTTACGTCACAATCAAAATGCATAATGAATGGCATATTTAGCGCCTTCATGAAGATTGAAAAGTCCGTCAAGTGTACGAATTGCATGTCTTTAATGGATTCACTCTTTAATAAACATTCTGCTCTAAGAATTCACTGTTCAAAGTATAAATCGCTCACAAATACATGTACAAAGTGGGTGGAGCTTAGCTAGAAATGGGCGGGCAAAGCGGGATCTCTTTTACTTTCTCACACAGTTATCCATCATGATTCCGGTTTTTTCGGGGCGCTTGCCGCAACATAGACGTTAACAATTCATAAATCACCCACAAAGAAACTAGAGATAGTAGCTCACGCGCAGGCCCATATAACATTGTAATACAAAGCATCTATACGCGGATGCCATTATAGAAAAACTGTAGCTGCTCGCTGTAAATTGTATCAAGTACATAAATTACATATGACATAAATGCGATACAAAAAGCATATGAATTAGTTTTTAGATTCTTTTGTCGTCATCAGCGATCCAAGATCACACCGCGCCGCATATATCTGTCAGTGCATGGGTGCGAACGAATAAATAAAGGGTGTAAATTCATATTATATATGAGTCTGCGCCGTCGCAAGCGCGAACTAATAATAGCCCTGTGTTCTTATTTATTGATTTGAAAGGTGGCAATTTGTTCCACGGAAGATGATTTTGTCCTTTACGTAATGATGGATGTTGGGACGGGTCAGCGCGAAGCTGTGACAGTGTTCTTCATCATTTTGAAGGAAAATAAGAACAAACAAAAATTGCAGCCCACCACATTCATTTTTGTGACATTGTAGACACTTTTCGGTTTTGTAGGGGTTTTTTTATTTGCAGATTTCCCCGAATTTTCCGGATTTGTCATGTCCAACGTTGTGAAATCCTAATACACGGTTGCATCCTTTCTTATGTTAAGATTGGAACCAAATTGGTCCAGCAGTTTCGGAGATATTCATAAATACAAAATTCGCTCCAATCCGGATCCGTGTTTTTCTTTTTCCTGATCACGCCCAAAGCCAGAAAATCCTTGCTCACTGTAATATTTCAGCCAAATCGGATCAGTATTTTTTGGGGGGATACAACAGAACCATATAGGTCTAGACAAGTAAACACACGGACGAACGGAGGGAAACTATTGTTCAAATTTATTGAGGCCATGATATGTGAACTAAATGTACGCTAATAAAGTCGCTGGAAAGCAAAATCTCACGTGGACATTGCTCTTTCAAGGGAAGGATCTAGACGTTGATGGACCTTTCCTGTGTATCCATTCATCATATTATAATCAACTACACGACATGCATGATAACGTTATAATCAATTACCGCATGAATGACTCGATTTAGTCAGTCTTAAACGCTTAATATTCTGACACAGTGTACGAATTGTATGTCTTTGCTATTTAATTTACATGCTTTTGAATATTTTGAAACTAATTTGATTAGGTGCTGGGCATAGCCAGCAACTGCACCCAGTCAAATTAGTTTCAAAATGTTCAACGGCTAACTTGTATGATTTTATTTGAAATTGATAGGCATGAAGTTCAGAGATGGATCGATCCCAACGCGAGCGAGGTGTGGCTGGATCTTAGCTAGAGAATTGAATAATACAAAACATACCCACATTCATTTGCTCATTTGGTGACTACCATGGGTAATGGCCTGGTGTAGCGTCATGCTACAACTGGACCCCTCTGGAGAGCAATCCTCAACGTTTCTTTCTGCTGTCTGAACTTCTTCAATAGGTCACTAGGTATGCGCCAGTGACCGTGTGTCCGATTCCTAGATAATCTATCATTATCACGTCAGGTGAATAAAAGGAAACGGAAAGTATTACCATACCACTTTAAGGCTGAACCGTAGCTTTTTGAATGGAGCTGGTGACGTATGCTTCCATTGCGTGCTACATCTGGATCATTAAGCTCGGAACTGCTGTGTGTTCATGATATATGGTCAAGAAGTTCAATAGAAGGTACTCTGTCTGTAGTAGAGTAATCAGCAATTTGAGGAACCATTTGGCGTAACTGATCATGTACAATGGTCAAAACCGTACACTGACTAATGTCAAGTCTTTCTTATTATTATTTGCACTGTAATTCTTTTATCTTTCAGAAAGACTTTCTCTACTTTATTGCACATTTCTTCACACGTTTCGAGTTTGGGCACTTCCTCACGAGGATTATAACGCATGCTCTTTAGGCCACAATTAAGCTGCTTCGCATAGGATGCCACACTTAAGCTGCTTCGCATAGGATGTTACTACTTCATATGATGCGGTGATTTCCTCATAAACACACTATGCAAATTGTCAAGCATTTATGTAGCAAGTCTCTTCTTGACCTATATAGTTTTATAACGTATGGATTGATTTTCACTCTGATACAATCACGTGGTTAAAAATGTAATTTCTTATAATAAAATATTAATAATCTAAAACATGACATACATTTGGACAATTAATGAAAAGAGGAATCCAATCCGGCAGTCAGATATATTACGTCATCATGAATTATGTCACATGTGGGTTGACGTTACAATATACTACACCATGAATGACGTGTTATAGGACATCAAGTTGTACGAATTGTATGTCTTTACTATTTAATAACTATTCTGTTGAATATTTCGAAACTAATGTGACTGGGCGCTGCTGCTGCCATGGACAGCAACAGCACCAAGTCAAATTAGTTTCAAAATATTCAACAGCTTACCTGTATAGCTTTCCGGCAATTAATATTCCGGAATTTCAGGGTTTGGTCGATCGCAATACGGGCAAAGCTTGGGTGGAGCGTAGCTAGAGATGGGTTGGGGCATGGCGAAATTTGATTCATTCATTAATCTACCATTTTAAATTCAGAAATACCTATTAACTCTTTAACCCTAAAGCGGAATAATAAAATAAACTATTATGTCACATACCGTCCCGTATTGAGTGCTTCCAATGAATAAATATGAATTCAACGAACGTACTAAAGATGAATTTTTCTCCCTGTACGATAGCATTTGTAAATCTGCATTAGATAATGCAGAGTACATTCACCTTCTTGGATTAGTGAAGGGGTATTTGTCTTGCTGCCAATAGGTAATTGTATAGTTTGTTCTTGTGGCAATCTCTGTCACTGGTATCAAGAGCCATGACTAAACCGTATTTATTGTTTGAAGATATTATCCCAGATAGGCTATGCTGACAGAACTGATTAACAAGCATAGAACATTTAAAGCGGTGTACACGTATATGCATGCAGGTAAATACGATTATTCGCCCCCTTGGGTTGCCTTTCGTGGTCAGCCTATTTGTCCAACATTGATGATATCCGTACGAACATTCAGCACTGTACTCGTGATCAAGCCCACGCACTGAACATTCAAAGATGTATACAACAATTGTGCGCAACAAGGCAATTGTCACTGACCTTGGGCATACTCGTGTCTGATATGGCTGCTGTATACCTCAGAGGTATGGGACTTTGAGAACACATAATTATTAGAAAACTGTCAAATAAAATTCTGCAAAACTATGTATAAAATGAAAAGGAGTACTCCGAATGTAATAGTTTATGGTGAGGTTGTTGCCTTCCTCGCGAGATATTTTAATCAACTGCAATATGATTAGGTTCTGGATTGATATTATGAACTCAGGATGTGGCAAATTATCATTCATGTGATACTTCATTGCTTTAGACCACACAAGGCAACATAATTATAAGATAACATGGATGGAATATATAGAAAATATCTTAATGACAACAAGAAATATACATATCTTAGATGCTGAAACTATCAACAACACACAGGTAATGAAGCGGACGAAGAAACCGTTACGTACTTAATTAAAAAACAAATGGATAAATGATATACAGACATTACTAGATTAACTTTTTATGCAAAACTAAAGATTTGAGCCATATCTAACACTATTGCCATATAAGGAAAACATTATACTGTGCCACTTTAGAAGTTTAAACCACCAACACGTCATGGGAACTCAAAGATGGTTAGGAATAGATAGAGATGAGAGACTATGCGATAGATGTAATGCTGTCGAAGTTGAGAATCACTTCTTATTTTACCGCCAGAAATTTAACACAGAATGGCAAAAATACATTCCAAATTATTATGCGCTAAACAATAATGACGAAAAGACAAATGGGCCATTATCCAAATGAAAAAAAACATGTTTTGATTAAATTATGTAAATATATTAGATTATCAAAGAATACGAAGAACGTTAAAACAGAACTCGTACACATTTATGCATTTATGTTGAATGACAAAGTCCATAGATCGACCAAGGTCTTGAATATGGTGTTGAGTATATTGTGACTAGACTAACTGGAGGTAGATGCTGCATAAGGGCAGCAGCAACATCCGGTCGAACTGGTTAATATACATCCTGCAGCTTATCTGATCACGGTTTTGGAACACAAACGCATAGATACCAGTGCTCTAAGGAGAAATGTACATTCCATGTTAATTTTGAAAAATATTGCTCCACCGCCACTATATGATGTAAATAGATGTACCCCCATATTCTATTGTATAGCCTGGAAGTATAAAGAGAAGTTGAGCTTGAACTTGATAGATTTGAGGCCTCGCAATGAATGCTTAAATAATTCAGTGACGATTGAATAACCGAAGCGCGTTGTCTATAGAATGTAGATGCGGCATTGTTTAAATATGCCTTCGGCGCCAGGTATGTCGTCTGCTATTTCCAGAACGTGAGACTACAATAGAAGCAATCGAACTGTAGCTCAAGTATATGATGTAATAATCAATTCTGTCTCCTGTGGGCTGACATCACAATCATAAGGAAGTATTAGATCTTCGTCATGTAGCATTAAAGGTCCGGCAAGTGCACGTATCCTTCTGAAGGATTTGCAATTTTATAAATATTCTTTTGAACATTTTATAACTAATTTGACTGTGAGCTGTGGCAGTCATATGTAAAAATAGCACATAGTCAAATTAGTTTTAAAATACTAATCGATTTGTCTGTACCATGAATTTGTGATTCTGATAATTCAGGGTTCGCAATACATAAATTGATACCAACACACATACAAAGTGAGTTGGAGCTTAGCTAGAAATGGGCGGGGCATAGCTGGAGATTAATTCCTCTATTCTTGGCTAATGTAGTCACCAGTTCGGGGAAATACTGAATCATTCGTGTGTTACTTAAGCCAATCAAATAACAGTATCGGGCCATGTGACTTCGTTGAGAGCTAGGGTGCCTAATCGTTAGTTGTCATCCATACTATGATATTTATTTTCCCGAACTTGGACATTTTGCAGAGTTAAATATCCGGATAAATACACAGCCATATTTCATCATCCAGGCGAAAACATTGATTGTGCATTTTTTTCATAGTGTCTCAACCATTCAAACATAAATGTGTTAAACAAAGATAAGTGTGTTAAAATTCCTCCAAATTGTGAGTGTTTCCAAAATTCATTTATATACATATATATATATGTATTGTATGTCATCATCAGCTTTTCATAATAGTAGTACAAATAGCAGCTTTTTGTTTGAACACATATTTACGTGCTATATATATATATATATAGCACGTAAATATGTGTTCAAACAAAAAGCTGCTATTTGTACTACTATTATGAAAAGCTGATGATGACATACAATACATCTACTTGACGGGTTTCTGTATACTGATCGGGTACTAGTAGAGTACTACGTGAGATAAAGTGGCCTTTGCATACTATATCACTTGCGTGTTGACTCGCCACTGTCTGTTGGCTGCTTAGACCTTTCTAGTCTGACTATTGGTATCAGCGTTAACAGGTTCTGGTAAATGTAGCATCGCACACTCAGTCTTGTTAATTTGTCAACATTTTCACGAAAGTCTAGTCATCAATTTTAATATTAAAGGTGTATATTCACAGCAGAACGGTTGAAAATAAAATTGTTAAAATTGTATACCTTTAGAGCTTAAATTGTGTATCTAGATGTAATGAAACGCAATAAATCTTAACATAGTTCAGTGGCGTATATAATGACAATAAAATTGTTGCATACTAGATATGTTATTTTATTACGCATAACTTATGTAACCGCTTCTCTGAGAATCTGTTTCAAAATTATTTGAGTGAAGATACGCAGATCAATCCCTTGGACACATCGGGGCGAGAATAGTTCTAGTTGCTGATAAAAAGATAGATAGATAATTCATTCACAATAAGCCTTAGGCCCTTGAGTGTGCATTATACAACATACATGCTTGGCGGATACCGTAGATTAAGAAAATTAATTTAAATAAGTTTTCAAATTATATAAGTACAAGTAGAAGATTTCTCCAAGCAGAAGCAGTACTTTCGTTGTATTTCAATGACAAAATGAAACTATATGCTGTTACGACTGTGCGGATAATGGAGAGATCCGATCTATCACGCAAGTATTTGACGTCATAAGAAATCAAAATGATGTAATGCTCCGTCGTCAATATACGAATTGCATGTCATTGGCGAATCTACAATTTACTAAACATTATGCTAAGTATTTTGAGACTACCCGACCGGGTGCTTTTATTGCCTGTGCAGAAACAGCGCTCAATCAAATTACACCCAAACTTCTCAACAGCTCATCTGTATAATTACAGTGAAATTAGATTCTAGGAATTCATGGTTAAGAGTGTTAAGATCGATTCCAACACGTCGTATTTACATCATATTTACCACCTTTCCAAGAGCAAAGCTTAGCCATATCGTCCAATACTGATCTAAACGTCAAGTGCATTCATACAAGTATCACTATTGAGGGACCCCACCTGTCACTCAAAAGATCTAACATCATAATCAATTACGTCACACGTTTGGTGGCGTCATAATCAGCTTGACGTAAACATGGGGTAATCCTGCACTAACTAGCATCACATATACGAATTGTATATTTTGATAGAAATGCAATTAAATGAACATTATGTTGACCATTTGGAAACTCGCTCAACTGGGGCGGGGGGGGGGGGGAAACAGTCCCCAGTCAATCAGTTTCCAAATGTCCAACACCTATGTATTTAGCTATGTATTTAGCTTGAGAATTTGATTCTAGAAATTCCTGTTTCACATCGTTGAATCGATTTCAACACACCTACAAAATGGAAAAAGCTTAGGTAAATTGGATAACCATAGCTTAAATGGATCCCGCCATTGAGTTTGCCAAATCCAAATAAAAACCCCAAAAGAATCTCTCCTTGACTCCGGAGAAAATGCTTATTCTGTGAGTCCATTACGATGACAGAAAGATGACACCTCCACGCCGGTCGCCTCCGTAAGTACCAACTTTGTTGGAAAACTAAGTCATCAAGGATTGCGGTCTGACATCCGCATACAGAGGCAACTCTGACTATGTCTAACCTTCTTCTAACAAAAAACTGTGCTCGACATCCTCGGACGACGCAATCTTCCTAGGAGCTTATCATAGCTACGTGGAATGTACGTGGTCTGACTGCAACATCAAAGAGGCACACCTTGGATGCACACTGTGAACACTAAAATAGATATTAGATGCATTCAACGGACTAAAGTAGCTAAACACTCAGAGCAGCAACTAGTACTCATGGAGCAAAAACAGGCCACTTGCTGGGGATTAGGCTTCGTAATCTGACCAAGGGTATTGGACCATGTCATTAGTTTCGGATACGTCAGTGATCGCGTTGCATGTATCGACCTGGTTATACCAACGCGAATGCGCACCGCCACTAAGTTTCGCATAGTCAACGCATATGGGCCAACTACCGAAAGAGCCAAAGAGAATCCAGCAATATTAGATTCCTTCTATGCAGAACTGACCTCCGCCATTACTATTACAGCTGGATGGCAACTGTTCCTATGTGGAGAATTCACTCCAAGCTGGGTAAACGTGGCATTGCGGACAAAAGTCCAGAGCTTGGCTTATGCATGGGATCATATGGAGAGGGCACACGCAATAACAATGGAGATGCCCTGGCGGCATTCCTTAGTTCCAATAGCCTTAATACGAACCAGCTCTACCTAATGTATAAACGCCATACCAAGCAAGAGGGTAGAGCCACTTATAACTTACCCAAGCTCATCAGCGACACTGACACCCAAAAGTCATACAAAAAGGCACTCGGGGAGCAGATAGCTAACATCGACTTTAGCTCGGATCCAAACGAAGCCTAAACCAACATACTAATATCTATGGAATCATCAACTACTAGCACCAAAGGTGTTCTGAAAAACAACAGAACTAGGTATACTGACGACCCTCTCGTAGCAATACTGTCGGCAGAACAGAAAGCATTACGACTGCGCATCTATCAAAGTGGCCAAAGTGAAGATGCACAAAACTACGCCAGGAACGCAATAATATTTTGCGCCACATTAGCGAACTCTTAAAAGAGATTACTATCCAACAAGC
The DNA here is from genome assembly GCA_034401795.1 of Chaetoderma sp. LZ-2023a. Classification (NCBI taxonomy): domain Eukaryota; kingdom Metazoa; phylum Mollusca; class Caudofoveata; order Chaetodermatida; family Chaetodermatidae; genus Chaetoderma; species Chaetoderma sp. LZ-2023a. Next base: position 110,521,326 of record CM067373.1, read on the forward strand.
CGGCCCCTTAGTAGATGAAATCACTGCCACGGATGACTGCCACGAAATGTTTCGGGCAGCCCTTGCCCTGAGAGTTACTGATTAAACACCACCACTCACTGTACACAACTCTGAATGATTCCTCATCAGGACTGACAAGGGCAAAGCCAAGGCAATTCAAGAATGGGTCAAGGGACAGTTCACTGACGATGATGATGAGCTCTTGCACCCATTCTCAGGAGACCGCAGGCAATTACTAACACCAATTAATACAGCAGAAGTTCAGAAGGCACTTACAGCCCTGAAAAATGGATACACATCTGAACCTGATGGCATGAGCCATGAACTATTCAAATATGCAAGTGACATTATTTCAATCAAAACCGATCACGCACCTAATCAATTCAGCATGTATAACCCACCTTCCCATCGACGCTGTAGACCAACGCACTCTTATCGCACTACCCAAGCCCAAGAAGCCACTTGGCGCCCCAGCCATTCTGCGGCCCATTGTGCTACTTAACAGCATACCCAATGTTACTCTATACTGCATCCGAGACAAGATCGATGACATCACCGGATCATATCAAAGTGGCTTCAAATGTGGACGCAGCTGCGCAGACAGTGTATGGGCCCAACGCATGCTTGTGTCGGTAGTCATGTCCAAACACTGGGATTTCCACAATATGGGCATTGACATGGCACGCGCCTTCGGCACAATTACGCGCTCAAAGATACTAGATGTACTACACCAGGTCAGTTGCAATGAAGATGAGCTACGCCTGGTGAGATTACTGCTTACTCCCCACAGGGAGATGGTCTAACCCCTGTGCTTTTCACCTGTTAACTGGCTGCTGCATTGAAATCCATGCGGGAAAATTCCTCAAGACCAACCCCCACCCCCTGCGATGGCAATACTGGGCATGCCACTAGAGATGGAATATGCCGACGATGTGGACTTTATAGGCAAGGAAACGAAAATCCTTGACGAACCTCTCCCAATAGTTGCAAACAAACTAAAGATTGAGAATCTCTTTATTAATTAATCGAAAAAACAGAGTTCACTCACATATACCTATCTACAAAGCATGAAACTAAAGAAATGACGATCCACTCCGTGGCGGCGAACCATGGGGGAAAAGTAGAATCCTCGGCTCTCTGCTTTGCAGTACTGCTGACATTGCTGCACGCTGAATCATGGGGAACATAGCTGTCCAGTCCTTCTGGAAGCTAGGGATCCGTAGATCAAAGATGCCCTTGGTAAAAAGACTACGTTTATACAATGCAACCTGCGTATCCTTGATAATGTATAACTGTAACAGCTGGGAAACTCTAAAGGCAGCTATAGACACACTTGACGACTGCCACCGCAAGTACCTACGCACCATCACTGGACACCGATGGCCAGACAGCATAATTTCCAATGATGCACTATATAAGATGTGCAATACGTCGCCGCTGGCTGTAAAAGCCGCCCAGCAAAGATGGGCCATGCTTGGTCATGTGCTAAGGATGCCAGAAGACGCCATTGCATAACTCTGCTAAGCATACTACGAGGTGACTTCAAGAAAGCGGGATTGGGTACACTCAAGTCAAGAATGGACCTGAGGAAGCTAAGTATTTTATCTGAGGGCAAGACACAGTGGGCAAAACGATACAGAACCAATTGCAGCTGTAGGATGTTTCTGCTACAATAGCCGCAGAATACAGTAATAATATATATACCAACTGTTGAATTTAGAAGGTACGTTAGGTTACAGACACGTGGGTGTTTCCAGTAATACTTTTTGATAAACGTTTTGCGTAAGTCAGAATACACGGGGCATACAATTATGAAATGGTACTCTTCTTCAATGTCATCACAGAAATGGCATGTTCTCTCATTGAATGGTATCGGCATAGTATTGTGCCATCTCCGGTACGGCTTCTACATAGAGCATGTCGATGTTTGATACTTCTAACTTTATTTTAAAAACATGTATAAGAAAATTCATCTGAAATATGCTTATATAAAGAGGACTTATTGCTAGTTTCTAACTGACCTCTAAATTCCTGAATAGAAATATCTTGGAACTTTTGTCTATATAACCCTACGAAATGTTCCCTATCCATATTTTGGCATTCCGTTTCCTATATGTAATTAAATTCCCGTGAACATAGCATATCGCAAAGACGTGGGCCCAATTATTACAGTAATTATTTATAACCCGGTCATTATACATTGCATTATAAAGACATTTTGCTATTCTATTTTCGCTAAAGTCTAATAACTAAAACCAGTATTTCAAGATTCGTATCTCTCTTGTCAAATGGAGAGGGTACCGTCCCAACTCTCCGTAAACAATGGAACTCATAGTACACTGCTTGACATTTAGCTGTTCCTTGCAAAAGTGAAGATTGGCATTTTTCCACATTCATACCCTTATGACAGTACCGGTTTAAACTAAATTGTCCAACAAATTACAATAATGATCGGCTGTTAAACCTATAAATTTGCTAAATATCTTTGCAATGCGAATGTGGCTTTTTGACCTTGATCTGCCAGGCATTTTGTGCCTCCGTAAAGGAGCCAGTTGTAGTGAATACAATTCCAAGATATTTAAAATTTGCAATACTTTCTAGTTCAATTTCATTATAATACTGTTTATCATTGTGTCTGTCTACCCCCTTTCCGAAAGACCATAGCCTTTGTTTTTTTCAATATTTACCGTCAAGTCCCATTGTTTACAGTATTGGGACAAACAGTCCAAACCTTTTCGCAAATCATATTTGCTTTCTGACATTAATATTATGTCATCAGCATACAAAATTAAGAATAATTAAAAAAAAATTCTAAATCAATGCCATCAGATCTATATGTAGAACGCTCATCGTCCAAATCATTTAAGTACATGGGGAATACCAATTAGAGAGAAATTCAAACCTCCCTGTGCCAATACTCCATGTTTTACGATTACACGTACATAAATGAGATGATAGGAAAAATTGCACAATTTATTCAGTTTCATTTTCGATCCACAATTTTCCTTAGCTCTATCCCCATGCTTTTCACCTGTTAACTGGCGGCTGCATTGAACTCCGTAGGGCGGGATTCCACAAGACCCCCCACCCCACCCACCCCAACCCCCACCCCATCCACCCCACCCCCACCCCACCACCCCACACACACCACCACCGCCACCACCAATCCCCACCCCACCCCTGTGACAATACTAGGCATGCCGCTAGAGATGGAATATGCCGACGATGTGGGCTTTATTGACGAGGAAAAGAACCCACTTGACGATTGGATTCCTCTACTATTCACACACCATGCGACTCATCCACTCCACGGCCACTTGGTCCCTTTTGGAGGTTATTGGGTAGAGGCAACAGGATTCGTGTGGCGTGCGTGATGGCATCGTTACCAGACTACCACCGCTGTCACAATAAAATTCGAGATCGGTCATGTCCTCCCATTAATATCTCATGGGCGGAATCTGAATCTCCAGTACACATTCGTGCGTTTTTCCTCAAGGCATGGTGGCAAGGAGGCGGTTACCACCATGTGCGTACCTTTACATACTGACAGAGTGTACATCTTAACAGCTGACCTACATGACAGTAGCGCCTCTATCCATGGCAGACTGTTCTAATTACATTATATACGTATAATCCGCATTTCTTTGATAATCACCCGACTGGAGACGACCCCCCCCCCCACCCCCACCCCCACCCCCACCCCCACCCCCAAACCCACCTGGGACAGAATCGTCCGGGCGTCAGGAATCTGAAAACTGTTTCAGAATCGGCTCAATATTATCTGCGATTTTAACGATTACCGTTTCCTTAGTCAAACGTGCTAGAAAACCTCATCTGCATTATGCAAGTTCTCATTGTATAGAATTTTGGTCACATGGTCAGCTTTCTGGTCGATCCTACGCACGCTGATCAGTTTCCTTATAGATGCGCCCTTCCTCTCTAGCTCTTAGCGTCTATAAAAAGGAGCTATTTTCTGGTCTCCACGTGCTGTGCTGAACACACGTGCGTTAAACCTGTTAGGACGAACTTTCGACGATGGGACACGTTTGAGGGAAGCCGTTATTACGACTCTATAATTGTTGTCAATCTCGCTTTCAGTTAAAACTTCGCTTGCGCGCCTCAAAAATATTGTTGGTCGCGTTTCTCTTCGGAAATAAAAGAAAATACCAGTATCCATCTGTGGAGCCCTTATTCCGCCAAGTATGGCCACCTGAAACGTGTGTGTATGTTTAAATGCCCTACTGGCAATCAGTTAACCGCAATAATTGGGCACGTACATTCTCAACTTGTGATGTTCCGCGGTATCCTGTAGAAGGTCTACAGTGAATTCTGAGATCTCCGCAGAGCTCTTCTTCCACAATTCTTCAAGTAAGGAAATGTTTCTAGTAAGCGAGCAATTGTGTTCATCGTTTCCGTCTCTTCAACTGCAGCTTTAAGAGAGCAGACGAATCCATGATTCCGAGATCACATATCTTTACCTAGCCAGAATTCGACTTCCCGTTAGTTATTATGAAACGGAACACTAATTAGAAATTGTCTAAGTTTCTTCATCATTATTTCATAATTGTAATTTTATCATTATTCGCCCTGGTTGGGACTCATCTGCACTAATCTCTCTGTCATTCTCATCGTGATGACTGATCATATTATCAGGATTTAGCTGATCTTATGGCTCTCGTGTTACTGGAGAACATTTATGTCAGGCATAACTTAGCCGCTTTTCAAAATGCATATATATCCGATGTCAATGGACCTTTCCAGTTTTACCTATGCCCAGCCCATCACTAGCTAAGCTCCACCCACACTTCGCCGTGTTGGGAGTAATCGATCCCAGATGTCCCTGAAAGCCAAGCTGTTGGATATTTTGTAACTAATTTGACTGCGGGCTTTTGCTGCCCAGTCAAATTAATTTCAAAATATTCAACAGGATATTTATTAAATAGTAAAGACATACAATTCGTAGAATAACGCATAGCCCGTCTCCAAGTATGCGTTCATGACGTACTTATCTACGTCATGCATGGCGTCATAATAACGTCATTGATTCCGATGTCATTCTATACGTCACGTAGTTGATTATGACGTCATATGATGGATGGATACAGTGGAAAGGTCCATTGATTTTTGGACGTCTCCATCAGGTGCCGAGGGTACTTTTCAGCTCTTTAGCCTTCTTCATGTCATCAGAGGACAATGACATATTTCTGTGAACGTCAACTTCCTCTTCTACCTCAGCATCTGGTGTCGCCAGCATCTGTGTTTCGGAACATACAGTTGGCATACGCAATACCGCAAACGAGAGCTTCTTGACAGTGGCTGTCTTTCGTATTCTCGGGTGGACGCGTGTCTCCGCTGTAGGCATGTAGCCAAGTCATTCCACGCATCGTCGAAATAACGAAGTTCGAAAATCTGTGTGCGACTGTGTCGTGTATTCACTCGGGTTGCTGAATTCTGAACATTCCCGAGGAACATTCGAATGTATCAGTTTGTCTAGATGTAGATGTCGAGTTTCTGTTTTGCTGAAGATTGAGCTCGTCTGGAACTCTCTCCCATGATCCTTTGTGTTAGTGAGCAATATTTCAGGACTCTGTGTTCATACATTAACCCATCTTGTGTCAACAGCGCCTCAAAGCGCTCAAAATGCTACTTTTATCAGTTAACCCTTTCATTTGTCAAGATTTAAAGAAAATTCAAATATTTGCTCAATGAATGACCATTTGCTAGCCAAGAGAACTGCTTTTTTGTAAACTTACCTCCGGAATTTAGGAAAATATTTTTTTAACAGTTGGTCTTTTGATGGACTTGGCGATTATAGTGTTAATCCTCTAGGAAATCTACATTTTTGCTTAGTCAGTGTCCACTGGCAGGCCAAGAGAAGACTACATTTGAAAATTTACCACTAGAATGACTGGCTCGGTAACCGAGCCAGTCATTCCAGTGGTAAATTTTCAAAAATAGTCTTCCCTTGATCAGCAAATAGACAGATCTCAAGATAAATGCAGAGGCTGTGTTACCATTATAGCGACAAGTTGACTTAAGAGGGATTAACATATTTATATAGCGTTATACAATATCGAAAACGTATATTTTAACCTTTATAATATATGTGTCTGAACATTTCATAACATAAGTGGCTATATTTCGTAGCGAAACCTTATATTATTTCCCGAAATGTGGTATTTTCATTTTTTTACTCTGTGATTTTATATATTCCAACCTGGATGTATTCTGATATCTCATAAGATAACATTCGAAGAGATTTTGAAAGGGTAATCTTACGTTATATTTACATCATAGTACTTTCTAAGCAACCACCGTTATTAACGCGTCATTTCCAGGCTCCAGTGGAGCTCTAGTCACACTGTCCGTATCCCAATACTTTTGTCAACTTCCGCGCTCTATGAAAACGCTATCGCTACATCATTCCTGAAAATGTATAGCCTAAGGAATTCATGAATCCATTTCCTCACTCAATCATATGACGTCATAATCAACTACGTGACGTCTATGCTGACATCAGAATCATGACGTCATGAATGACGCTCGATGTAGTCTGTAACGCTTAATAGTCTGACAAGTTGTACTGAATTGTATGTCTTTACCATTTAATAAACATTCTGTTGAATATTTTGCAATTAATTTGACTGGCCACTCTAGAGCAGCAACAGCACCCAGTCAAATTAGTTGCAAAATATTCAACAGCTTCCCTGTATAGTTTTCAGAAAATTGATAGTCAGTTAATTCGGGGATCGATCAATCCCAGCACGGTGAAATGTGCGTGGAGCTTAGCTAGAGGTGGGAGGGGAATATCTAAAACTGGAACGGTCCATTTTCCTTAAAGCTATCGTAAGCGGATAAAACTACCAGAGCCGCTCTGTAATCTCGCCTCGAGTTGTGATGTCAATATTCCCTTTCTATACCGGACTAGACAGGTAATTCATTTTATTTGAGCCGTGCTCGTCGAGTCGATAGTTTGCAGCGTGCTAGGCTAGTTATCTGTAAAGCAAGTTGGCTGACAGTTATTGCTGCTTATAGCTCTATATCACTCGAGGCAGATCTGGCATCTTCAGATGAGGGTACTGCTCTGCAGGCGATGATCAGAGAGGTGACAAGGGGTGCGCCCACTACATAATGTAAGGTTATTATTTTGGCACACGATGATCAGCGCCGCTTAGCTCTTGCAGCGCGTAAAGCAATGTCCTTGCAGGTGGTGATAGAGCCTAATTAGACAATTTCCAAACCAGCGATGTTTAGTGTGTACATGATGTGCCAAGACACCGCTGGCATGAACGATATCCAGAAGGGTCCACGAGTTTATCCAGCCATGTTATCAATTGACCTTTCCAGTGTATCCATCCATCATATGACGTCGTAAACAACTACGTGACGTGTATGATCACGCCATAATCAATCACAGCATGAATGACTCGATTTAGTTCGTCTTAATCGCTTAATAGTCCGACACGCTGTACAAATTGTATGTCTTTACCATTTAATAAACGTGCTGTTGAATATTTTGAAACTAATTTGCCCGTGCGCTGTTGCTACTATAGGCAGCAACAACACAAGTCATATTAGTTTCAAAATATTTAACACCTTACCTGTATAGCTTTGTGGAAATTGATAGTCAGGGAGTTTAAGCAGGGATCGATCGATCCCAATATGAGCGAGGTGTGGGTGGCGCATGGTGAAGCGCGGACCGCCCTGTCTGGTACGGACCGACTCAGCCTGACTGGGTATGGAATGGCCCAGTCTGGGATACTCCACGACCGCCCCCCCCCTCCCTGTGTAGCATAATGCACGTGTGTATAGCCATGTAAGAAGAGGAGTAAAATAGTAGAGTCCGCCAGATCGCCTGATGTGCGTACGCGGCCGTGAGAGGTAGCTAGAGCTTGCGCGTTAGCGGGTGGAGACTGGCAGCTTATGTATATAGTTACCTGTATTACGGCAATTTCGTAATACTTGACTATTTCCCCTGTTTTTTGGTATGTATTAATACCAGAATTGAACGGGAAATTTAAAACTCTGAACAAGATTTAAATCGGTTGGGATCTGGCGAAGATATGACAAAATTAAAACGGACTATTTTGAGCTCCGATTAGAGTGCAGACATCGCCAGAGCGCTTACCAGATTGGGTGAAGGCCTGGTACTATTTGGCTGACTAGCATACCTCGTACACAACACGCGCTCTGATTGGCTGAGCCCACTGGCGCTGCCTCTCCGGTCAGTATAAAAGGAGCTCTCAAAGTCAAAAACAAGCTGAAGGGAGGCGGTTTCGGTCCGATTGAGAGCAATCTCATATCTGCCTACTGCATAGAGCTCACGTTCTGCAATCTACGCCAACGCAGCTTATTACAGTCAGGTTCCCTCTCAGGACACCCACACTCTATACCGCACTAAGTTTTTGGAAGCTCCTGGTAGCTCAACAGGGGGAAAATATAAATTAGAAGGTTCCTCATTCCACTACCATCATTAGCGGTACCTTCATTGCGGTGTAAGATTTTAGACCATTACCAACAAAATTAGTATGTAGAGACAAGTGGATTTTTAACTGTCTCGCCAGACTTGCCATACCATGACAGAAACGGTGGTAGAAAACAACGGACGCATCCAGCGTCACTAAATTCATGTTTTGACCACAGTCAAGACAAGGACATTGCTTTATGCGCTGCAAGAGCTAAGCGGCGCTGATCATCTTGCGCCAAGAGAATAACCTTACATTATGTATCTACTAGCCTTTATACAATGGAGACATCAGTTATTCTTATAGCACAAATAGCATAGCAGTATTGCGGTGAACTATACATTATGTACTATGTGTGAAAACCTGCTAGCCACCAGAAATGACTTTATTCTTCATTGTTCTTGAGCATGGATAGCATCAGCTAGCATCCTGCAGTAATTCTCCAGGCAGCAGCTACACCACGTATCAGCTCATACCGCAAGGTTGCGGTGCACCGACTACATGTGACGTTTATTCTGCATTGATGACTAATAGGTGCACCACATAGGTTATGTTAGTTACATTATACCGTTATTCATAAATAAGTACCGCGCATAAGTGGTACCGTAAGGTCGGGTGTGATCTCCTTTATGAATTAATATTGTATATAATTATTGCATTGTGAACGATGCCAACAATTAAATGGCACCGTAGGTCGGATCGACCTCTATATTTTAATGAATGTATAATTGTAATTGCGCATTCTGCCCATATTATTAGTAATTAGTATTAGAAAACCTACACAAATATTTGGACCGCAGTTCACTTAGGTTACACTATGCAGGAACAACAAATGCCACACCTGTTCTTCCCTTACCGCAACAATTTTTCACTATGCTGTCCATGCTCTCACTAGCCAACATAACATGCAGCCACTAAACCCGACTATGATAGCTCGATTGGATAAGTTTGAAGTAGCCGAGAGCGACTACCAGTAAAACGTAGATTTGTCATTATAAAACATCTTTCCGAGCACTACGGCTCCATTATATTAACGATGCTGTCAGTTTTTATAATTGGCCATTCATGTTAAGGCCTCCTAAATTTAAGCAAACGAGTGGCTGCCTCTTTCTACACTTCTCTGGCCGTCAGGCCGAAATAATTGTTTGGCTTCCCTCCGCCACGTTGGTTAGGGCAGCGTTACGAAACTACTGGTGTTTCTTGATGGTCACAAATCAAAATGTTGATGACCATACATTCCCCGTGTATCTTCCGATACTTATTAAGCAATTCTTTATGCCAAAGTAGGAACCACTGCGAAAATATAAATAAATGCAATCATTGCAGTCCAGCAGTGTGTCCTTTGGACAATTTTCTGTAAACCTGACGCAGCTAAACGGTAACTCCAGGGTACGGATCTCGAAACATTAGATGACGGGCAAAGACACGGATAATCATCTAACTCAAACTGTGGCTGGGTGTGACCTTAGAGCCCACTACGCCCCTTTGGGAAGGCCACCATAGATGGAGATCCGTTTCTCTCTCCCCACCACAAATAATCTAAGAATCGTTTTCTAAACAAATTCTTTTGTAATGTGACTTGTCCCTGTCTTGTTGTTTGTGGTTGCGCTACGGTATGTAGAGCGATCACTTTGCGGTTCTGAAACTACCATCAGCCAACATGTTGCACGCTGTCAGACTGAGGAGAGCCGCTTCGTGGGGTAGCGGCAATGGTACCGAGCATCCTCGCCAGTAAAACGAACTCGTTAAAGTAGGTGCTAATCCATTTTCTGCCCCAAAATTTTGTGCCTGGACCTAAAATCTAAATGATAGTCTAGGCCATTCAAGAAAGCCCGCAAAAATAAAGTGGCACCAACTAAAATAATATCCTTAACTTACATAAGGTGACGGTACTGAATTCTGTGGAAATCAGCCACCCCATCTTCACGTAAAAGTTGCATGCATCCAACATAAAATAACCATGCTAGGCTAAATCATTTTATAATCTTTTGCAATGCTTCAAAATAAGAGGGCAGCCCCTTTTACCACTCTCCTCCTCTGCTTCGGCATTGTACACATTTTTCCTGGATGGAGGCCCACGCGAGGCACTTTCCTCTTGCAAAATCATAATCTGTTGTCCCAAATGGTAAGGGTATCTCCATTTTCCCCCTGCATGTTTATAGTCGGGCACCTCTCTCTCTAATTTTGCTCGCTTCCTCCGCTTCGGCATTGTAGGCATTTCCTGTGACAGAGGCCCGCGCAAGGCACTTTCCTCTCACAAACCAATAATTTTTTTACCAGCATGAGGGAGGCAGATATATTAAATCAACTGACATGCCCTGTCCGGACCCTCCCTCACAGGGGTACCCACGATACCCTCTATATATGACTAGATCGGTTAGGTACCTCTGGCGAGATATAAGAATAACACAACACACTTTTGTTTTCATGTATACCATTTAAAACAAAGCAGCAAACGAGTACCCTTGCTTGACTCTTTCTTTTTCTTAATAGTAAAATTGTGTTAGCACCACTTTTTCCATCTTTGGAATGACGGCAAGACACACTGGTGATACGAACAGCTGGAATGAGACGGTAGTGTTCAATTTCCGAAGCAATGTCTGCACGAACCCACTGGAACGTGATCGTTCTACCAGAGGTCGGGCTTTGTGGACACCAGAGATGCATGGCATCCACTCCCCATCCCTGAGATCAGCTACACTTTGCGGAGGAGCCACATGTACCCCTGGTAGCTACATTAGCTAGAGATGGTCGGGGCATAGCTAAAACTGAAAAGGTCCATTGCCTAATTACGTGGTATTACAGAATTGTGATTACGGATATATTCACACACCATGGAACACATCCACTCCATGTTGGACTCATCGAACGGATGTTTGATTCATACCTGTGATGGGTTGGTGCACGAGTTGAAATCGCACCGAATGCTAAACCATTCATGGAGAGAATGCATCTCATGGCGTGTGTGTGTATAATTCCGGATAAACAATACAGTGGGCATAAACGCTCTATGACAGTATAAAGCAGGCTACTTAATACATCATGCGTCATTGACGGATATTGAGGTTCAACAGTTAACCATTTAATGCCTAAATTTGGTCATGAAAATCAAAATATTTCCTTCTTGAATGTTCATTTACAGGCCAAGACAAGACCATTTTTTTAAATCTGCAACTGGAATGGCTGGCTCGGATTCCGAGACAGTGATTTCAGTGGTAAATTTTCAAAAGAGTCTTCTGTTTGCCTGCAAATGAACATTCCTAAAGACCGCTAAGGAAGCCGGTTTGGCCGGCTTCGCCAAGTTCAAAGTTCACGTGTTAGTCACTTCAGGCTTTACAAAGGCATATGAGCCATACATAAATGAAATTTAAATTGTTGACTGTAGTTCCTTGACTATATACACCAGAACATCTCATACTAAAAGTACTTAATACATCAATAACACTACTACTACTACTACTACTACTACTACTACTACTACTACTACTACTACTACTACTACTACTACTACTACTACTACTACTACTACTACTACTACTACTACTACTACTACTACTACCACTACCACCACCACCACCCCACTACTACTACTACTACTACTACTACTACTACTACTACTACTACTACTACTACTACTACTACTACTACTACTACTATTACTACCACTATTATTATTATTATTATTCAGATTCATACATTTATGCATACAGTCATGAAAGGATTAAATAGTTCTTAGCAACAGACGTAGTGTTGCTTTGCCATATGGATATAACACATAAACGGCCTAAAACAATCGTATGACAATTATTCGGTATGCTTACTTAGCTTGCTTCTATGTACATGTGAATATTATGTTTGCCAATGTTTATGAGCTAATCAGTCTACGTCTGCTAGTTCGAATAAACTATACGATTCGATTCGCATGTCCAAGCGAATAGGTTTTTAGATTAAAATATGTTTTTCAAAAGCTTAACGTAACGTAATGTAACGCGGATCGGCCGGTACGAACCGTCCCAGCTAGGCTGGGTACGAGACGACCGCTCCGGGTACATTCCAAGCACGCCCCCTGAGTAGGATAGTACGCGTGTATAAAGCCATATGAGAGAGGGTTCGTTGAAAGCGTAAGAACACGTAGCGCGCATGCGCGCGCGTCAGAGCTTCTCTGGCAACACGTGTCAGTATTGGGAGAGAGCGTATGCTTATAGTTGATACTGGTGATTTCTTTTTAAAATCGGACTAGAAATGGCCGAGTTATCCACAGATGGCTCACTTAAATTATTTTCAAAATATTGCTTTGACGTCGTAATCGCGTGTATGTATTAACTGAATTGGGGGGAATGCGCTGATCACGTGATCACCACGTCACCCTTTCTAGCTACATGCTGATTAGCTACTGCTCGCCCGCTAATTGGCTGGAGCGTCCTGCCTCTGACGTTACGAGTAGCATAAAAGGTGCTAATATCGAGAATGTAGAGCACTTCGGCGAGGAAGCCGACACGACAGTAAGGTTGCTGGACCAGTGCAGTGCTAGACGTGGGCTAACTGCTTACTGACTGTGGTACCTACACCACAGCAGTGCCCTTCGGAATTCATATCTCCTGCACCGGTGAGCAGCCTTGAACATCCGCATCAAGTGTTTGTAAGCTCTCGGACGGCCATCCGAGGGCAACATAACTAAATACGAACTCCCTTTCTGGAACACTCACAGAGGAGCTTCCCTGCGGATGGGCCTTGTGGGCCCAATGTAATTCTACAGGATGTAGAGCCGAGGTGATCGTTCGTGGATAACTCGCTGGATCTTCCGGACCATGCTGAAAAGTGGTATCAAACTTGTGCTCAGCATGTCGTGTGTTTTAATTAACTTTTAGACCACAGTCTGGTGGGACTCTGCCCGGTGCGTAGCAAGAGCTATGCAACGTATCCCGCATGGTGTACCCAGTTATGTACATGCATATGTAATTACCACTGTAGCCCTCTATGTTATAGGCAACTTTCAAACTACCGTTGCCGGACGGACACTTTACAATTTACTAGAGCTGCTCGATATACCGATCTCACACCGTAAACCGGTTCAATATGGTGACGGTTTGCAAACCGTCGTAATCATGCCCAAAGCTAAAAACCGAGTTTTCGGTTTAGCCAGTACTGACTAATCTATTTTCTAAGTTACAAATATTGCTGCTAAATCGGCCTCTGTAGAAGTCTTGAGAACTGTCAATTTGCATAGCTAAAGAAGTATATTTTTGACAATTTACCACTGGAATTACTGGCTCGATAACGAAACCAGACACTAGTGGTCAATTTTCAAAAAATTCAATAAACAATTATAATTATATTGACCAAATTTGTCCATTAAAGGATTAAAACGCAGACCTATCTGAACAGTCAACTATTTCAGTTATTTTCTATTCCTACTAAATTGCTTTTGATGAATTGCACTCTGTCTGTAATATTTCCAATATTTTGAAACTATTGTGACTGAAAGATGCTGCTGTTCTTTGTAGCACCAAATCCCAGTCTAATTAGCTTCGAAATATTTAACATACACGATACTATTTATAAAATCGTAAATGATTGACTTTGTATTGGTCTTTCGTATTCAGTGTCAACATAATCTAATTGGGTATAAAATGATCGGTGCTTGTTTGGCGTCTCGTGCTGCATGAATAATTATCACCATTCCGTTAAAATCGCATGATTACCTATATCTAAACTTCTGCTAATCTAAACAGGTAGTCCAGATCACGAGTTCCGAGGGAGTTTTAAATTGTCGCAATTCGGATACAATATAAACATGTTTATTGGCGCTGTATTTTTTAGCGAGGGAGTTATCACAGCAAAGCTAAGTAATCCACGTCATGTTTATATACGTCTAAGTGTTATTAACATTTAACTAGCATCACAAGTTAACGACCACCTTGATCAGTTGTGTCAGTTTGCATTATATCAAGGTAATAGCATATGCTCTAATCATACCCACCCCTTGTAACGGGACAAAATCATCATTACTGGGATGTGTAAACGATAAGACTCGATGACCGCTTGTCACCAGAATGTTAAAATGAGAGTAATTGATTGAAAGATTTTGCTGTTCCGTGACACAAACAATGTTCAATAAGCAGTCTAAAAATAATAGCACATTATTTAACTGATTAACAACAGCTAAGGTATATATCTCGTTGTTCACCGCTTGATGAGTAAGCACACGATAAATTGCGGGCATTAGAATTACTCGATTGTAAATGGAACACAAATTATTGTTAGTCGGTAAGAAGCCAGATTTTAACAATCACAGGCGTAATCAGAAGTTTGATTGGCGTCTATAGAGTTCTCGTGTCCATGCCCCATTCACGCTGGTTTGTATTTCAGTCTATTGCCAATTCCCCAGTTTTACACTGGTACCCATTTATACTCCTGGTGGAGAGAGAGGCAGTGGGGGGGGGGGGGTGAAGTAGATTGCCTATGTTTCTACCGATTGGTCGTCCGCCACTTCATCAACTGACAGTCGAGCGGGGTTTGAAACTCGCCCCGGTAGATTACCAGTCGATCACGCTAACACCACCACGTGTATTTTGGGTCAAAGGTCTCAGACAACACACGTATATTTGCTACATGCTTATCTAAATAATATTACATACAATAATTATACACACTCATCCCTGGCCCCACCCACCCCATAAAACCGATATACGGTTCAAACTGGTTTGGAAATTGACACCGTCACCTGTTTGACATTATGGCATACCGCACAGGCGTACACTTTACTTTGTACATCTATGTATTAGTTATTCTGACTATCTAATGGGCATCTTTCTACAAACGTTCTCCTTCACCGTCGTGTGAGTGAGGCGCATCAACAGTCTGCCTGCGGAAATCTTCCCAGCAACTTCGGAATCGCGCCACCTTGTGCTACTCATCTGTAGCGTATCAATTTCTGTGATTTATGAACTCTTACTGTACCGATGACCAATAGGTACTCCAGTAACCATACTATTGTACCATTCATTATTTCCACAATAGGTACTGATGACTAATAGGTGCCTTCCCGGTCTTAAGACCTCATTTTTATATTTTCTGGTTCATACTGTATATATTATATTTATTTCCGTGTGCTTACAACTAACGAGCACCGTAAGGTCCTATGACCTGATATACTATTAGCACTGTATTAACTAGTTATGTATATGGCAAGTAGCCATCCTAGTTATATAAAATAAATGTTTATATAAAAACTATAGGACGCAGTACGCTAGGCAATATTATATAGCAACATTATATCCGCATCAATATTTTCCCCAGCATCAATTTTACACTGATGTCACCGATCATGTTCATATTGCGCGAACCTGACATGTGACCGACTAAACCTGGCTATTTTAGCTCGATAGAATAGGTTTAAAGTAGTTAGGGGCAATCTCTCCGTAAGAGACACATTGTGTACACATATTTTCCGGCTGTGGTGGATATGTAACACCGCACACAGGCTAGATTGTATAAATTGTCCAAATACCTTATGACCTCTTATTAATATCGAGTGATTGTCTCTTTCTGCGCTCCTCCAGCCGCAAGGCTTAATACTTGTTTGGACTTCCAATCAACATGTTGGCAGGATCCGACTCTGGGAAACTATTGGGGTTTCCGAGCGGTGATAACCAAAGTACCGATTTCACACACGCTCCCCCTGTATCTTCAGATACCAGTTAGTTTGGATACCCCCGCCAATGTAGGAAGCACTGCGAAAGGAAATTATATTATGTAACACCGGCCTGCAGTGCATCTCTGGGCATTCTGGAACTTAACCCTAATGACACGTGACATGTTAATTCCATAACCCATGGGTGATGGACGAGATGCAGATTTCCATCCATCTCGGTACGGTGACTGGGTGCTGTCTTAGAACTCACCACACCCTCACGGGAAGGTCACTAACAATGGATATATGCCTCTTACTCCCTGCCATAAATACTATTGTGATTTCTAAATTGCTTATGAGAACTGCAAATTGTCCTAGTGATGATATATGTCATTATGGTGCGATGGTGACCAGATCGTCATGTGATTCGGGAGCGGTCGTTCCGTAACATGTATGCAAGATGTCTTTCTGCGGAAGATGCTATGTGGGATGACCTTCGGGAAGCTGGCCATCTTCGCCGGTTAGACGTATGTGTCAAAAGATAGGTAGGAATCCCTGCCACTTGTGGCCAAAGTTTGGAAGCATATCTAATAACCAAATGGTAGGTTAGAACTTAGCAGAAGGCCCACATAAATAAAGCGGCAACTACCAATGCAGTATCTTTGAACCTAGATAAGATGGTGACTTTTGAATTCTTCGGAAATCATCCATCCCGCCTTCACATAAACCAGCGTGCATCACATTAATTATAGTTTCACAAGGATTGACCACTGCACATGACCTTTTGTTTGAACAAAGGTGTGGCCCTTTTTGCCAGCTCTTTTCCTCTGCTTCGGTGTTGAAGACATTTTCCTGTGACAGAGGACCACGTGGGGCACTTTCTTCTCACAACAATATTATTTTGTGTGTGTTAGTGATATAATTGGTTTATATTAAACTATTCAAGTAGCCTCGTTGCAATGCTCCCCTGCAGGGATACCTCGTTGGATTTACGAATCTGTGAGGTAAGGCTTAGTCGGTACCATGCCGGGCACAAACAATTAGAGCACGGTCAGTGAACTCAGTGTAAAATTGATGATGGCGGGAAGAAGTGGTGCAGATATAAAAGTTGCTGTATAGTATTTCCTAGCGTACTGCAGTTCAAAGTTTTCAACAATTAAACAATACATATTAACTGGATGGCTATCTGTCATATACAACTAATCAATACAATAAGTAGATTATAATTAAATTAAGTAACTAAGTATCATAGACTGATACACCTAGACGGTGCGGCTAGTTGAGAGCACCACAGTAGACGAAGATAATATTCACAGAAATATAGAAATTATAAATGGCGGTCCTAAGACCGGGAAGCTACCTATTATTCATCAGTACCAAATATGGAAATAATAATTAGATATACAATAGCATAATTACTTAAATACCTATTAGTCATCAGTACGGAACAGGCTACCATGTTACTGAAATTGAGGCGTTAACATATTTATAGCATGAGTCGACACATTCTCTGAAGCTGGAGAGATTTCCACAGGCGATTCCCGCAGCTAGTTTCCGCAGGTTGGCTCCGCAGGTTGACTCCTCCAGGCAGGGTAGATACGGTACACACTCAGGACAGTGAAACAGAGTAATGAAAAAATGTCTATTAGATAGTCCCAGCAACTAGTATATAAGTTATGGGGACGGAAATAATAAAGTTGAAGTTTGTCCATTAACAGAGAGGGCGGTATACAATGTTAAGCAGTTACATACTTGGCACACAGTGCGGGATGCGTCGCATAGCTCTTGCAGCGCACCTAGCAAAGTCCAGCAGACTGTTGTCAAAAAGTTAATTAAAACACACACGACATGCGGTGCGGAGGTTGAAGTCCACGTTTCAGTGTGGTTGGGGGATCCGGCGAGTCATCCACCAAGAATCACCATAGCTCTACATGATGTAGGATCACATCCTGGGCCGCAAGGGCCCTTTCCGCAGGTGTTTCCTTTAGAAAAGTTCGGAAGCTGGAACATTACTTTAATTAATTATTTTGCTCCCGGATGGCCGTCTGAGAGCATCGAAAATTGCGTAATGCGGAACGTCCGAGAACTGATTTTAAGTGCTGGTGAGCTGAAAGCTGTAAGGAACCATTATGATGTGCTGTATCATCCGTTGGTGTTCCGGTCCACTCGTCTAGTCCGCACCTCAAGTCAGTTCTCGGCAGGTCAGTCTCCACGTTGACGATGCTCCCGATTCTCGATTTTTCACACCTGTTATAATCGCTGTGACGTTAGGGCCGGGCGCCTCAACCAATCATCGGCCGCTCGCCAGCCAATCAGCGTGCTGCTATGCCAGTGACGTATCGACCACGTGTATAAATCACTCTGTATTTAATTTAATATATACACGCGATTACGACGTTATACCAATATTCTAAGTATAATTTTATGGGCAGCTTCGACGATAACTCAGCCCTTTCTAGGCCGATTTTAAAAGGGTTTACAGTTTAATTCTGCTCCTAATCTGTACCAAGAATAACGAGAACGGATGAATTATAAACATTTACGAGTACATACTCAGTACACTATAGGCATGCACTCGCTTCCAATTCTGAGACGTGTTGTCACGGAAGCTCTGCCGCGTGTGCATGCGCACCACACATTTTATCGGACTTAGCTGATTTTTTTGACGAGAAACCGCTCTCATAGGGCCTATGTACGTGCACTATCCTACCCAGAGGGGCTGGGGAACACTCGGAGTGAATTCCGAGTGGCCGTTCCATACTCAGGTTTGCTGGGATGGTCAGTACCCGTCTGATCGGTCCGCGCTACACCAGCCAGGAACGGTTACTCTTCAAATGGAGAATTGTTATTAAAACTCTTCTTCATGGTCAATAAGACCATTGTATAAATGGTGACAAAGAGGGTTGCCGTTAATAGGTGGCAGTGGGCTCGCAAGGGCCTGGAGACACGTAAAACAAAAGAATGGGCGGGTATAGTGCAGAGGAGAAACTGAATGCCTCCGTGTCTAACGAAGGATGAATTAACATCCTACTGTGATACCGTCTAGTCGGCGCATTGTTCAGGCTGCTGTGATCCGTGCTTCCCTAATCCGGCAAGTAGACATGCATGGTACGTGGATGACAGTCCACACCCAAGACACCTCTGACAGGCCACCCCCATTTTTCTGTTTGTCAGGGATGGCCTGCAGGCAAGGCTGGGGAAGACACTCAAAGTTCGTATTCTGTTGGCAAATAGGAGCGGATCAGACCGTTGGTGACCCCTGGGCGTGAGCTCAGATGGTAATGATTATCGACTGGGTCGCCAGCCGGTTGTCTTGATCATGTCAGTTCATCAACCCGTTTTTGGTTATGGGTGATCAGGATGGCTCAATGTACAGTCAGGCCATGGCAAGCGGTCGTATTGTGAGTCATGTCTCCTGTGATCAGATGTCATGAAAACTGATTCTTTGGGAAGCAGAAGGGTATGTGCGTAAGACGGTGTAACCTGTTACTTACTGGAAGGGTGGTGCGGTCTGAGATCCCAAGTACACAAGAGGATGACTGACCTGGCTAAGCACGGTCTATGCGGTGCTGCGGCCTCTTGCCAAAATGATGTCTAGCAGGCATCACCTCTGTGGTATAGTCTATGCGGGGCTGTTGGTTAATGTTTAAGCAAAGTGTGCCTCTTTAAAACTAAAATTCTTGAATAAGTTACTTACTTCAAACTCATCTTGGTCAAGTGTTTCAAGGGCACTACTCCAAAGGCGCGTTGACCCATTTCCAGTAGAATGTTTAGTTATGTGCAATAAATTGCCACCTAATCATCAAAAGATTCCAAATGTATATAAAGAACAGCTCGAGGCCTTAAAAATATTTACACGATCAATGCCACAACCCAATTGTTGGGAAAATGCCCTAGAGCAACGTCTTTGGGGCAACGAGTTGATTCGTGATAATGATGATGTATTATATTTGCCTTCTATGGCCAAAAATGGTATTCAATATTTACGTGACTTGGTAAATCCGAAATCTCGTAAATGGATTGCGATGCAAGATGTAGCAAGAATAACATCAATGAGACATATTGATGCTCAGCGCTTATTTGTTAGAATAAAGAATGCAATACCTGCTGTATGGTTCAAATTGCCGAAAGCAAGTGGGAACATTGATATGTTGCAACCAACATTAGTATTTATGTCAGAACATATACAATACAACAAGGCATCTAGAGACTGGTATAGAATTCTAATGCAAAGTCGGAGACAGACTCCTATTGTACTTAGGCATTGGAACACTTTAGGATGCACGCCAAAGAACTGGAAAAATCCCTGGAAAGCAATACATCTACCTTGTCTACCAGGAAATGCACGGGACCTGGCATGGCGATTACTCCATCGAAGGCTATGGGTCGGTCATCTTACTTATATGTGTAAAATATCAAGTACAGACCGGTGCTTATTATGTAATACTGAGGAGGAAACGATAGACCATCTATTTACTCAGTGTCGCATAACTACAGGCTATTGGGTATATATCAATATGCTCCTTGCTAAATTTGGAACCAAATATGTGAATTTAGTGGCTGAAACAATTTTGTTCAAAGATTGCTCAACTATCGGACGAATCACTAATAGCAAGGAGAAAGAATTGTTAATAACCCTGTTTTCTGTAGGAGTGTGGGCCATCTGGAAGCATCGGTGTTCAGAGGCCAGAGATACAACCGGCAACAACCATCAGAGAGCCATACAAGCTATAGTTCGATCATTGTTGATAAACTGCATTCATTATGCATTTTACAGGCTAGTAGAACATGGGAGAGAAAGTAGATTTAAAGACGTATGGTGCAAAACTGGCCTAGTATCAATTGAATACGGATATCTAAAAATATCAGAAGCGGAACTTGTATAAGCTAGCACACTCGCTGCTTGCTGTATATTGATAAATGCTATTTAAATTTAATTTAATTGCCTTTATTTTAAAATTGTAATGCCTTAGGAGACTCTAATCTTGACGAATATCCTAACCTTGGGATCAGAATATTTAAATATCAAATGAGCATTATGTCAATATTCTGGAGGTGATCCGATTTTCAAGTTAACAGAGTGTGATATCTTACAATTAGCTTCCTGTTGTAAATATTTACTGTAGGTGTATTTATTCCAGGGTAATTTGCAAAAACTTACAATGAGGTAAATTTAGAATGTGAACCCAGAGCGCCATCTAAGAAGTCATAGTTTGTATACGTTTGCTTTGTGCATTATATTATATAAAGGCTACTACGTCCGTTGGGTATTTAATAATCGGCTAACTGGCGTCAATGAGTGACTTTTTGTTGCTTATTGACGAGTCACCTCGCCACTTGTTGGTGAGCTGCACTCGCCATTTGGCCCTACTACTATATGGTGTGCTACGTTAAACTACATATGATCTACTTAGCCTGCCGTTCATGAATCGGCTCAATGGCATCAATGATTAGCAGTAGCTTACTGCTAATTATTGATGAGTGGCTTTACCACTTGTTGGTTAGCTATGCTCGCCATTTGGGCGTACTACTACACGGTGTGCAAATAGCAATGTCTTTGTTGAATTATGTTATGTTATTAATTATGTTTTCTAAGTAGTTATGCCACGGTTGTGGTATATGATAATGAGGTATGTTAGCTTGCACTGTTTTGCCATGTTAGGTTTGTATTGTTATTCAATTAATAAAGCCTGCTATTTCAACTGATTTTTTATGGGGGTTCGCAAGCCTTTTTAAAGGAGTTCCTCCGGGAAGTGTATCCGACTGCGTCAGCGTCGGATTTAAAAAAAAAAGAAAAAAGTAGTAGTAGTAGTAGTAGTAGTCATTGAAGTCTTACGGATTTGGCTCTGCTATTAACGTCGATTTAAGACTTATAAGGCGAATTCTACTACTCATATATGCTTTTCTTTTACCTTGGACCTTGGACCAGTTGGCGAATGCGCCTTTTATGTTGGTTGCCTTTGAGAACTGCTGGTCGTCGTGTTATGCATTAGCCTGCCTCTGTCTGTATAGGCTGCTTATTTGCGCATTGCTCATTTCACCTGCGTTAGCGTGACCTACATGTTTTACAGATGTTATGGACCGCTGCTATCATAACATCTTTAGAAATGTCACCAACATATAAACGAACATTACGTTTAAAAATAGCCACAAGAGGGTGGAACGTATCAGCCATTGAGGTTCATCATGGCGTAAAAAGATGCAGTCGGAGGTGAACCTATGGTGGTAAAGGGCCTACTTAATATTAGTTGTAATATCTGGAATATCACTTTGGCCAATGAACAGCCAAAGGAAAAGCTATTAGAAAACGAGTGGACTGTTAAGGGAGATGTTTGTGTCGTTGAGGAAATTGATAGCTTCCGAATGTGGAGAGAGAGAGAGACGTATTGATTTGATAGGACGCTAGAAACTAGAGTTAGCCTAGTTTATTTCGATTAAGTGGATACACCGTTACCACATAACTTGTCAACTGGTGCCATTCTCACCCTCCTCTTATGGTACAAGGGACAAGTTAAGGAATGACACATTTGCTCAAGCACTACTCATGTAGCAGGAGATTGTTCTCTGAAAAATAAGTCCCTTATGTGTGGTTCTACTGAGCATTCTAAATGTCGATGCCCTAATAGGATGAACAATTCCACTGCATCAAAGCAACTTCAAAGTGGTAGACCAGTTGGAAAACCATCTTTGCCGATAAGGGATAAGGAAATTTCACGACCAATTACAGCATCAATTCCAGTTGTTGTTGATGTGCATTTACCATCAATGTCGTTTGTAGCGGCAGCAAGAACTGATCCTGATGATGAAATAGGAATATTAGACGAAAGGATTGGGTTAATTCCAGTTGGGTCTAGCGAAAGTCAGACAGTTGATGGAGAGAATGTGAATGTCATTGAGTTCTCACAGTCAGAGAGTTTAGCATGTGGGAAAAATAGATTTAGGTCACAAATGACGGAAGAAGATTTCTATCTGCTTCCTTTAAGTGAAATCTCGGGCATAAGTAGCATTAACCACAGCCCTGAGAAAGTCACAATAGGTGGAGGTATTGCAATGATGAATGCTAAAGATGCCCCTATTAATAATGGTGCGGGAGGAATTAAATGCCACCAAATAGATTATCGATCTGAGAGTGCGGTAGAGGAAGAAGATATTATGGATAACCACGTGTCATTTGCTGGGTCAGAATACTCTGTCGCTTCACATGCGATCAATGAAATGGTCATGTTTCGTTCAGATGCTGGTGAAATGCCCATGCCCTATATAACAACGAAATAGGCATTCTATAGACATCTAAGGTGCGATTGTGAGTGATACTTCCAAGTACTGGCATTTGAAAATTGTTCAGCTAAATAATCATGATTTTAACGGTAAGTTGGGTAAATTGGCTACCAATGAAATAATGGCAGTAAAAAATAAAATCCAATTAGATTTGCCATTTTAGCGGTGTTGTATATTACTCTACGTATTATGATTATTAGCACCTTATATTGCAGAAGTTTGAATACAGAATTAAGGCAAAGATCTTTGTTGGAACTCGTAAGGCAAAACACAGACATAGCATTATTTCAGGAAACTAAAATTCACAAACCTGAAGCATATAATTCATTCAAACAGTTTCTCAAAGCTGAATTGTACTTTTCGTTATCAACAGTCAATAGTCAGAAGTTGCTATTCTTATTCTGCCCATGTGCCTCACATATGCTAATCTCATATCATCATCCACTGATACAAATGCGCATTGGGTTAAAATATCGGTAAATATTTCTGACTCAGTATTAAATATTATGTGTATTTATGCAACAATTTTACACTTTTCTAACAAGCTTATCGACTATTATGCATGAGGGGACGGAAAATTTAGTGCTAGGAAGCGAATTTAACTGTATTTTAGATGTAAATACAGATAAATGGTCTTCAGCTGTTCATGCTGACACATCCCACATTGAGTTGAACCCTCTCTGTGATCGGGAATGCTTATTCGACAGTTATCGGCTGTTGAATCCTGGTGGAAAACAGTTCACATGGTATCCGTGTGATGGGCATGTTGCGTCAAGAATAGATATGATTTATTTGAAGGGGTCGTTTACAGGAAAACTAGCTCAGACAAAACTGTACCTGTAGCACTTTCGGATCACAGCATGTAGTGTGTTACCTTAGATGATGCTGACTAGATTAAGCATGGGAGGGGTTACTGGAAATTAAATAATTCGCTCCATCATGATTTTAAATATTATCAGCGTGTCCAAAACTTGTGACATCATTGTCTCGGGAAAAGGACACATATGAATATTTGATTCAATGGTGGGAGGAGGGTAAAAATAAGCTGGCTCATAGTTCACGACTGTATGCTAATAAATTAGCACGAGATAGACA
>CM067373.1:110548296-110973296 GCA_034401795.1 Chaetoderma sp. LZ-2023a
TGTCTAGTTCTGTATTGTACCAGTTTAGTTGATACAGGTTCAGTGGGCGTTTTAGTTTAAAGTTGACGTGTCTCAGGGCACCTTTATGTAGTGCTATTTTTACATGCTCAGCAGGCATGCGTTCAACAGGTGTTTAATTGAGCATTGTATTGAGGCCGTCTTAACCTAATGTTTTAAAATAAGTTGGTACACGCAGTTATTAAGCCTTCACTTGGTAACTAGTTGGTGGACTGTGGAAGCTGTTGATGTATATCATGGTTTACAAGATGTCATGGGCTAGGGGCTCTAGGTTTTAAAGGGGGTAATTAACACCAAGCGCAACGTATGGCATGCCACATTGTCTAAGAGAATGGCTAAGGAAAGGCTATGAGAGGATGGGCTGGTTGTGAATGGAGAGGCTTGTAAGATTCAAGAGGTTGAAAGTGACATGATGTTGGTTAAGGTAAATGTTCCCTTAGAAACCATTAATGACTGCATTAACCCTGAAATTGCCAAATATGCCTGGTAGTTTCCCTTAAAAATGAAACGTATCAATTTGGCCGATCGTGAAAGATATTGTCAAGCCACTTCCAAGCACACTGCCCATTGACAATACATTTTCTTACCTGTGTTGTGTAGGGGTCAGGCTAAGATGTGTCGGAAATGTGGCAACACTGACCATTTGGCTAGTGCATGTCCGCAGAAGGACAAAAGACTGATTTGTGGCGCCACTGATGGCGTCGTCAACAGACACTAAGTAAATCAGCAGATGGTTGGCGAAATACGGTTGTGACTGAGCCCAAACCGTGCCAAGAGCCTGAATCAGTCAATGTTGCAGAAACACCTCTGTCACACAACCCTGTCTCTGTTGTGATGTCTGGCTCAATTGAAGTGCTGGAGAAAGTCTTGATTCAGATGCCATGCAGACTGATGTGTCAAACGGATGATTCTAGCCCGTATCCTAAATTAGAAGATTCTGAAGATTTGTTTTTGACAATGATGTTAGTGAATCCATTTGCAGAGTCCGATAATTCAGTTAATACCCAGACTTCTCAGAGTTGTGAAATGTTTTTTATCGGTCAGAAACATGGCATGTGTTGATTCCCTACATTACCAAAAAGGGTGTGAGATATCGACATGTGTGCATTGACTCTGACATATCGAAGTATCAGCACCATAAGATTATGTATCTAAAGCCGTCTGAGAAGTTAGGCACGTGGCCGGAAAATTATCCCAGCAAGAAAAACAAATCAAAATAAGAAATGGTGGATTTGCAAAATATATTATTAATAATTCTAACATGTACCTTTAACTGCAGGGGACTACATTGTGAGATTAAACAACAGAGTTTGCCTGAAGATTTGAAAGACAAAAATTCTGATATTGGCATGTGGCAGGAAACAAAGTTACAATGTCCAGGTGTTTTAGAAAAAGTTAAGCATTTAGCAAATGCCGAAATTATTTTATTCAATCGCCACAGAACCAAATGCAAGTGATGCTATCTTGTTCCTGCCTAAATATTTAAGCCCTGTAAACATTATTAATTTATCACCATCCACTGGTGGCCGTTTGGTTAAGCACGTGGTTGTCTGTTTATGCACCAGCTATCCATACACAGAGATGTCAATGTTTATTCGACCGATCCTCTGTGATTAGTGGTAATTCAGATAACATTATCATGGTTGATGATGTCAATTGTTTTATGGATGGAAGACGGGAAAGGAGTTTAGTTTCTACTTACAGTGACAAATCTTAATGTAGATTAAAAGAAACCTGCGATACAGAACATTTATTAGACTGTTATCACATCTAATATCCTGAAAAAACGTATCTATTCACAATTACACGACACTTCCTCTCGAATAGATAGAATAGATAAATATATCAATAGGTCTTTGAGAGGGAATCAAGTAAGTACTGGGGTGTATCCTGTCACATTTTCAGAACAATGATATAGTTCAATCGGCCTAAATAATGCAGATTGGATCAAACGTGGTCACCAGCTTCTGGAAATTGAACAATTCGCTGTTAGAGGATTTAGAATATCAGCATTGCATTGAAGGCGTCTGGGAATGTAAGCTTTGGAATCAACATTCCCACGAGAATTTTATATCGTGGTGGGAAGATGGTAAAAAGCAGATATCTCCAAGCAATATTCTAGCCGAAAAACGCGAAAAATTCGTAATGAGGCTAACTCCCTTGAGCGCTAATTAACATTGTAAAGTTTCCACTGGTGATATTCACCATACGGAGCAGCTCAATGATATAAGATCTAAGCTTTATGAGATCGAGAAACATAAAGATAACAGTGCAATAACTAGAAATATGGCACGGATGAATACTGAAGAGGGGGAACCCCACAAAATTATGTTTCAATCTCGAGAAAGCAAGGAGTGTCGATAAGTTATTATGGGGCTTAGATAACAACAATCAGAAATGTTCATCTCAACATGAAATCATGGACACATACTATCAGGTCTTATACACGGCAGATAAAAGTGATGAAGGAAAGTCATAGATATTAGTCAATGTTAAAGATAATCTTTTCTATGTGTAGATTATAAAATCATTTCGAAAACTCTTGCGAGAAAAATCTCAAGTGTCTTAGATGAGGTCATCCACATGGACCAAACCTGCTATATTCTAGAAAGATGGACGTTAACCAATGCACATGGTAGATAAAGACAATATTACCGGCGCTATCATTGGGTTAGATAATGAAAAGGCCTTTCATAGACGTGAGTGGAATGTTCTTTTCAAGTCACTCAGTCAAATTGGTTTAGGTCCAGATTTCATCAAATGGATTCATATACAATATAATATTATAAGTAAATATCGTGTTAATAATTATATTAGCAAACCAGTCATTTTTGGAAGCAGTGTGAGGCAAGGGTGCACAATGTCCCATGTATTGTGTATAATAGCGATATAGTCCTTAGGGTAGACCATTATGGAAGACCCAGTTCTCAAAGGCATTGAAAGTGAAGGGGTGAACATACCCTGAAAAGTTTGTCAGCAGAGTGACGACACAACATTTTTTGCTGGGTCTAATTATGATTTAGAAAGATCGGATAATTTTGTAGACGACATTCAAAAGGCCTTGAACATTAATACACCTAAATCTGAAGGTTTATCTCTAGGCTAGTGCAAGAGCAGAGATGATCAACATAAAATGGGCAACTGACTCTAGGTATAAATTTCAATCGGATGGTTGAGGAAACGATGAACCGAGATGATAGAATATCTAAAATGAAGGCAACACTAATTCATGTACAGACGTTTGACAATTTTTGGAAAAGCCTTGCTCATGAATATAATAATCCTACTTGAAATTACCGATGCTGTAATATATATGCCTCAACATATTGAGAATGAAATTAATAAAACCATGTGAGGAATTATGAGGGAAGGCAAAACATTTGTGGTGTCACAAAATGTGTGCACGGATGAATTTTACCAGGGTGGGCTCAACCTTGTCGATATCAGGACACAATGTCTGTCACTTCGATTTTATTCTGACGTGCAATAGGCAACTGTGTCTCGGGCATTCATTGACTGCTTTATAAGGCCATTTCCTCCAAATGTCTTTTTTGTGCAACCAGTTACCATCTAATTATACAGGTGTACCATTGGTGTTTTGGAGTTAAGATATGCTCTTGATGCTTTCATTAAAATGGAAAATCCACCGGAATGTTGGTATGATGATTTAAGGATAAGCCTGTGTGGGAATTATATATATAATTATAATTTTAATTGGTATAGCTCGTTCAATAAGCGCATGCCGTCTAAGCTAAGTAATGTGTGCAATTTCAGCTAAGGGTGTTAATTTCCTGGAGCTATGATTGACAACGACGACACTTTATATATATGTCATGAAAACAAAGTGTTGTATTGCCCTCTATGGCTAAGAAAGGCATTAGATACAGTGTCGTCGTTAAAATCATAGCTCCAGGAAATTAACACACTTAGCTGAAATTGCACAAATTACTCAGCGTAGACGACATGCGCTTATTGAACGAGCTATACGAAGCTATACCAAAAGAAAGGCTTGCTTTGCCTAATGGGCAAATCAGCAAAGGTGAACCTACTTTGAAACTAGTGTACAATGATAACGAATTTTCTTGTCACTTCACGGAAAAGAATTGTCATTCATTGCCAAGAGAACTACTGCTTAGCCATCCAAAAATGCATAGTCTCATAGGAGCGGCATGAATTCCATATTACAATGACAGATTGGAAATTGGTAAGGAACAATGTACTTTTGCGCAATATACCAAATAAGTCAAAAGATTTATAGATATGAGACTTTGGATCAAACACCTTATATGTAATGTAGGAAACATTGTTATGTGATAATTCACTTGCGGTACAATTCTGTTTCGTGAATTAGACAACGTTGGCATGTTGAGGAATATTAAGACACAATCACCATACGCTGCTTAAGGATTGGTGTTTGGTGTATTTGGAAGCACCGTTATTCATGTATATAAGACAGTAACATTTGCCCTACATTCGACCAGCTGATGACTTTGAATGATTTATTTGATGGATTACTATTGCATAACATAAGCTGTGAATTAAATAAAAACATAAACCAGTCAGAAGTTAGAAACCTTATGGTACAGGGACGAGCTAGTGTGTCTTGAAAATGAGAATCCCGTTGTTAAAAAACCGCCGTGACTAATAAGAGATGTGTTTTTGGTGTATTCTGGTTTATTATGTTTCACACATGTGCTAATAGTTTATTATTATTTTAGCAATATTTTGATACGTCTTGTGTATTAATATGTGGATGGTATTAGTTGGTTAACTTGAACCACAATCCTGTTTGTAACCCTTGTAATTATCTAGGCTTATACACATGCAGTATCAGTGGGTTGCAGTGCATGTGTTTGTGATATCGCTGTGTGACACAGCGGTAGCTGCTTCACGCAGCAATGGCTTCAGCACACACATATGCTAAAAACTCACTGTTAGTCACATTATGATTTCATAAAAAAACTAGGAGCATTGGTTCTGAAATGGTTAAAACGTGCCCCAAACGGCAGGTGGTTACTTGAATAGGTTAAGCCATAGTGTGTTTTGCTGTTAAATAAATAGCGTATTTATATCCCAATCGTGTTATTATTAATGTTTGTTCCAGTCTAATTTTAGAAAATGAAGTTAAAGTAAATTGCATTCTACTAAAATAAATTAACATTCTATCTAAGCTACTTCATAATAATATATTGTAAATATTTATCCTGTATACACATAATCGTGTTTGCACCGGGATAATTATGGAAACTGTCTTTCAAAGTAAATTGAAATGTTATAAATTGTTAGTATCAACCCATTTACATTTTAATAAATTATCCTGCAGGGCGTTAGTGAAATCTTGCCGGTTGACTGTGTGTCTTAAATACGCCCAACTGCTGTGTTTATTTCTCAGGCCATGCTCGCCTGACCGTCTGTAATTTTAAAGGTATGTTGTTGAGCTAGGTGCTCGGAATTTTTAAAGGGAACTATCATGTTGCTTAGAAGTTTAAGTTTACTCATTTGACCATCTATTTAAAATATATTTATATGCATGACTGATATGATCGTTTGTTCTCTTGATTTTCTAAAAGATCTAGCAGCAGCAGCAGCAACATCATAGTTGTATTATCATTAGGGGGCTAATCATGTGGGCTGGAACCCTATTGTTTTCGTTCTGTTTATTATTATATGGGGGGGGGGGGCCAAGCCTATGGACTGGCATCCTATTCTTTCGTTTTGTTTACTATTATTAGGGGTGGGGGGGGGGGTAAGCCTATGGGCTGGCCCCCTATTGTTTTCATTTATTAATAGTATTATTAGGGGGGGGGGGCGGGCAAGCCTATGGGCGGCCATCTTGGATTTTCTGAAATTTGTCAGGCATTAAAAAGAAACCTTCTCCAGAAGCACTGAAGCGATTGATGTGAAATTTGTGGAATATCATTGGAGCCTACGCATCATTGCAATTTGTTCAAGAGATATTAATATCTTGAAAAACATGGCCACCAGAGGAGCCAATCAAAATCGAGCACCCTGAATTCTTCTATTTGCATGAATGTCAGAGTGAAAACGGGTGGGAATCGGTAAAATGGTGTTCTGATTTCAAATTTGTTAGTTTTGAGCATGTGAGACGAATCAATCGGCAGCCATCTGGGGATTTCCGGTGGCCCTAAAAATCCCCATAGGTAATGTATGGGGACATATTTGGAATTTGAATCACGTTTGCTCCTGGGGTTTTAGGCTGACCACCTTGAACCTCGGCAGTCTTCTAGCATTATGCAGGCCACGGCTTGACCTAAAAACATTATTTTTTGTCCATAAAGCGATTTTCTCGAAAACCATAAATAAGTAATTTTTGTCTAGAGAGCTGGAACTTATACTTGCATGGGGCTCAGTGTTAAAATTGTCCATACAGGTAGATGTTGGCCAGGTCCCAGTAGGCCGATTTCCAATGCTATGTGCTTGTGTGTCGTCTGGCATACATTCTACTATTTATCAGTATAACGTGAACTACATGAACTTGGTGGGTAAGGTTTACCGACAGTGGCTGTGTACAGTGCTTCATTGGAAATTAAGCTCTGGTCATCGGTATCCAGTGATGGTGCGTAGGTGTTTGCGGTGGAAGGCCTCAAGTTTGTTTAGACATGCCTTTCATGCTGCCCAGCTGTTACAGTTATGCAGCATCAAGTATACGTAGGTTCCGTCGTATATACATAGTCTTCTTGGCAAAGGTATATTTGATCGAGGAATCCATGGCATCCAAAAGAACTGGAAGGCTATTTTCCCCATGGCGCAGTGTAGAGCAATGTCAGATTATTATTATTATTATTATTATTATTATTATTATTATTATTATTCTTATTTTTATTATTATTATTATTATTATTATTATTATTATTATTTCAGTGATTATCCGCAATGCAGAGTGTCTCCAGAGCCTAATCCCTGGCCATTGCTATGATGATGCTCGTGCTCGCTTTTTTCAATACCAGCAACCAGACTCGGGCAGCCAAGTATCTGACGTCATATGCAAGTAGGACTAATCATTGGAATGTGGCAAGCTTAACACAGGCAACATTTGTCAATGTAACGTTTTAGAAATAGCTTCCTGTGAACCGTCCATTTGAAGGCTAAGAGAAGACTAATTTTGAAGTGTTACCACTGGAATGCATGGGCCGCTAACCGAGCGCTTCAATTACGTGCTAATTTGTCAAATATAGACGTCTCACAGCTAGGAAAATGGAAAAAATTTAGATTTTCCTGGAAAGGTGGCTGCAGACAAGCGGGCTTTGTGGGGAAGAGTTCCACCCCGCCACATTTAGTGAGGAAAATTTCTTTCGACTAGTAGAATGCTTATGAGGGAACATGACCATGTTATTGATAACACAACTTCTTCTAATAATATCTGTGAATGTTAGAGAGAAATTTAGATGTTCTTTAATTCATTCAATGCTGGAAATAGATTTATGTCATACAATTGTCAAAAACCTTTCGTATCAGGAATGTCAGGTAGAGTGCTTCTAGAGAAAATGGGTAAAATAGTATAATTTAACAGCCAACTGATTATCCATAATTATTTAATGCCTGAAAATGCAGGAGTTACTATCTGAGAGCACACATATTTCAACATTGAAGGAGGACGACCCCTGATTGCCTTTTATTACCCACCCTTCCAAACTTATAAACTTGTCTACTGCCTTGCTGATAATATTTGAAAATAATGTGATATAGATATTTAACGATTCCCGATTCATATTTTCAAAAAATATATGTTTAGCATTTGAACCTTGAAGTAGGTAGCAAACAGTCCAATAAATAAACCATCATGCCTCTTACTTAGTTAGGCAGTCGGCCAGTCGGTCGAATACAAAAGCTTACTTCCGCCTGTAGTTTCAAGAGATGTTGGAATTCAGTAATCAAACTTGGGGAAAAGTGTCCCTGGAGTCCTAAAGATGTGTGATAAATTCGGTGTCAAAAGGTCAAAGATCAAAGAAATGCTACCAGATTAAAATGATTAGTTTGAAAGCAATATGCCTGAAATACCCATTTCCTGATACCTCTGGTCTATTGTAGAGAGCGTGGCCAGCCTTGGGAGGATTCACTTGCATTGCCTACTCATTATTTTGATAATAGTTTAACTGACTGTTGTCGCTGTCATTGCGAGAAATACCATTCACGCAGATCACTATCATGCCTTCTGGTACTTTATGCTGGAACTTGATACACTTTCACTGTACAGTATTGGAAAACAGTCTCTCAAGCAGTACTGCAGTGTGCACCCCGTACGGACGTGCACCTCAAGATCTGGCTGACAAATGAATTTGACCTTTTCTTTGAGAAATCCTGGCATGTACAATTTATCCATTTTTCTAATGGGTGGGTAGAGCTATGGATTGCGTAATACTGTGTCATCATCAGCATTGACATCATCATCATCATCATCATCGCTAGAATCTTTTTAGAACCATCGTTACTAGCACTATTTCATCAGCATCATCCATTTTAATTATGTCTCTGTCTTCCAGTCAGATTGACACAACAAGGACTACGGGCATGTGGTTGGCCAATGCGACCCTCAATTGGAAGAGCTCTTCGTTGATACTAGTCAAATGTTATAAGATGGCTGTACTGATGACATTAGTCAGGTATAATGGGAGTAGTAATGGGTGGGTCTGGACGTTATTGTTCCTCCCAGCAGGGGGTCTTCGAGAACAATGGGTTTTTCATGAGAACAAAAGAAAAGCTTGCGGAATGGAATGTTGAGAACAATGACGTCTATAACGCCACGTTTTCTCGATAACAATGACGTCCCGCCGCACACGTATTTGAGATTCGGCCTCACTCTGGAATGTTCTATTATTTTGAATTAGTTAACCCTTAAAAGTTTAAAAGTTGTGTATTTTACCTTTAATAGCAGTGGCGGTGCGCCCCCCTCCATGTTTATCTACCGTTGTAAAAATAATAAGAGGGTAATGTAAAAGAATAGAGTTTAAGAGGTGGTCTGATAATGGAGGTCGTATGAGGTTGAGGATGTATGAGGAATTACGGTATTGATGTTTGAAAATAAGTTGACTGTTTCGTCGCTAACGTTATTAGTAAACTGTAGAATATTTAGAGACTGCCTATAAGCTGTTACTGTCTTAGCAACAGCTACCAGACAGATTAGAAATAAAAATATTTAAAATAATCTTGTATTAATGGTATGTTCGGTTGGAATGGTAACCAAGACTTGGTGGTGATGGATTGGATTGTATCATGGGTTAAAAAGAAATTAACCCTTTCACCGATGAATTCGCCATATCTCATTTTCATCGATACCATACAGGAAAACTGTTGAATCTTTTGAAAATAATTTGACTGTTTCGTCGCTAACGTTATTAGTAAACTGTAGAATATTTAGAGACTGTCTGTAAGCTGTTACTGTCTTAGCAACAGCTACCAGACAGATTAGCAACAAAATATTTTTTAAATCTTGTATTAATGGTATGTTCCGTTGGAATGGTAACCAAGACTTGGTGGTGATGGATTGGATTCTATCATGGGTTCAAAAAGTTAACCCTTTCGCCGATGAATTCCCCATATCTCATTTTCATTGATACCATACAGGAAAACTGTTGAATATTTTGAAATTATTTGACGTCGCTAACGTTATTAGTAAAACTATTTTTTTGTTGATTATTTTGATTGACTTTTAAACGTCATTACGCACAAATTGTTTTTTAGATACTATGCAATAACGTCAATCGTTTTAGATACGATGGTTAAAATGTGGTCATTATATCTCTGAGGGTTCCGTTTATAAAATTGTATGTAGAGCGTACTTATGCTAAAAAGAGTATTTGTTGCGTATGATTTAACCATACATTTTGAATAGCTGTGAGATCAAGCTTGAATCGAGATACAAACATACCATGTGTTAATAATGAAAGAATGTTAAAGCAACAAGATCAATCTTTAACCGAGCTACAAACATGTCACGTGTTAAAGAATACTATAAGAATGTACCACCCGTCTAGTTCTAAGCACGGGATATTACAATGTCCTCGCCGTGAGTTTGTAAAAAATCGATAATAACGCCTGCACCCACTCACCGGCTATTGCTGTTTACCGACGCTTAAAGATACTACAATTAAGAGCAACATTTTGAGCGTAGTAGCATAATCATAGATGACCGTTTACTACAAGTATAAATATATCCTTTTGGCTACAGAGCAGTGATACTTTATAACCATGTTTTTACTATATAATTCAGTCCTGCCCTAAGTGACCACCTCGTGTTACGTCATTACATGGACTCTATTAACCCTTTTAACCCTCGAATTTCTTCATATTCATATTTGTGGTACAAGGGAAGACCATTTTTGAAAATTTATCAACTGCAGGCTATCCATTTGTCTAGTCATTGCGCCAGCAAACAACCCCCCCCCCCACCAACCACCATTATCATCGCCAACACCCACCATCACCACCACCACTACGACCTATACCCAACACCATGCATTAACCCCACCACCCCCACCCATGCACCCGCCACACAAATAGCGAATTTCTTCATATTCATACTTGCATCCTTAGAGAAGGCTATTTTTGAAAATTTATCATCGGAATGACTGGCACTGTAGGCTATCCATTTGTCTAGTCATTGCACTAGTAAACACCCCCCCCCCACCAACCACCATCGTCATCGCCAACACCCATCACCCCCACCACCACCACCACCACTACCACCACCACCTCCACCACCACGACCACCACCACCACCACCACCACCACCACCACCACCACCACCACTATGACCTACACCCAACACCATGCATTAACCCCACCACTACCACCCACGCACCCGCCAACCCATAGCAAATTTCAATTTAGTTCATATTCATACTTGTATCCTTAGAGAAGGCTATTTTTGAAAATTAATCATCGGAATGACTGGCACTGTAGGCTATCCATTTGTCTAGTCATTGTGCCAGTAAACACCCCGCACCAACCACCATCATCATCGCCAACACCCACTACCACCACCACCACCACCACCACCACCACCACCACCACCACCACCACCACCACCACCACTACGACCTACACCCAACACCATGCATTAACCCCACCACCACCACCAACGCACCCGCCGACCCGTAGCAAATTTCTATTTTCTTCATATTCATACTTGTATCCTTGAGAAGGCTATTTTTGAAAATTAATCATCCGAATGACTGGCACTGTAGGCTATCCATTTGTCTAGTCATTGCGCCAGTAACCACCCCACCAACCACCATCATCATCACCAACACCCACCACAAACAACACCACCACCCACCTCCACCACTAAGACCTACACCCAACACCATGCATTAAGCCCACCACCCACGCACCCGCCAACCCATAGCGAATTTCTTCATATTCATACTTGCATCTTTAGAGAAGGCTATTTTTGAAAATTTATCACCGGAATGACTGACTCTGACAGCTATCCATTTGTCTAGAGAGCTCTGTGTTTGAAAAAATGGCATATAGGTTGGAGAGGGTATGTCCATGAGGATTTAATAAAGGTCTCGCTCATATGCACATGTGCTAATATGCGATACTTCTAGTTATACATTGTACCCTTGTGCATGCGGCCTGCCCCGGTGTGTGCCCTTGTGCACATGCATGCGCAAGAAGACTATTTTTGAGAAGTTATCATCGGTATGACAGGCTCTGCTCGCTATCCATTTGTCTAGACATTGCGACAGCAAACACCATCCACCACCCACCTATATCCTCCACCCCCATCATCATCACCATCACGACGAGCATCAACACCACCACCTTCAACACCACTGCCACTAGCACCAGCAATGCCAGTACCGACATATACCACCAACCACTAGGCACCACCACCACCACCGCATGTTGTGGATTGCGCCCTCTTGTTGTGGATTGCGGATTGCGGTTGCATGTTGAGGATTTGCGGGCATATGTTGCGGATTGCAGGCGCATGATGCGGATTTGCGGGTGTATGTTGCGGATTGCGGGTGCATGATGCGGATTTGCGGGCGTATGTTGTGGATTGCGGGTGTATGATGCGGATTTGCGGGCGTATGTTGCGGATTTGCGGGCGCATGATGCGGATTTGCAGGCGTATGTTGCGGATTTGCGGGCTCATGATGCGGATTTGCGGGTGCATGTTGCGGATGACACCAAGTGTATGTACATGCCTGAACATGCATACATGCCAAAATGCATGCATACATGTGCGGCCACATAATGAAGTGGTGGTGGTGGTGGTGGGTGTTGGCGATGATGATGGTGGTTGGTGGGGGGGGTGTGTGTTTACTGGTGCAATGACTATACAAATGGATAGCCTACAGTGCCAGTCATTCCGATGATACATTTTCAAA
The DNA here is from genome assembly GCA_034401795.1 of Chaetoderma sp. LZ-2023a. Lineage (NCBI taxonomy): Eukaryota > Metazoa > Mollusca > Caudofoveata > Chaetodermatida > Chaetodermatidae > Chaetoderma > Chaetoderma sp. LZ-2023a. The sequence continues at coordinate 110,560,674 of CM067373.1, forward strand.
AATAGCCTTCTCTAAGGATGCAAGTTTGAATATGAAGAAATTCGCTATTTGTTGGCGGGTGCATGGGTGGTGGTGGTAGTGGAGTTAATGGATGGTGTTGGGTATAGGTCGTAGTGGTGGTGGTGATGGTGGGTGTTGGCGATGATAATGGTGGTTGGTGTGGGGGGGGGGGGTATTTGCCGGCGCAATGACTAGACAAATGGGTAGCCGGCAGTGCCAGTCATTCCAATGATAAATTTTCAAAAATAGTCTTCTCTTGTACCACAAATATGAATATGAAGAAATTCGAGGGTTAAAAGGGTTAATAGAGTCCATGTAATGACGTAACACGAGGTGGTCACTTAGGGCAGGACTGAATTATATAGTAAAAACATGGTTATAAAGTATCACTGCTCTGTAGCCGAAAGGATATATTTATATTTGTAGTAAACGGTCATCTATGATTATGCTACTACGCTCAAAATGTTGCTCTTAATTGTAGTATCTTTAAGCGTCGGTCAACAGCAATAGCCGGTGAGCGGGTGCAGGCGTTATTATCGATTTTTTACAAACTCACGGCGAGGACATTGTAATATCCCGTGCTTAGAACTAGACGGGTGGTACATTCTTATAGTATTCCTTAACACATGACATGCTTGTAGCTCGATTAAAGATTGATCTTGGTGCTTTAACATTCTTTCATTATTAACACATGGTATGTTTGTATCTCGATTCAAGCTTGATCTCACAGCTATTCAACATGTATAGTTAAATCATACGCAACAAATAATTCTTTTTAGCATAAGTACGCTCTACATACAATTTTATAAACGGAACCCTCAGAGATATAATGACCACATTTTAACCATCGTATCTAAAACGATTGACGTTATTGCATAGTATTTAAAAGACAATTTGGGTTAAAAGTCAATCAAAATATTAAACAAAAAAATAGTTTTACTAATAACGTTAGCGACGTCAAATTAATTTCAAAATATTCAACAGTTTTCCTGTATGGTATCGATGAAAATGAGATATGGGGAATTCATCGGTGAAAGGCTTAACTTTTTTAACCCATGGTAGAATCCAATCCATCACCACTATGTCATGGTTACCATTGCAACCGAACATACCATTAATACAAGATTTAAAAAATATTTTGTTGCTTATCTGTCTGGTAGCTGTTGCTAAGACAGTAACAGCTTACAGACAGTCCCTAAATATTCTACAGTTTACTAATAACGTTAGCAACGAAACAGTCAAATTATTTTCAAAAAATTCAACAGTTTTCCTGTATGGTATCGATGAAAATGAGATATGGGGAATTCATCGGTGAAAGGGTTAACTTCTTTTTAACCCATGATACAATCCAATCCATCACCACCACGTCTTGGTTACCATTCCAACCGAACATACCATTAATACAAGATTATTTTTAATATTTTGTTGCTAATCTGTCTGGTAGCTGTTGCTAAGACAGTAACAGCTTATAGGCAGTCTCTAAATATTCTACAGTTTACTAATAACGTTAGCGACGAAACAGTCAAATTATTTTCAAACATCAATACCGTAATTCCTCATACATCCTCAACCTCATACAACCTCCATTATCAGACCACCTCTTAAAATCTATTCTTTTACATTACTCTCTTATTATTTTTACAACGGTAGATAACCACAGAGGGGGGCGCACTGCCACTACGTTTAAACATAAAATACACAACTTTTAAACTTTTAATGGTTAAATAATTCAAAATAATAGAACATTCCAGAGTGAGGCAGAATTTCAAATACGTGTGCGGGTGCACGTCATTGTTATCGAGAAAATGCGGCGTTGTAGACATCATTGTTCTCTGGAATGCATGGCGTTCTGTGCGTCATTGTTCTCAACATTCCATTCCGCAAGCTTTTCTTTTGTTCTCATGAAAAACCCATTGTTCTCGAAGACCCCTTGCCGGGAAGAACAATAACGTCCAGCCCAACCCATTACTACTCCCGTTATACCTGACTAATGTCATCAGTACAGCCATCGAATAACATTTGACTAGTATCAACGAAGAGCTCTTCAAATTGAGGGTCGCATTGGCCAACCACATGGCCGTAGCCCTTGTTGTGTCAATCTGGCTGGAAGACAGAGACATAATTAAAATGGATGATACTGATGAAATAGTGCTAGTAACGATGGATCTAAAAAGATTCTAACGATGATGATGATGATGATGATGATGATGATGATGTCGATGCTGATGATGATCACAGTATTACGCAATCCATGGCTCTACCAGCCCATTAGAAAAATGGATAAATTGTACATGCCAGGATTTCGCAAAGAAAAGGTCAAAGTCATTTGTCAGCCAGATCTTGAGGTGTACGTCCGTACGGGGTGCACACTGCAGTACGGCTTGAGAGACTGTTTTTCAATACTGTACAGTGAAAGTGTATCAAGTTCCAGCATAAAGTACCAGAAGGCATGATAGTGATCTGCGTGAATGGTATTTCTCGCAATGACAGCGACAACAGTCAGTTAAACTATTATCAAAACAGTGAGTAGGCAATGCAAGTGAATCCTCCCAAGGCTGGCCAAGCTCTCTACAATAGAACCAGAGGTATCAGGAAATGGGTATTTCAGGCATATTGCTTTCAAACTAATCATTTTAATCTGGTAGCATTTCTTTGATCTTTGACCTTTTGACACCGAATTTATCACACATCTTTAGGACTCCAGGGACACTTTTCCCCAAGTTTGATTACTGAATTCCAACATCTCTTGAAACTACAAGCAGAAGTAAGCGTTTGTATTCGACCGACTGGCCGACTGCCTAACTAAGTAAGAGGCATGATGGTTTATTTATTGGACTGTTTGCTACCTACTTCAAGGTTCAAATGCTAAACATATATTTTTTGAAAATATGAAACGGGAATCGTTAAATATCTATATCACATTATTTTCAAATATTATCAGCAAGGCAGTAGATAAGTTTATAAGTTTGGAAGGGTGGGTAATGAAAGGCAAACCAGGGGGTCGTCCTCCTTCAATGTTGAAATATGTGTGCTCTCAGATAGTAACTCCTGCATTTTCAGGCATTAAATAATTATGGATAATCAGTTGGCTGTTAAATTATACTATTTTACCCATTTTCTCTAGAAGCACTCTACCTGACATTCCTGATACGAAAGGTTTTTGACAATTGTATGACATAAATCTATTTCCAGCATTGAAAGAATTAAAAGAACATCTAAATTTCTCTCTAACATTCACAGATAGTATTAGAAGAAATTGTGTTATCAATTACATGGTCATGTTCCCTCATAAGCATTCTACTAGTCGAAAGAAATTTTCCTCACTAAATGTGGCTGGGTGGAACTCTTCCCCACAATGCCCGCTTATCTGCAGCCACCTTTCCTGGAAAATCTAAATTTTTTCCGTTTTCCTAGCCATGAGACGTCTATATTTGACAAATTAGCACGTAATTGAAGTGCTCGGTTAGTGGCCCATGCATTCCAGTGGTAACACTTCAAAATTAGTCTTCTCTTAGCCTTCAAATGGACGGTTCACAGGAAGGTATTTCTAAAACGTTACATTGAACAAATGTTGCCTGTGTTTAGCTTGCCACATTCCAATGATTAGTCTTACCTGCATATGACGTCAGATACTTGGCTGCCCGAGTCTGGTTGCAGGTATTGAAAAAAGCGAGCACGAGCATCATCATAGCAATAGCCAGGGATTAGGCTCTGGAGACATTCTGCATTGCGGATAATCACTGAAATAATAATAATAATAATAATAATAATAAAAATAATAATAATAATAATAATAATAATAATAATAATCTGACATTGCTCTATGCTGCGCCATGGGGAAAATAGCCTTCCAATTCTTTTGGATGCCATGGATTCCTCGATCAAATATACCTTTGCCAAGAAGACTATGTATATACGACGGAACCTACGTATACTTGATGCTGCATAACTGTAACATCTGGGCAGCATGAAAGGCATGTCTAAACACACTTGAGGCCTTCCACCGCAAACACCTACGCACCATCACTGGATACCGATGACCAGAGAGCTTAATTTCCAATGAAGCACTGTACACAGCCACTGTCGGTAAACCTTACCCACCAAGTTCATGTAGTTCACGTTATACTGATAAATAGTAGAATGTATGCCAGACGACACACAAGCACATAGCATTGGAAATCGGCCTACTGGGAGCTGGCCAATATCTACCTGTATGGACAATTTTAACACTGCGCCCCATGCAAGTATAAGTTCCAGCTCTCTAGACAAAAATTACTTATTTATGGTTTTCGAGAAAATCGCTTTATGGACAAAAAATAATGTTTTTAGGTCAAGCCGTGGCCTGCATAGTGCTAGAAGACTGCCGAAGTGCAAGTTGGTCAGCCTAAAACCCAAGGAGCAAACGTGATTCAAATTCCAAATATGTCCCCATACATTACCTATGGGGATTTTTAGGGCCACCGGAAATCCCAGATGGCTGCCGATTGATTCGTCTCACATGCTCAAAACTAACAAATTTGAAATCAGAACACCATTTTACCGATTCCCACCCGTTTTCACTCTGAAATTCATGCAAATAAAAGAATTCAGGGTGCTCGATTTTAATTGGCTCCTCTGGCGGCCATGTTTTTCAAGATATTAATATCTCTTGAACAAATTGCAATGATGCGTAGGCTCCAATGATATTCCACAAATTTCAGCTCAATCGCTTCAGTACTTCTGGAGAAGGTTTCTTTTTTATGCCTGACAAATTTCAGAAAATCCAAGATGGAGCCCACACGCTTGCCCGCCCCCCTAATAATAATATTAATAAATGAAAACAATAGGGTGCCAGCACATAGGCTTGCCCCCCCTCACCCCCCCCCCCCTAATAATAGTAAACAAAAGTAATTTGTGCAATTTCAGCTAAGGGTGTTAATTTCCTGGAGCTATGATTGACAACGACGACACTGTATCTAATGCCTTTCTTAGCCATAGAGGGCAATACAACATATATATATATATATATATATATATATATATATATATATATATATATATATATATATATATATATATATATATATATATATATATATATATATATATATATATATGTCATGATATATATGTCATGAAAACTAAGTGTTGTATTGCCATCTATGGCTAAGATAGGCATTAGATACATTGTCGTCGTTGTCAATCATAGCTCCAGGAAATTAACACCCTTAGCTGAAATTGCACACATTACTCAGCTTAGACGGCATGCACTTATTGAACGAGCTATACCAATTAAAATTATAATTATATATATAATTCCCGCACAGGCTTATCCTTAAAACATCATACCAACATTCCGGTGGATTTTCCATTTTAATGAAAGCATCAAGAGCATATCTTAACTCCAAAACACCAATGGTACACCTGTATAATTAGATGGCAAACTGGTTGCACAAAAATGACATTTGCAGGAAATGGCCTTATAAAACAGTCAATGAATGCCCGAGACACAGTTGCCTATTGCACGTCAGAATAAAATCGAAGTGACAGACATTGTGTCCTGATATCGACAAGGTTGAGCCCACCCTGGTAAAATTCATCCGTGCACACATTTTGTGACACCACAAAAGTTTTGCCTTCCCTCATAATTCCTAACATGGTTTTATTAATTTCATTCTCAATATGTTGAGGCATATATATTACAGCATCGGTAATTTCAAGTAGGATTATTATATTCATGAGCAAGGCTTTTCCAAAAATTGTCAAACGTCTGTACATGAATTGGTGTTGCCTTCATTTTAGATATTCTATCATCCCAGTTCATCGTTTCCTCAACCATCCGATTGAAATTTATACCTAGAGTCAGTTGTCCATTTTATGTTGAAAGGCTGATCATCTCTGCTCTTGCACTAGCCTAGAGATAAACCTTCAGATTTAGTTTTATTAGTGTTCAAGGCCTTTTGAATGTCGTCTACACAATTATCCGATCTTTCTAAATCATAATTAGCCCCGCAAAAACTGTTGTGTCGTCACACTGCTGAGAAACGTTTCTGGGCCTGTTCACCCCTTCACTTTCAATTCCTTTGAGAACTGGATCTTCCATAATGGTCTACCCTAAGGACTATATCGCTATTATACACAATACATGGGACATTGTGCACCCTTGCCTCATACCGCTTCCAAAAATTACTGGTTTGCTAATATAATTATTAACACGATATTTACTTATAATATTATATTGTATATGAATCCATTCGATGAAATCTGGACCTAAACCAATTTGACTGAGTGACTTGAAAAGAACATTCCACTCACGTCTATGAAAGGCCTTTTCATTATCTAACCCAATGATAGCGCCGGTAATATTGTCTTTATCTACCATGTGCATTGGTTAACGTCCATCTTCCTAGAATATAGCAGGATTCGTCCATGTGGATGACCTCATCTAAGACACTTGAGATTTTTCTCGAAAGAGTTTTCGAAATGATTTTATAATCTACACATAGAAAGAGTATCTTTAACATTGACTAATATCTCAGATGACCTTCCTTCATCACTTTTATCTGCCCTGTATAAGACCTGATAGTGTGTGTCCATGATTTCATGTTGAGATGAACATTTCTGATTGTTGTTATCTAAGCACCATAATAACTTATCGACACTCCTTTCTTTCTTGAGATTGAAACATAATGTTGTGGGGTTCCCCCTCTTCAGTATTCATCCGTGCCATATTTCTAGTTATTGCACTGTTATCTTTATGTTTCTCGATCTCAGAAAGCTTAGATCTTATATCATTGAGCTGCTCCGTGTAGTGAATATCACCAGTGGAAACTTTGCAATGTTAATAAGCGCTCAAGGGAGTTAGCCTCATTACGACTGTTCCACGTTTTTCGGCTAGAATATTGCTTGGAGATATCTGCAAAGCCCTTTTTACCATCTTCCCACCACGATATAAAATGCTCGTGGGAATGTTGATTCCAAAGCTTAAATTCCCAGACGCCTTTAATGCAATGCTGATATTCTAAATCCTCTAACAGCGAATTGTTCAATTTCCAGAAGCTAGTGACCACGTTTGATCCAATCTGCATTATTTAGGCCGATGGAACTATATCATTGTTCAGAAAATGTGACAGGATACACCCCAGTACTTACTTGATTCCCTCTCAAAGACCTATTGATATATTTATCTATTCTATCTATTCAAGAGGAAGTATCGTGTAATTGTGAATAGATACGTTTTTCAGGGTATTAGATGTGATAACAGTCTAATAAATGTTCTGTATGGCAAGTTTCTTTTAATCTACATTAAGATTTGTCACTGTAAGTAGAAACTAAACTCATGTCCCGTCTTCCATCCATAAAACAATTAACATCATCAACCATGATAATGTTATCTGAATTACCACTAATCACAGAGGATCGGTCGAATAAACATTGACATCTCTGTGTATGGATAGCTGGTGCATAAACAGACAACCACGTGCTTATCCCAACGGCCACCAGTGGCTGGTGAAACATTAATAATGTGTACAGAGCTTAAACATTTAGGCAGGAACAAGATAGCATCACTTGCATTTGATTCTGTGGAGATTGAATAAAATAATTCGGCATTTGCTAAATGCTTAACTTTTTCTAAAACACCTGGACATTGTAACTCTGTTTCCTGCCACATGCTAATACCAGTATTTTTGTCTTTCCAAATCTTCAGGCAAACTCTGTTGTTTAATCTCACAATGTAGTCCCCTGCAGTTAAAGGTACATGTTAGAAGTATTAATAATATATTTTGCAAATCCACCATTTCTTATTTTGATTTGTTTTTCTTGCTGAGATAGTTTTCCGGCCACGTGCTTAACTTCTCAGACGGCTTTAGATACATAATCTTATGGTGCTGATACTTCGATATGTCAGAGTCAATGCACAAATGTTGATATCTCACACCCTACACCATTTTTGGTAATGTAGGGAATCAACACATGCCATGTTTCTGACCGATAAAAAACATTTCACAAATCTGAGAAGTCTGGGTATTAACTGAATTATCGGACTCTGCAAATGGATTCACTAACATCATTGTCAAAAACAAATCTTCAGAATCTTCTAATTTAGGATACGGGCTAGAATCATCCGTTTGACACTTCAGTCTGCATGGCATCTGAATCAAGACTTTCTCCAGCACTTCAATTGAGCCAGACATCACAACAGAGACAGGGTTGTGTGACAGATGTGTTTCTGCAACATTGACTGATTCAGGCTCTTGGCACGGTTTGGGCTCAGTCACAGCCGTATTTCGCCAACCATCTGCTGATTTACTTAGTGTCTGTTGACGACGCCATGAGTGGCGCCACAAATCAGTCTTTTGTCCTTCTGCGGACATGCACTAGCCAAATGGTTAGTGTTGCCACATGTCCGACACATCTTAGCCTGACCCCTATACCACACAGGTAAGAAAATGTATTGTCACTGGGCAGTGTGCTTGGAAGTGGCTTGTCAATATATTTCACGATCTGCCAAATTGATACGTTTAATTTTTAATTGAAACTACCAGGCATAATTGGCAATTTCAGGGTTAATGCAGTCATTAATGGTTTCTAAGGGAACATTTACCTTAACCAACATCCTGTCACTTTCAACCTCTTGAATCTTACAAGCCTCTCCATTCACAACCAACCCATCCTCTCATAGCCTTTCCTTAGCCATTCTCTTAGACAATGTGGCATGCCATACGTTGCGTTAGGTGTTAATTGCCCCTTTAAAACCTTGGGCCCCTAGCCCATGATATACATCAACAGCTTCCACAGTCCACCCACTAGTTACCAAGCGAAGGCTTAATAACCGCGTGCAGCAACTTATTTTAAATCATTAGGTTAAGACGGCCTCAATACAATGCTCAATTAAACGCCTGTTGAACGCATGCCTGCTGAGCATGTAAAAATAGCACTACATAAAGGTGCCCTGAGACACGTCAACCCTAAACTAAAACTCCCACTGAACCTGTATCAACTAAACTGGTACAATACAGAACTAGACACGACGAAGCTGTGGCGATATGCGAATGGCCACTACAAGCTCGCGCAACAAAATTAAAACAAAACAAAACAAGAAAACCAATATACGTGCAATTAGACAAAAGACAGACACAGAAATAAATCATAGAGAGCAGTAGAGATCCTCCCAAAGAAACGAGTGAAATTCAGCTACTACTACTACTACTACTACTACTACTACTACTACTACTACTACTACTACTACTACTACTACTACTACTACTACTACTACTACTACTACTACTACTGTTGCTGCTGCTGCTGCTGCTTCTGTGCTGCTGGTGTTGTTGCTGCTGCTACTACTACTACTACTACTACTACTGCTACTGCTACTGCTACTGCTACTGATACTATTACTACAACTAATACTACTACTACTACTACTACTACTACTACTACTACTACTACTACTACTACTACTACTACTACTACAACTACTACAACCACCACTACAACCACCACTACAACTACTACTACTACTACTACTGCTACTACTACTACTACTACTACTACTACTACTACTACTACTACCACTACTACTACTAATACTACTACTACTACTACTACTACTACTACTACTACTACTACTTCTACTACTACTACTACTACTACTACTACTACTACTACTACTACTACTACTACTACTACTACTCTTTATGACACTTTCTTAGTGGTTCACTAACACCTAGCCGATTAAAGTATACTAACAAATATATGAATAGATAGTACAGTCATATATTTGTTAGTCTGTTCGAGTTGACCGGTGACAGCCAACTGACTATAAGGATTTATTTAGTTAAAACACTAGGCGTGTGCTTACAAATGACAAAGGAATTACATCCACTCACTCAAGCGATCTTGCCAATATAATGCGCTAGCCTACGAACTATAGAAATAGCAGACTGGCGCGTGGAGAAATGTATTGGATTGACCACAGTAAAAGGAGCCCTATTAAATGGCGGAAACCGCCAGCTAAGAGGAATGCCTTTAGAAAATGGAGACACAAAATGCGCTCCAACCAAGACAAGAATTTACAAATTAAACATAAAGTTTGAAAGAAATTCCTAATACGAAATATATGTATAAAATTTATCTACCAAATCGCGCCAGAAACTAGCAAATTCGGGCAGCAATTGCAGAGCTAAATAAACGCGTGCGTTCACTTCTACTACTACTACTACTACTACTACTACTACTACTACTACTACTACTACTACTACTACTACTACTACTACTACTACTACTACTACTACTACTACTACTACAACTACTACTACTACTACTACTACTACTACTACTACTACTACTACTACTACTACTACTACTACAACTACTACTACTACTACTACTACTACTACTACTACTACTACTACTACTACTACTAACACTACCACCACCACTACTACTACTACTACTACTACTACTACTACTACTACTACTACTACTACTACTACTACTACTACTACTAGCACTACTACTACTACTACTACTACTATTACAAATTTACTTACTTGATTTTAGTAACAAACAATTTTTGTATGCTTGCCACTTATGAACGGTGTATGTAAAACGAGAGTGGTGAAATTGAGTTTATGTCTCCCCGGAGTTACCTAACTTATCTAGTCATATATAGACCGCATCATGAAAGGTACCGCTGTGGGGGAAAGTCTTTTGGGGGTACTTCGGTCAAGGCACATCAGTTGGTTTAATATAAACTATATCTGCTTCAGGCTGGCAAAAAAGTATTGGTTTTGCGAGAGGAAAGTGTCTCGCGCGGGCCTCCATCACAGGAAAATGCCTACAACGATGTAGCAGAGGAAGGGAGAAGATAGGAGAGAGAGAAGCCGTCCTGCATAAAATGCAGGGAAAATAGGGAACCCATACCAAACGGTGCCAATGATGACTGAATCTTTACCGTTTGCTTGAAAGGAAATATATGACGGTGCAGTACGGTACTACGCATGAAGGACGGCCGAGGGAGGGAAACGACCGACCATCACAATGTGGAGGAAGAATGGGCAACCAACGCCTCTTTATGCCAATGATTACTATGCACTTGCCATTTGTTTGAGAGGAAATGTACGATGGTACCACGCCGTGGCGCCTCGTGAGAAGGCAACCAGTGGGAAGCTGACTATAGAAATGTGAAAAAGGGGGTGGATGTAATCTCACCATTTGCGTACAAATGCTAACGACATCCCACGGTAACGAAAAATGAGGCGGACAATTATGTTGGCCTTCACTACACAAGGCAGGGAATACACAATTTTGCGAGAAGAACATGCCTCGCATAGGCCTCCATCAAAAAGAAAATTGCCTTCAATGCCGAAGCGGAGGAGGAGAGCAGTAAAAAGGGCCGCCCTCCTCTCCTACACAGAGAGAGAGAAAATTGTCATGTGTACTTCTCCTAATATAGTTATTTTACTGTTGGGTGCCTACCGTTTACGTGAAGTTATGGTGGCTGATTCCCATTGATTTCAGCACTGTTGTTTTAAGTTAAAGATACAGTTGTAGTTGGTACTGTCTATTTTTGTGTACCTAAAAATGGCCTAGACCAACTTTTAGTTGTAACGCCAAAACATATATCTTTAGGCCGCAAATGGCATAGCACCAAATGTCTTTAACGAATACGTCTTCCTGGCTTGGATGCTTTGAACCATTGCTGATACCCCACGGAGCATCTCTCCTCAGACTGACAGTGTGCAATATGTTGTCTGGTGGTAGCTTCAGAGCCGCAAAGCGATACCTCCACATACCGCATCACAACCACAAATAACAACATTTGGACAAATTACATTGACAGAAGCATGTTTAGAAAGCGGATCTTAGCGTACTTACAGTGGTGAGAGAGAAACGTATTTCCATCTATAGTGGCCATCCCATAGGGCGTGGTGAGCTCTAAGGATTCACCTAGTTACCATTATGAGTTAGATGGTGATCCATGTTTCTATCCGTCACCTAAGGTTTCTGGTATGGACCGTATGAGATCCATACCCTGGCATTACCATTTAGCTGCTTTAGGTTTGGAGAAAGTTGCCTTAAGAACACTGCGGTGTTGCCTTATATATATTTTCACAGTGTTTCCTCCTTTGGCATAAAAAGTCTTGCATAATAGGTATCCAAAGATACACGGGGTATGTATGTGAATGGCAAATTGATTCTGGCTGGCCAGAATCCTGCTGTAGATTCTTGAGATGGTCCTAAACATTCTGACCGTGGGAATTCACACACTTATTTCAGTCTGATGGCCATAGAAGCGCAGTCAAAGGCAGTTACTCTCTACTTTAATTTATGAGGCATGAATATGGAAGGCCAACTATGCAAATCAGTAGTCGCTATGCACCCTTTGGCCTTCCCGGTGTGATTTCCTGTCCCTGCCCGCCGGACAGATGCCCAGTTCTTCATATAGGATGCAACATAGGCTAGGTGCCTTTCCATGACAGAGTCCAGGCACATCCTGCCAACTTCCGACCCGAGTGGACACAGTACTGGATGCCAATTAAATGGCAAGGGGCCGCAGCCCCACCTAGACTATACCACAGAGGTGATGCCTGCTAGACATCATTTTGGCAAGAGGCGCAGCACCGCATAGAACGTGCTTAGCCAGGTCAGTCATCCTCTTGTGCACTTCGGATCTCAGACTGCTCCACCCTTCCAGTAAGTAACAGGTTACACCGTCTCATGCACATACCCTTCTGCTTCCCAAAGAATCAGTTTTCATGACATCTGATCACAGGAGACATGACTCACAATACGACCGCTTGCCATGGCCTGACTGTACATTGAGCCATCCTGATCACCCATAACCAAAAACGGGTTGAGGAACTGACATGATCAAGACAATCGGCTGGCGACCCAGTCGATAATCATTACAATCTGAGCTCACGGCCAGGGGTAACCAACGGTCTGATCCGCACCTATTTGCCAACATAATACGAACTTTGAGTGTCTTCCCCGGCCTTGCCTGCAGGCCATCCCTGACAAACAGAAAAATGGGGTAGTCTGTCAGAGGTGCCCTGGGTGTGGACTGTCATCCACGTACCACGCATGTCTACTTGCCGGATTAGGGAAGCACGGATTACAGCAGCCTGAACAATGCGCCGACTAGACGGTATCACAGTAGGATGTTAATTCATCCTTCGTTAGACACGGAGGCATTCAGTTTCTCCTCTGCACTATACCCGCCCATTCTTTTGTTTTACGTGTCTCCAGGCCCTTGCGAGCCCACTGCCACCTATTAACGGCAACCCTCTTTGTCACCATTTATACAATGGTCTTATTGACCGTGAAGAAGAGTTTTTAATAACAATTCTCCAATTGAAGAATAACCGTTCCTGGCTGGTGTAGCGCGGACCGATCAGACGGGTACTGACCATCCCAGCAAACCTGAGTATGGAACGGCCACTCCGAATTCACTCCGAGGGTTCCCCACCCCCTCTGGGTAGGATAGTGCACGTACATAGGCCCTATGAGAGCGGTTTCTCGTCAAAAAAATCAGCTAAGTCCGATAAAATGTGTGGTGCGCATGCACACGCGGCAGAGCTTCTGTGACAACACGTCTCAGAATTGGAAGCGAGTGCATGCCTATAGTGTACTGAGTAGGTACTCGTAAATGTTTATAATTCATACGTTCTCGTTATTCTTGGTACAGATTAGGAGCAGAATTAAACTGTACACCCTTTTAAAATCGGCCTAGAAATGGCTGAGTTATCGTCGAAGCTCCCCGTAAAATTATACTTAGAATATTGGTATAACGTCGTAATCGCGTGTATATATTAAATTAAATACAGAGTGGTTTATACACGTGGTCGATACGTCACTGGCATAGCAGCACGCTGATTGGCTGGCGAGCGGCCGATGATTGGTTGAGGCGCCCAGCCCTGACGTCACAGCGATTATAACAGGGGTGAAAAATCGAGAATCGGGAGCATCGTCAACGTGGAGACTGACCTGCCAAGAACTGACTTGAGGTGCGGACTAGACGAGTGGACCGGAACACCAACGGATGATACAGCACATCATAATGGTTCCTTACAGCTTTCAGCTCACCCGCACTTAAAAGCAGTTCTCGGACGTTCCGCATTACGCAATTTTGGATGCTCTCAGACGGCCATCCGGGAGCAAAATAATTAATTAAAGTAATGTTCCAGCTTCCGAACCTTTCTAAAGGAAACACCTGCGGAAAGGGCCCTTGCGGCCCAGGATGTGATCCTACATCATGTAGAGCTATGGTGATTCTTGGTGGATGACTCGCCCGATCTCCCAACCACACTGAAACGTGGACTTCAACCTCCGCACCGCATGTCGTGTGTGTTTTAATTACCTTTTTGACAACAGTCTGTTGGACTTTGCTAAGTGCGCTGCAAGAGCTATGCGACGCATCCCGCACTCTGTGCCAAGTATGTAACTGCTTAACATTGTATACCGCCCTCTCTGTTAATGGACAAACTTCGACTTTATTATTTCCGTCGCCATAACTCATATACTAGTTGCTGGGACTATCTAATAGACATTTTTTCATTACTCTGTTTCACTGTCCTGAGTGTGTACCGTATCTACCCTGCCTGGAGGAGTCAAGCTGCGGAGCCAACTTGCGGAAACCAGCTGCGGGAATCGCATGTGGAAATCTCTCCAGCTTCAGAGAATGTGTCGACTCATGCTATAAATATGTTAACGCCTCAATTTCAGTAACATGGTAGCCTGTTCCGTACTGATGACTAATAGGTATTCAAGTAATTATGCTATTGTATATCTAATTAGTATTTCCATATTTGGTACTGATGAATAATAGGTAGCTTCCCGGTCTTAGGACCGCCATTTATAATTTCTATATTTCTGTGAATATTATCTTCGTTTACTGTGGTGCTCTCAACTAGCCGCACCGTCTAGGTGTATCAGTCTATGATACTTAGTTACTTAATTTAATTACAATCTACTTATTGTATTGGTTAGTTGTATATGCCAGATAGCCATCCAGTTAATATGTTTTGTTTAATTGTTGAAAACTTTGAACTGCAGTACGCTAGGAAATACTGTACAGCAACATTTATATCTGCATCACTTCTTCCCGCCATCATCAATTTTACACTGAGTTCACTGACCGTGCTCTAATTGTTTGAGCCCGGCTTGGTACCGACTACACCTTACTATTCAGCTCTATAGGATAGGTTCAAGTGGCTAGTTACAATTTCTTCGTTTAGAGACATATAGTGTACGCCTCTTTTCCGGCTGTTGCTGTAATGTAGCCCTGCACTCCGGCAAGGTTGTGTCAAATTGGCCAATTATCTATAAGGCCTCACATATATATTACGTTATTGTCTCTTTATAATTATTTGAATTCCCTATCAGCAAGTTGATCTGATCTGACACTGGGAAACTATTGGAGGTTTCTGAGTGGTGATGGTTAAAGTGCTGATTTACATACATCTCCCCCTATCTTCGGATACTTGTTAGCTAAATAACCCTTCCAATGAAGGAAACACTGCGAAAACATATAGTTATAATTATGAGATAGTTAGTTTATTTACCGTCCCGCAGTGTATATTTGGGCATATTGGAATTTAATCCTAATGACAGGTCAACTGTTAGATCACGCAGTGACGGACGAGATGCAGATCTCCATCCAATTCATAGGAGTGGCTGGATGAAGCGTTGGAGCTCGTCACGCCCTCATGGGAAGGATGCTCGCGATGGATATCCGTCTCTCTAACCCAACCATAAAGACATGTTAAGTGATCAAACTTGCTTGTGTGAAATGTAGCCATTGTCCTGGTGATGTTTTATGTGGTTGCGGACCAAGGTATCCAGATTTTCATCGAATTTGGATGCCTTGTGTCGCAACATGTATGCATGCTGTCCTTGGAGGTAGATGCTCTTCCAAAGCGATCTACGGGAAGCTGGGCATCTGTATCTACAGATAGGTAGGAATCCCTGCCACTTGCGACCAATGCTAGTTTCTATTTCTAACAACTAAATGTTAATCTCACATAGTCAAAGCAGTGGGGAGCGGTTCTGGGTTGATGTGATCTGTCAGCTAACTAACAACATTATGGTATGCCGTGTTGTTGCATACCACAAAATGAGTGGCATATAGTTTATCAATAAACTTCGCTTCTGTTATGAATTCCTATAAGACACTCTAATGGCCATGTCCTGTCCACTCTTTACTAATGGTGAAGTCTCAATAATTATAGGGTGCTAGGCACACGTGCTGGATGATTCATTACCAGATGGTGTTGTTCTAGCCCACGATCAAATACCAGTCTGCTTAAGTCATCAACTGTGTCAGTTAGTCACGTTCAATTTATTCTCATAGTTCATGATCCCAACACTAACCACAAAACATCAATTAATCCCAAAACTACAACTATCAACAACTGCTGAATATAATAAAAGTAGTTGTCTGCTAAGCAGCCACAACCTTTAGCTAAATCGTTCTCAAGTATACATCAACTCAGAACCATAGAATCATTTCAAATTAAATGCTCCTATTTCCATCATCATCATATTAATCCCAACTGCTGGTTACGTAATGCTATAAACAGCATCCCTATCTATTTAACATTAGTACACTTCATTAGATATAAAGAGATGACCTGGCTCGCTCGACTTTCCACCGTCCCAATGATTGACACATATTTATGAATATCAGGTGGTCGATTTAGCCATTTGCTTGGATGACTATTACTCATCTTAACATTCCAACTTTGAATTGTACGTATATATATATATATATATATATATATATATATATGCATATGTATATATATATATATATATATATATATATATATATATATATATATATATATATATATATATATATATATATATATATATATATATATATATATATATATATATATATATATACACTTGTGCAAAAGTTAAGCACCAGCAAAAACAATAGAACGTAGAAACATGATGGTACAACTAGGCTGCCATACTTTTTGTCCCCGCGTTAGCTGACATAATTCCAAGTACGAAATGCACATGCATGCATGACTTCACGCCGCTTGATGTCCGTGCGTGGCGGGAAACAGCACACGTGTTCAGTTATGTAAAAGTCCAGTATGAGGTGTAGAACATTACATACAGATTTAGGCGACAAGATTAGGAATTTTGTGTTCATGACCGTGGTTTATTTGTACAGAGAGAATTAGCTCTTGATTGTGAACCGCTATGGCAAGACGAAGGTTAAGTGATCGTGTGAAATGGCAAATCATAGGCATGCATACCACTGGCATGTCATGCAGAGAGATTGGCAGACAGCTGAACATTAACCATACTGTAATCAGTCGTTTGATTGCAAAACATGGGCAAACTAACGAGGTGAAGGACAGGCCTAGATCTGGAAGACCCAAGAAGACTACTGCCCGTGATGATCGAGCCCTAGTACGCCTTGTCAGGAGATCTCCATTCACCAACAGCAGAGTGCTCAGCCAGCAATGGGAAACGCGCAATAGAGTGTCAATGTATACCATCAAAAGGAGACTGTATGCTGCTGGCATGGAAGCTAGGATACCTGTCAGACGTCCTCTCCTCACTGCACACCACAAAGAGGAGCGTCTGAGGTGGTGCAACGAAAGAAGACACTGGAACATGAGATCCTGGAGACGGGTACACTGGTCCGATGAAAGTCGGTTCCTGCTTCATGCCACAGATGGTCGAACTCGTGTATGGAGGTCCAGACGCACGGCGTACGACCAACGTAACATCATGGAAGAAGTTCCATTTGGTGGAGGTTCCGTTATGATATGGGGGTGCATCTCATTTGATTGTAAGCTGGATCTGTTGACTGTACCTGGAACACTAAATGGACAAAGATATCAAGATTCCATACTGGATAGAGTTGTGGTCCCTCATTTTGTAAATCATGCACCTGGAACCCACCCTATATTCATGGATGACAACGCCCGACCACATCGTGCTAGAGCTGTGCATGAATACCCCGCCAGAATGCCATCGAAACCCTACCATGGCCAGCAAGGAGCCCTGACATGAACCCTATTGAGCATATCTGGGACATTCTGGGAAACATGGTGAGAAGGAGGGATCCTCCTGTGCAGAACCTACAGGAATTAACAGACGCACTCCATCTTGAATGGCAACGAATACCACAATGGCGTATCAGTCGGTTGGTGACCAGCATGAGACGTCGTGTCCAGGCCGTCATCCAGGCACAAGGTGGATATACCCGGTATTAATAATGACAGTCTCAAACTCGTGCACAGATGTTAAACTTCGTTTTCAGACACCATTAATGACAATCTAGCCACGTGTGTCAACTGTAGGGCAATAGTTGTCAGTTGTGTCAACGTAACCATATTCAGGCCTCGTTTTCAAGTTCAAACAAAAACATACAGTGTTTCCCCACCATCATAATCAGCATTCCTCTAGTTGCATTATTACCTCTTGCACTAAGATGGATGGGTACATAAATGTTTATGCTATTGCTTTCTTCATAGCACATGAATATACCCTCGCATGTGCGTAAAAATAGGGTGGTGCTTAACTTTTGCACAGGTGTATATATATATATATCCATCTCTAGCTCACCTGGACTTTTAGCTCACCTGGTATTTTCAAAACTTAATTTCTTGTTGGGTCTTACGTGAATTATAAGACATCCCGCGGGGTCATGACTTCCACGTGACAATCCCATAATAAATAAATACATAAATGAATGAATGAATGAATGAATGTGGTGGTGGAGGTGGGTGCATTGATTGACGGATACATGGGTGGGTGGACGCGTGAATGTATACATGCGTGGGTACTCGTGTGCGTGCACCTCCGTCTGTGCGCGCTTGCATGTGTGGGTGGGTTGGTATATGAGTGGGTGAGCGACTGGCTGAGAAAATGAATTAGTAAGTGAAGGGAGTGAGGTGGGAGAAATGAAGAGGAACGCTGAGGTGTAGTCTGGCGGATTGAGGGATAGATGACGGGCGAGCAAGTGGCCACATGGATGTATGAAATGACAAGCAGGTAGATAAACCGACTGATGGATGGATGAATGAGTGAATGAATGAATTAGCTTACACTTATGTCAAGCACTCAGCTGTTCTGTCTATCGGGATCAAAGTTGTCTGTTTGTAATGGCGCGCGACATTCCGGACGCCAGCATCGCCAGTATATTATATCATTTCTAGCACGATCTGGTAACGAACTCCGAGGTAAACTAAATCATTTCCACGACAACTTCCACTGACCAATGTGGCCATTTTAATAATTTCGAGAAACTGGCTAATTAAGTACGTGTATGCACTTTCGAAAGAATAATTGTTGCATTTGATTTACACAGACTACCAGAAAGACACCAGGCTTCTAAGACGGTTACATGAAAGGGCCTTTTTGGTTACAATTGTTATGATGGGGATGGGGTGGGGTGTTTGAAATACCGTTTGAAGAACAAACCCTGTGAAATGTACGGAACTCGAATATTTTGAGTCATAAGAAAGGTACAAATCAAAAAATATGGCGGATAATCGTTTGCATAATTTAATGGTTAAAAGAATGCCATAACTTTATCTACACACATGTCCTCATTACAAATGACGGCTCAAAAGCAGCAAAGGTTCTTAATGATGTTCCGAAAATTTATTTCATTTCTTGCAATTTGGTTGCAGTTCCTTTTGAGGAAGCAACGAGAATGCCCTGCCCGCCTCTATTGCGATATTTTGACAAACGTGACCAGCAGACATAAATCCGCTTTTTAAAAAGAGTCACATCTGCTTTAGAGGCAATGCCTATATAAGGACCGATTTCTTGGAGTACCCAGGGGGTAAAGATGCACGCACGCACGCACGCACGCACGCACGCACGCACGCACTCACGCACGCACGCACGCACGCACGCACGCACGCACGCACGCACGCACGCACGCACGCACGCACGCACGCACGCACGCACGCACGCACGCACGCACGCACGCACGCACGCACGCACGCACACACTCGTACACACACACGCACATACGCACTCACATTTACGCACACACACGCGGGCACGCACGCACGCGTACACACACACACACGCACATACGCACTCACATTCACGCACACACACGCGGGCACGCACGCACACATGCAAGCACACACACGACCCATTCGCTCATGAATTGATGACTTGAAGTAGCCTTTTCTGATGCAAAACCTTAGTATAAACGCCCATGTCATTCTAGGTAGACAAATACTCGTGTTGTTTAACAGCATTGACTGATATGCAGATTGGCAGGCATGAATTGCGTCCATATGTAAACGCCTGCATTTATCGCTGTTAGTAAGAATTGTTTGTCAAAAGCAATGTAGCTATTCGAAAAGCCCCCAATAGAGCATGTCTCTAGTGATTGAACAAATTAAAAAAATAGTAATAGTAGTAGTAGTAGTAGTAGTAGTAGTAGTAGTAGTAGTTGTAGTAGTAGTAGTAGTAGTAGTAGTAGTAGTAGTAGTAGTAGTAGTAGTAGTAGTAGTAGTAGCAGTAGTAGTAGTATACTTTCACCATAGCCTTTCCCTCACTATCACTGTCTTGTTGTTGTTGTTGTTGTTGTTGTTGTTGTTGTTGTTGTTGTTGTTGTTGTTGTTGTTGTTGTTGTTGTTGTTGTTGTTGTAGTAGTACTTGGCCCTCCATGTCGTCTCTCAGATGGAACGATATCGTTCGGCGGGGGCCTAGTCCGAAGGTTCATAGGTAAGAGGGTTCAGTAGTCCGAGATGTCAAAGGCTCTTAATTCCGAGGGCCCATAATTCTGAAATTCCGAAGATTTATTGATTCGAATCTTCATAAGTCCGAAGCTTCATAAAGGTTCGTTAGCCCGAGGGTTCGTTAGTCCGAAATTACAAGAAAGTTACAGTAAGTTTCAGTTTCCTCTTTCTTCCACCCACGCTACAACTGTAGCACATCAATCAATTGGTTAGTTGATAAATCAATCAGCCAGTCGATCAATCACGTGATCGATTTTGGAGTCATTAAATCAATCAAAAAGGTATAGATCAAGCAAACAATCGATCAATTATTAGATTAATAAATGATTATGCAATCGATCAACCAATCAATCGATCAACCGATCAATCAATCAACCGATCAATCGATTGATCGATCTTTTTATTGATTGATCTATCAATAAATTATTTAATTGCTTGCATAATTGACTGATTGATTGGTTCTTCGAGATGCTTGATTAATTGATGATTTAATCAATTAAGCAGTAGATTGATTGATTGATTGATCGATTAATCACGTGGTTGATCAATCTGTCAATCAATCTTCAGTAATTAGTCGAATGTTCAATCAATTGGTGGAACAATCAATTAATCAATCGATCAACTGATCAATTAGCTATTTAGTAATTTTCCAATCAATGATTAGAGTAATACATAAATTACATAATCAAACAACCGAACAGTTTGTTAGTCATACAATCAATCAATCAATTGAATAACATATGTGGCATATATGTGCCTATTTTATTGTCAGAGGTGTGTTCGAATAGATATATGGGTGGTGTGATGGAAGGATGGATCGATCGATGTATAGATGGATGGCATGGCCATTAGTTTGGTAAAATAATTGATCCCTCTCTCGTTCCAGTCATCCGTTAATCACCCACTCTTCCGCATGGGTGCAACTGCCAGCAATATCACCACTATTGTAATAGTCAACACGCCGCATTTCCACGGCCATTGTGTCTACTAACTTTTCCAATTGGCGATCTTTACAGTGGTCCACAAGTTCATACTACCGTTGTCCACGCCCAATATTATAGGCTAAACATATTGTCAAAAATCATGCTCGTGTCGGAGTCACGGGCTGTCTGACTCGTGGGTGTCTGACTCGTGGGTGTCGGACTCGTGTGATATCAAAAAGTGGGTTGTCACAATATATATTGCTGTCGAACTCGTGGGTTGTCGTACCCGTGGGTTGTCGGACTCGTGGGTGTCGGACTCGTGGGTTGTCGGACCCGTGGGTGTCGGACTCGTGGGTTGTCTGACCCGTGGTTGTCGGACTCGTGGGGCGACCCCATGAAAAGAAGTGGGTAAGAATGCAATACAATGCTGTATTGCTGCCATATACAGCAAAAACACCCAGTCAAATTAGTTTCAACAGCCTACCTGTATAGTTTTTCTGGAAAGTGATAGTAAGTGAGGCTAGGGATCGATCGACCACAAGACGGGCAGAAGTGTTGGTGGACCTTAACTAAAACTGGCTTCCTCCATTAATGCCGCATGTCAATACTGGCACCGGCATGACTCAAATACACATAATTGTTAGAGGCCAATAAAAACAAGCGCAATCAGAGATTACAAACCCTCGATTATTCGGATCGCGATCACATTTGTGTAATGCTAGTGTATGGGCACACCCTTCCCTGTCTTAAGTCTTAAAATCTGAGCAAAATCAGGTCAGCAGTTTGGGAGATTTAGCTTCTTACACGCGCGCGCGCACGCACGCACGCACGCACGCACGCACGCACGCACGCACGCACTTACGTACGCACGCACGCACGCACGCACGCACGCACGCACGCACAGAAATACGGACACTCCCGATTATATGTCCTTCTTCTACGTAAGGGATGAGTGTAACAAACAAAATATTCACATCAGAATGCCGAAAAATTAAATTGTTAAAAGTGTATAATTTAGAGGATTATATTGTGTGACTAGATGTAATGCATGGAAATAAATCTTAGGATAAAATGATTTCATTCCGTATAAATAGATATAGTATTTTCAGTTGCGATTTTAAATTTGGGGATTGTGTTATTATTTTAATTTATATGGAATGACATCATCACATGTTGCGCTTTATCTCGTTTCCTTGCATCTAGGCACGCGATTTAAGCCGCTAAAACTATACAATTTTAAGAATTTTATTTTAACACATTCTGGTGTGAATGTGTACCTTTAAATGCTGAATGGTTTAGTTCATTTTGTAAGTCAGCGTAGTTGAAATACAGCCGAAAAGCATCTGTTTCAATATTAACGGGCTGAATACGCAATGGACAACCTCGCATTGTTTAGATTTTGATGTGTGCCAGTTAGATTAACAATTTGATATGTCACTCAAATATATGACGTCAAAATCAATTACGTCACATGTTTGTTGACGGCACAATCATAATGACGTATAGCTCCGTAATGAAAATCAAAATGTCCGTCACGAGGGTACGAATTGTATGTCTTTGATGAATGCACAAATTAATCAACATTCTGTTGACTACTTTGAAGTTAATGTGACAAGGATATTCATTCAGCAGTTTACCTGTATAGTTACAATGAAATTTAGATTCTGGGAAATCTGGTTTTAAAATATATAAATCGATTCCAACATGCGCAGAATGGACAGAGTCTAGCTAGAAATGCCCGGGGTATAGCTAGAAATGCGTGCGGTATAGCTAGAAATGCGTGCAGTATAGCTAGAAATGCGTGCGGTATAGCTAGAAATGCGTGCGGTATAGCTAGAAATGCGTGCGGTATAGCTAGAAATGCGCGGGGTATAGCTAGAAATGCGCGGGATAAAGCTAGAAATGCGCGGTGTAAAGCTAGAATTGCGCGTGGTATAGCTAGAAATGGATGCATTTATTTTCTCGAATTCGAATGAACCCCCATGGTGTATCCTGTGATGGCTATGCCTGATAGAGCTATACATTTAATATAACGGAACCATGTCCATAAAACTCTTCCACTGGATCAATACTCTCATTTTCACATCAATTCTCATATATACGACTATTCAATATCCAAGAAGATGCAAATTATGAATTTCACAAAGGTAAACAAATGTAAACACAAATCTGATGGCCGCCTGCGTCTCCGTTCGACAGAGAAACCAGAGTATTCGTTACTTAACGATGGCTTACAATTCCTCGCTGGTCTTGTATAAACCAAAAATATTATTATGCAACATTTGTTTGATGTCCCTATACAATTTTTGAGTTTCTGTCCTCCCTGCGTGTTGCTCCTTGGTTTTTCCGAACACCCCCCCCCCCCTCCCCACCCCCACCCCAACCCCTATCGCCGTGGCGCTAGTATTGCGACGGCGAACTGTCCAGACATATTTAATATTGTCTGAGTTCTTTCCAATTGGATCGTTTCATAAATATAAAGCTTCCCTAAATTGAAAACTCATACGCGCACAAGATTTTCCAGAAAAACAACAAATAATAACAAATATGTTTGAGGGCGTTGGAATTTATGTATAAAAATTAGTGTGTACTAATAATACATGGGGACCATTATATTACAGCAAAAATACTGATAGATTCAAAATTTATTTAAATCTCGGAGGTAATGCATCTTTAAATGTATTGAGCAAGACATAGAGAATCTGGAACGAGGTCACTTTTCATATCACTATTACGGACCGAGTTGAAAATTATCAATTTGCCCGAGCTAATAGCGAGTGCAAAATTGATAATTTTCAACGAGGTTCATAATCGTGATATGAAGTGACCGAGTTTGAGATTTTATTTATCATATAAACTGTAATTTTGAAATATTTGCCAATAGTTGCTGATGTGACTTTTACCTGATTTCTCATTGTTGATTTTCACGAAATCGATACCGCCGCTGTGACGCACCACTACTTGATAACGGATACTGAATGCTCAGCAAAATATAGTGACAATCTGGCGATGTCAGCTGTAAACTACACTTTTCTTCTCAGACTGTCGCAGATCCACGGCCATCAATCGTCACTTCGCTGCCGACTGATAAACTGTCAAACGATGCCAATTTGCGATGACGTTTCATGAATGACAAATCGTAGTAAACAAACCGTAGTAAAACAGTACCGCGTAGTAATCCCTACACGTCACGCTCACGTCAATCGATATTTTAATTGGTAGATTTAAATGGGTTGCGCATCCAACAGCCAATGAAAAGACTCCGTTGAATATGGCACGTGTGCTCATATCGAAAAATATGGAACGGGCTAGAAGCTTGTTTGTATGATAGATATAATTTAGCTCAGCGTAGGAAGCAGTCTCTTTCGGTTAACGGCTATTGTGTATAGCGTGTATCTGAAGGGAAAGTTACACATAGAGCATCTCGAACGATATGCCATTGCATAGCAAATTTATCACAGGGGTTTAGTAAGATCCCAGTTCGAAGGAGCTATAGTGAATTCCAAATGAGTGTGATAAATATGATATGAATTGGAAACGGGTCTGAGATGGTACTTCGATTACTGCTTCTCTTCTGATTACAGACAAAAACTAGAGACAGGGCTTAATATGCTGGAATGGTGTTTTAGACTGCAGTAGTTGGACCAGTAGTTGTCAGAAGAATGAGAAGAGTACTGGGAAACATCACATTCTACTGATAGTTGTTTACAAATTTCGGAGATGAAATGAACACTCCCGCTGAACAACTGTTACTGACAGCTTGTTTAGATGCGTCACAATCTGAAAATATCCAGTCTGGTACTGAACTCACGTCACCGGTGGTCGGGACAACTAGCCTACTAGCGAAGATATGCGTATGCTCACTCTATGGCTATACTACCTCTATGGGTTGAGTACTCAATCGGAGATACCAACCAAAATGATATCAACGACTTCTTTACGTTCTTGGCATCATATTTGAGTATGATGGGGGCATGACAAATTGGTAGCGTATGGTTACTTTTAAGCCATACAAGTGGGGGAGGAGTGGTAATTTGGTTGTACCATCGAATGGGCGTCCAGCTGCTCAACTGTTTGCAAAATCTTTGAAAATATGCGAGACTGCAACTTCGGAAATCTTTAGCTTATCATACAAGGATTACGTTGAGCATAGTTTCAAAAGTTTAGGTGCAAGGCATTCTTGGTAAATTCAAGATGGTGGACAGTTGGGCTCACATATTTTACAATTCTCTTCAAATTATTTTCCGGAAGCAATTAATTCAATATTGCCATTACCCATACGTTAAGCTAGTAATCCCCAACTTTAGACACTGAATTGAAGAACTGAACACAATCCCCAAAGAGAACAATTTAAGACGTATTCAATAGTTTTCCATAATATATGGGCCGGGGTAATTTTGAAAGATGTTAGTACAAGTAAATTGAAAATTAATTTTCGTTTATATGTCAACCACCGAGTTGCCTGCTATGATATATGATGTATATTTCTGCCTACGCATAAAATGGAAGCATATTGGCATGTTAAAAACATAGTTCTGATGCTCGGTGGATTCCATTTTTAAATGATGCACGTTTTGGAGATACTGGTTTCAGGGAGATTACTATTCAAATTGATGCTGTTGCTGAAGGGTCCTTAGATAGAGTGTTGGCTGGTAAGAACTATAACAGAGCCATTCACTTGTACAACGCCATCTGTAAGACTACTACTAAATGCATTCGAGTTATATGTCCAGGGCCGAAAGTAAGGCAGCGCAAGAAGTGAACAAGGCGCCCAAAAGTGGCAAAGAATATTTGGTTTGTCTTAATGTTTGGGGTCCCTGTATAACCTCAAGATATATGCATAGACACAACACCTATAATACAGCAACAATATGGCAAGATATTTGCAAAAGAAAAAATATTTAGACACGGTGTCAAAATGTTCTGTTAAATATTTTGAACATAATTGGATTGGAAGACAGTGGCGCCTTAGGCAGCAATGTCTTCTAATCCAATTATGTTCAAAATATTCAATAGTATCTTTGCATTTTGTGTTTGAAACAAAATAAGTTATTTCTGAGCTGTTGTGTATAAGACTGATGTGGACAAATCCAACAGCGCGCTGTCCTCAGGAGCACCATCGGCATTGCAAAGGGCCACATAAGTCCGAATTTCAGCCCTGTCTATGTCGCTCGATGAGGACAGAAATCTCATAGATGAGTCCAATAAGCGTATTGCAGATTGGAAAATGAACATATGCCAGGAGCAGTATGAGTCTCTTCTTCTGACAAGAAAATTAGAGAATGGCATAAAATCTTTGAGAATTCTAACGCTACCTCGCCAAGAGACTTTTGGAGATCTCGTTATATTTTGAATGTGTTACATCGAATTATGCGACCTTGCACTCAACCTGATATTTTCAACACGGAGTGGCGACTGGGATTTATATTTTGCTTCGTTCCCTGAAGTAATACAATGGATTTTCTTGCGACAGACATACTTATGTCATGTACCTGATCACATTCTTGAATGGCATGCGTGATCTTCCAAACTCATTGTACAACTGCATTTCAGAATGAAGAATTTACTGTCCAAATAAGTAAGATGAATGCATTTTCTGGAAATGAACCAGAAAAAGCGATAGAAAGCATTATTAACATTGTCAATCGAGAATATAAGGTCAGGGGAGAATTGATCTAAAGACGGCGTTCTCCTTTCCCCTAGGAGGATTGCGTTGGTCTCTAGCTGATGAATACAGCATCATTAGGAAAGCTAGCAAAGCACAACACCTGACGAAGGGCACTCCACAGAACGCAGTAAGCACAATCTTGCACAACACATCTGCAATAGTGTAACTAGTACCTGCAGTACGAGTGTTGATGCGCTATTCGATGCATAACAAGACATATTCATAAAAATGTTAAAAGAGCACATCGGTCTCAAGGAACAGATCCGACATCAGGCACCATATAGAAGAACGTTATTGCAGGATATTCGATAAAATCATGGTACAAATTTCTCAGTCACGTCTCTAATAAAACAAAAGTGGTGAAGTTTCTTAACCGATAATAACAATCACAGGAATTAGATAAGTTACAAGACCGTGTTTTGTTTGCTACATCAGGTAATGACAGCTGGACACTCTGTTCTTCTAGAGCTGAACGTACAACAGACCTATCATCTTCGCAGGAAGAGACAGGCACCAGAATACTTTTCCGATGTCACATATTTATCCTTCTGTTTAGTCATAATATTAGTTTGAATGAGAACGTGCGTATACAGGTTGGAACATGATCCAAGAAACGCATCATTCAAGTACACATAGTCAGTGCCAATTTAAAGAGAATAATTGGCAAGGAAATTGACATTCAAGACTTACTGAAGTTATTAATTAATTGGCCATCATACAATCACTGAATGTGGCATGGCACTGTCTCAGCCTAAGTCAAATTAAAATTAAAGCCTATGACAGTATTCATAAAAGCACAAGGTATGCCAAAGCATTGATGGTACTTGGAAGTACTTGTGAAATGACAGATGAGACATTTAATACCTTAGAATAATTAGTGTGTGACATCTATGGAATGAATCTGGATGATGTAAATATATTGCGTAATCAATTAGATTATGCGACAGGTGGGTAGTTAGAACCACACGCCTTACCATCATGCTGGTCTTCATTAAGGCTACATGGTCAGTGAGCCAATTACCAGGCTGGTATTTGGAGAAGAGCCTTAGTAGCCACACCTGATGTTCCTCTCCCATTCTCCGGACACGGATGCCAAATCTAATTGGACAAATATCCATAGAATGGCCGAATAACAGCCCAGCTCCTGACGAAATCCTAGAACTTCTCTCATGACATTGCAAGAAATGCACGTTGCTGTCTTAAGGCAGGTCGGAGGTGTACCGAAATGTGAAAGGTAGCGTGTGACAATGTGTTTTCTGAAAATGAGGAAATTGTCAACAATGAATTTAACGATGATGAAGAATATGAAGATGATGGCCGTGTTGGGATCAATCGATCTTTGCACTCTCTAAATCTTAATTTCTATAAAACTATACAGGTAAGCTGTTGAATATTTTAAAACTAATTTGACTGGTACTGTTACTGTTGTATGACAGCGACAGCGCTCAGTGAAATTAGTTTCAAAATATTCAACAGAATGTTTATTAAATAATAAAGGCACAATTCGTACAACTTGACGGACTTTTAAGCGTTTAAGATGAACTAAATCGCGTAATTCATCGCCTAATTGTTTATTACATCAGCTAACACGTGACGTAGTTGATTATGACGGCATATGATTGACTGAGAAACTGGATTCATCAATTGATGTTACAGTACCATTGAAATACTGATTGCATAAATTTACAATCTTCAAATTTTATTCAGTCATAATCATGAGTTTATCATCTTTGAAATCTTCTAGATTAGTGAAATCCTGACAACTGTCTCATCTACTATCACTACACATAGTGTTAAAGGTCTCATAAATTAAGAAACGTTGGATTCTTATATACATTTTGGATATTTTAATATCTGTGCACAATAGCTTAATAATAGTAAGTGAATACACATTTTAGGTTAATTGGCATCGTTATATTATTTAAAGCGATTGCCTGGGCTGGCTGGCTGTGCTTGTGTTATGGCAGAACATTGCAAAACGTTGATGGATCAACATGCACTAACTCAGTGACGACTCAGTCAGATTGTTTAGATTATTTATGAATCCCAATTACAATCTTCCCAACAGTTATTTTCAATAATACGTTATTCTGGTATTCGTGTAAGTAGCACCTGAATAACAAACTTATCTATCAAATGTTAGAATGATGGATTTGTCGGCGTCGCGCGGCTGCCAACATGTCGCTCGTTTGGAATTGGATTTAATTAATATATCCACCATAGATTCATCGATCTCAGAAAGCACTATGCCGTCAGTCAGTTAGCTGGAAACAAAGTTTTTAGAATTTCGTTTCTGATCGTTTTCGAAGCCAGCGAATAGACTATAGGATTTAAAGCGCTATTAGCATTTGCAAAATATGCTTCTGTGTTATATATAATATAGTGAAAGAAGTATTTTGGTGCACGAAAAAATTCGTGTGAGCCATCATGAAACGTAACAGGAGCCCACGCCACAAAGTATAGCACTAGGACAATGGTCACTGCTCTGGCATCAGTACTTCGCCGTTCTTTTCCGGTTTCTAGTGAGGTCTTGGAAACTTTTAAATGCTTATAAATATGAAAGAAGCAAATAATAGCAAATGGAATTATGACCCACTCTGTAATACCAACAATATCCTTCGTACGGTATTCCCCATGGAACTCACATATATCTACGACTCGATCCCGGTACTGTACCTGGATTTTCCAAGTTAGAATTCCCATTGGTATTGCCGCCACATAAGCGATGATTGAAATACTTATGCAAATCCGAAACACGAGTCCCACGGTTACCCGGCTCAGTGCTTTGAGAGGGTAACAAAGCTGATAAAAACGCATTATTGAAAACAACACCAAATGGTATGTGCTAGCTGTAACGGACCCATAAACTAAATACATGACAGCAGGACAGAGAACCCCAGTCCCAGGCACAACCATCAATGGGAAGAAGAGAATTGGCCAAAACAGTGAACATATGCACATGATTAAATCAGATATACATAAACTGGTGACCAGCATGAATAGTGGTGACCGGTATTTTCTCGCTTTAATCAGATATGTGAGAAGGAGTGTGTTCAGAATCGTTCCCATGGCAAACACAACAATCGGCGCCTCGTAGTAGAGAATATGAGGAATCGTCTCATAAGTCCTGAGAAAACTGTCATATGGGTCCAAGGCTGTGCCTTTTGAGTTAGAATCTGAACCATTCCAGCTCTGTTGACTTATATTCATTTTGATGGATATACCGAAACTATATAAAAATATGTCTGATTTATTCTACTTCCAGCTGTACCCTGGTTTCCATGCAGATTACACCTTTTCATTCAGCAGTTGTAAGTGACATCATATAATTGAACAGCTTGTTCGCGTTCTTGTCTGTCTGACAGGACTGTACTGGAACCGTATTAACCAACTGTATATAACGATAGACTGCTACAATGTATAATTGCCCCATTTATTTCATCTTCAATATCACTGTATATGGTATAAGCTTTGTGTCTCACTTCAGATGTAGATCTTGCTAATGGGAACAATAAATCAATTATCTTATGCCTCAGCCATTATATAGTCTGTAAAACCAATTCTGCTTTTCTTTGTTTATGTTATTGTTCACGCTTTCAGGGTTCTCTATGCATGCAGGAAAGGAGACCAATATAACATGACCAGTGTTTCAATCTCTTTGTGCGATATTTACACACTATCTGCTCGTTTGCCATCTTTCATATCGGGAGATGGTGTTTCTATCTGAGATTATCCAAATATTTTTTTTCCCTTATATCTTGATAGATAACTTGTCTTTAGTGTGTACGCGATTCGAATCAATGCATCAGATTATGAACCATACATTGTGTACATGGCATACCTTGGACAGATCCACATGGCTAGACTATGTATAGCCTAATATAACTGTTTATTATTGAAGCGGATTAGTATAATTTCTATAGCGATTCGCATAAAATGAACACTATTTGTGAAAATTCCAGCACAGATTGCGAGATGTAATGGTCTAATGGAACGGTTTTAGTTTTATTCTTGAATTATTTGTCATATTCAGCAG
Source organism: Chaetoderma sp. LZ-2023a (assembly GCA_034401795.1). Classification (NCBI taxonomy): domain Eukaryota; kingdom Metazoa; phylum Mollusca; class Caudofoveata; order Chaetodermatida; family Chaetodermatidae; genus Chaetoderma; species Chaetoderma sp. LZ-2023a. The sequence goes on from CM067373.1 coordinate 110,592,024, forward strand.
ATTTTGATCAAAGCAACACCCACCCACCCACCTTCTATCACACTCATACGCACGTACGCCGTTATGCACGCGGCACGCACTCATACACATACGTCGTGACGCACACCGACACAACCAGCATACACGCCGGTATGCCAGCATGTATGTTGGTACGCACTCAAGCAAGCAAGCACCCTCGCACGTACGCACGCGCACACACACACGCGCGCGCGTGCGAACACAAGCACGCACATATGTACGCACGCACGCACGCTTGCGCCAACCAACATATGCACGCATACAGGCACGCGCATGTTGGAATGTCTATCACAGTATGAAAATGTATAGGAACAACGGATTGAATCATTTCAAAGTGCACTGTATATAGAGAGGTTTTGCCTCTCCGATGTATTTGCATTTGCAATTTCGTATAACCATAACATGGCACTGCAGATTTAGCAAAGTAACTGGTTCGGACAATCATTGCATAATATGCTTGCCTTTGGTAATTAGCATGGCCAGTTTGCTAAAGCTAAGTACAATACTATTTTCATAAATGTACACATATTGAAAACATCTCAGAACGCTTTAAAATTATATATGGTTGCTATATTGTACAGAAGGGTTGAGGATCTATAACGCGCATTGGCTTACTGTTGTCAGCTCCGCTGATTAAATGATGATTTATGCTTAATACCGCCAGTGTTACTTGTATTCCATAGTAACGCAATGATAGTGGTTTTATACCATCATTACTCAACAATTCATGATGATGATGATGATGATGATGATGATGATGATGATTGTCGTCGTCGTCGCAGGTCGCGCGCTCGCAATAATAATAATAATAATAATAATAATAATAATAATAATACTTTAAAAGTATTGTTAGAACCAATGCTAAAGAGAATTACAATCATGGTATCTGACCTATCGCCATACAGTATGATTCTATTTGAAACTAATCAACTTAGGTCTAGTTAAAAAATCATCACCCTGTTACTCAATCGATATGATGGCAATATACATTGACAAGCTGTATGGGTCAGGCCTGTCAGCCACGATGTACGGGTTGTTAACATCTTCGCTTAGGGAATAATAATAATTTACACAAAGTACTGAGTCAACATCATCTTCACGCGCCTGTGTGCAATACAGAATGATATAAACGCTAGATGCTAAAGGTATATCAGTTGTTTTGAGACACACCTGTAAAATGAAAATATCCTATTGGCAGATTCCGAGCCGTACTCTGAGGAAAATCAATAACCACAACCTGGAACCACATGCTGGCCGTTAAAGGCCGGAGATTATAATACACTAATGCACGGGGTGATTTTATTATAACGAAGGCGGGGGGGGGTGGGGTGGCAAAACAAGTTCGAAGACTAACGGTAGCATGAACACTAATGGGCCGGTATACATTGAATGCTAATTATATACATGCCCCTTTATAAACAAATGCTGAAACAGAGAGACAGTAAGCAGAAATGAAACGTACCTGTATTAATTAGAATCCAATTAACCAACTAGACCTGAAGTGTTGAATGTACGTATGCACCATCGATACGTTCGTCGCTCAATAAACGGCGGAATCTCACCTTACCCCGTGTTTGGGTCGTCTTGCTCCCTCTCGCTACAACCGGTTACACTAAGACCGGGCCTCATCAGAAACATGGCATAAGCACCATTAAATACATTTTTTACTTTTCACAAATACAATTTCTTCTGCAATAAACTTAAGATGTTGTAACTTAGTGCTGACCAGATACTATTTTGAAATTTGTGACCAGATAAGGTAACACATATCGTACGTCACATGATCAAATTTATTTGCTTACATATGTGTGCTACATAAGGAACGTTGTTTGATCAGTATATCTAACAGTATTTTTGCGCCAGTACAATTAAATTAAGTATACACATACTTGCGCATTCATCTTCATTGGCGACCCCATACCAGCCTGTTAGGTTAGAAGTCTCCACAAGCTGTAGGATAAAAATCTCCATTCCGTTAGTCAATATTCTGCCGTATAACCTGATAAGTCAGCAGTGTTTTACGTTCTCCAAATGTGATATTTCATTTCAATAAGTGAATTGTGTTCATTTTGTGAAGAAAAAATTTGGCGAGTTTGGTTCTGATTAGAGGAACATCTTGAAGATTGGGAAACCAATGTTGGACAACTTGATTCACCTGCGCAACAATGTGGCAGAGATTTTAAGGACATCACCCTCCAGAAAAAATATAGCATTATCGAGCACATATGACACCGTTTGACGAAAAACAACAAGGCATTTGCAGTATTTGTGATGCTTAAATAATATTTCTGTTTCAATAGCAATTTAAAAAAACCATTGCCAGTTCCCCAAATGAAGACGGTGAGACCAATAAATAGCAAACAACCATTTTTGTTTACATAATATCTGATTTCCCACCTGGCCTCTTATGAGAGCAGTCCTGAAATACCCACTTATATTAGACCGAACTAATATGTTGTTTCCTCGAAGTACTTATTTTCGAGCATTGCTAGATAAGCGATACTTATGATTCATTTAAAGAAAAAAGAATAATACTGGTAACATAACTAAATATAAATATATACCATAAATACTATGAATAAAAAATAACTATTTTCAATCACTTAAACCGTTCTTTACATACAGATTGTGGATGCATATCTGTGAAAACATAATTATCTTTAATATTAATATTTAAAGGAATAAGCAATTCATCCATTAATGGTCATTATTGGCAAAAGACAATGACAGTTTAGCAAATGCGCATTTACAGGTCAACAGATGACTCTTTCTGAGAATGTACTACCTCAGTTATTATGGAGCCATGCATTCCAACACCATATGTGCAAGAATCGTTTTCCCCTTGGCCTGCGAATGGTCATTTCCCAAGAGCATGGCAGAGCACGGGTTTAGCTAAATCTCTAATAAAAGGTTATTCTCAAGTAAAATAATGAATATTGGTTGATATATACCATAAACATAAACTAATGGACACTATTCTTAAGGACTGCTTACATTTAAATGCCATTGTTTGGTGTCAAATAAAGAAATGTTGTTGCGTACAGGAATAATACAATAATTACTAATTAGTGTGGCGAAAGCTATGAAAACATTTACCATACATAGCAACATATTATATGATAAAACATTAATACTCATTATCTGATGATGACTCATGAACAGGCACAAGTTTGGCATTGTTTGCGATTTTCCGGGGCAGGCAGAAGCTACCTTCCAAGGAAGTGATGAATTTGAACATATTTGAACAAATAGCCTCGTAGAGATTTAGATTTCCTAAATTATTTTACAACTACCAGGCAAATTGATACTAGACATTGCTAGAAGGGATATAATGGGATATATGTGGGTGATGTTAATGAAGGCTGGTACAAATCTGCTTGTCTGTAAAAAAGATATCAGGTACAATGCTCGCAGCAAGTAAAATTGAAATGTATCATCAGTTGGTGGCAGCATCGTCTTATCTGATTTGGTTGTTGCAAATATATGCTACCGAAGCATATTCAGACAAGCAGTACCACTTTGAACATAGTGAATGATACTATATCCCCTAGCTTCATTTGTTGGTGTTGCTGTCACATCCATATGCTGCAAAATGAACCAACTCTCCTACCATACTTAGGGCACCCTAGCTACTCTCCGCTTACACAGCCTAAATGGATAACTTACTGTGTCACATCCATTTAGCACATATGTATACAGTAGGGTGGCTGTCAGTTTGCAAGGTCCCTTGTCATGATTCTCACTTAATAGATCAATTATATCACTGACAGGAAAATTAGCCGCCTTTCTCTGAATCCAAATTTCCATTAGGGAGTCTGAACACAGAAGTGACACGTGTATAAAGACTATAATTAGATGCGTAGCTATCACATGAACAGTACCCCGTATATGTCCACAATGATTCATGCAAAATACCAGGTGTTCCATAATCCGTGTATCTGCTTCTTCGTGCAATCTAGCTATAATCATAGTCATATCATCTGGAAGAGATTCCACAATTTTACAAGCAGAGTTGACAATAAACTCTCACAAATATGCGCTTTTTCTTAGCCTTCTCATGAACAGATTCCATGCAGGAATATTTAGATTGAGTGATACACACAACTCGTAGGATGTGTCAGAGTGATCTTTCTTTTCTCTCTAATCAACTTTAAGAGTACTATCGCAAGTGAAATCATACTGATCACTTACAATGTTGGCAATTCCACAAGTGCTGGCTTTCAGCTTGGGAATGAATGTGGCTTTTTCCAAGATCACCATATGGTCTTGTACCTAGGTGTTGGAATCTGTTTGACAAAAACTATCACATCTATGAGACATGCTGTTGACAGGTGCCAGTCTGGTAACGATTGGGGTTGCATAAATTCAGGCCCAACTTCAGATGTGTATGATTACTTTATTGTGCGGCTGTTGTAGTAGAAACAGCATACAGCTGCAATCATCGTTGCACACTGTGTTTGTCTTCAGCCAAAATTTTTAGCTTAATGAGGTCCATTCTTGATTTGACTCTACCGAATCCTGCTTTCTTGAGGTCACCTTGTAGCACGCCTAACACATGTATGCCTGGCTTTGTGTTTTGCTGGCTCCCAGTAGGGCGACATCCAAAGCTCTCTGCGATGGGGTGTCTCTTGGCATCCTTACCACATGGCAAAAATGAAAATCTTTGCTGGACTACCTTTACAGACAACATCGACGTATTACACATCTTGTATAGTGCATCATTGGAAATAATTCTGTCTGGCCATCGGTGTCCAGTGATGGTGTGTAGGTGTTTACGATGGCAGGCATCAAGTTTGTCTAGAGCTGAATTTGGAGCTGCCGAGCTGTTTCAGTTATACAGCATCAAAGATACGCAGGTTGCATTGTATAAACGTAGTGATTTTGTCAAGTGTATCTCTGATCTACGAATCCATAACTGGAAAGCTATGTTCCACATGAGGCAGCGTGTATCAATGTCAGCAGTGCTACCAAGCAGTGAGTCCCAGATTTTACTTTTCCCCCATTGGGCGTCGCCATAGACTGGATCGACATTTTCTTTAGTTTCTTGCTTTATAGATAGGTGTATGTGGGTGAACTCTGTTTTGGATTCATTCATAAAGAGATTCTCAATCTTTAGTTTGCTTGCAGCTGAGAAGTTCAGCATGGGGTTTCTTTCATCGTCTATAAATTCCGTATCCTCGGCTTATTCCATCTGTAATGGCCTACCCAATATGGACACTGGGCGTGAGGGAGGGGGGGGGGGTCTTGTGGAACTTTTACACACAGATTTCAATACAGCAACAAGGTAACAGGTGAAATGCACACAGGATAGACCATCTCACTGTGGCCCAGATTAATGTCTCAAACACTGCGGACTTGACTCTTACTCTCAGCTTGGTGTCTGCAAGTAGTAATCTCACTAGTCGTAGCTCATCGTCATTGCAACTGGCCTGGCGTGGTACATCTAGGATCGTTAAGCGTTTAATTGTGTCGAAGACTCGTACATGTCAAGGTCCATTTTGTGGAAATCCCAGTGTTTGGACATGCCTACTGATACAAGCATGCGTTGAGCACATACACTGTCTACACAGCTGCGTCCACGTTTAAAGCGGCTTTGACATGACCCAGTGAAGTAATCGCTCTTGTCTCGGATGCAGCATTGAGTAATATTGGATAGGAGTTTCCATATGCTGTTTAGGAGCAGAATTATCCGCATATTGGCTGGGTTTGGGGTGGGAAGTTGGTTTCTTGGGCTTCGGTAATGCGATAATGGTTCCAGGGCATACAACATCGATGAGAATGTGGTGCATTAAAGCTGAATTGATTATTTGCGTTGAGTTGCTACCCTTGCATATCCTTGCTGTAGTCTTGGGTTAATTCCAAATAAAGCTGTTAAACAATGTGTCCATTCATGTGAAAACACCGCCTTTCTTGTATTGTCATCAGTAATTTGGCAAAAGGAAAGTGTCCATGTAACTGCACTTTCGCCGTGATAGATTTTGATAAGCTTTTGCTTCTTGAATGTGTACCCCTTCTTCTTGGATGCAAACGTAATCTGTGTTAGTGGTTCTACCTTATTAGAAGCTTTACCATCTGCAATCCCTCTATAACGTTACATTAAAATTCTATCAAGTCAATGGTGACAGCTTTCTCCCCTGTATGCATATTCACTAGATCAATCTAGTCAACAGAATGGGGTTTATCATGTTCTCTGTGGTAAGTCATTTGCTTTTTAAACTAACTTTTACTCCTGTATTGCCTGCTTGTCTGATTGTCCATGATGACTTGCATGGTGTTTTCCATCTTTGCATGTGCCAGTACACTTTGTGACACCTGGGCCAGAGATGGTGCACTCTTCACATCCGTTTTTCTATGACTAGAGCCTTGGATAGCTCCCTGAATACCGATGTCTTTCCCTGCTTCTTGTAGGTTTGATCTAGTACCATGTCTGTCCACACACCATTTAATGTACACTAAAATTGCCATTCATAAAATTATAATGAACCGTTTGGTCTTTTCCCAGCATGTCCTTGAGATAGAGAGAGCGAGAGAGAGAGAGAGAGAGAGAGAGATACAGAGAGAGAGAGAGAGAGAGAGGGGGGGGGGGGGAGGGAGGGAGGGAGGGGGCGGCTCGATAAATGTTTCATAGAATACTTTGCACGTCTTGAAGATGCTCATTCTACACCTTTTTCTGATCGGACATACCACTAAACCAGATTGATGGACATTAGCCAAAATGCTGTCACACCTAAGGTTTCCAGGAAGTTGTTCCAGGGAGAAGCCATTGCGGCCAGGCTTACCATTGTCTGCCTACAGTATGATCTGGATACTCCACATTTCTTAGTCCTCAGTGCATCTCATAGATTGTTCAGATGGCAATTGAATTCCAGGTTGCCTTGTTTGCAGTGTAAATTTCCCGTCAATGTAAATATTATTCATGGAAAATCCTATTATATCCATAAAGCACCCTGCATTATAAAAATAACCACATGTAGCAGCCATATTTACATTTTCTTGTCAATGTATGTTTATAGTGTCTTTCACGACTCCATAAATGGTTTGCCTAAGCAGCTGCTATTATCACCAGTATCGCCATCACCATAATCAGCAGTACCATAATCACCGCCAACATCGTCACCGTTGCTGCCATGCAGTCTTTTCAATCCTTTAAGATGATATGGTTTTCCACTACTATCATTTCATGTTCAGATATTGGTATGTGTTATGAAGAAGGCTAGCTATCAGGTATGTATTTCGGAGCGAACCCATGTGACCAAGAACAGCTAACTCTGCATCAACTTATAATAATGGCTAAACTGCAAGGCATGTATTTCGGAGCGAACCCATGTGACTAAAATCAGATAGCCCTGCGTCAACCTAAAGATAATGACTGGACAGTAAAGGATCAACAAAGATTATAGCTCAAGTTGAGTGTGGATGAGCGTGTGCCCATATGCTGCAGGTATTTTTTAGAATGAACTCGACATGGTAGGGAATGACCTAACGATGATAGCAGAGATGAAGGTGATGACTCAGCCTATGCTAGTGACAATAACTAAATGAGAGATGATACAACTTCAACTAGAATATTGATTTCTGCTATTTATAGGGCACAAATACACTCAACTTATATGGTAATTTTCCACACTAGTTTGCTTAGATGCACGGCTATGTTCATCTAATTTTTCATCAACCCATAGTTCCATTTTCTCCTACGGTCAAAAATGAATATTCAGACAGATGCCGTCTCATCATTGATTTATTGCATGACGTGCGTGTCTCGTACTAATGAATACCGCAGATATCATACAGGAATGTGAGATACTCATAGCCAGACAAATCACTAATTAGAGATCTCTTATTGATTTTGATGAACATGTATGTAAATGTGTACCCGTGGCACCATCATCAGATATCGACATTATCTGTATTGATGAAATCTGTAACTGATCAGTATTGATTTATTCACTGCCCACTTGGTCTGCTGTCCCTGTAATACTGTTTATTTTATATAGGTGGAACGTCTAGGCGAAACTCAGACAACATTATCATAAAGGGGAGAAAAGAGATATTTCAGGACTAAGGCAAATCCGTGTGTGAACATCCAATATGATGGGGCGCATTGCGGAATGGACCTAGGTGTCCACCGTAACACCAGCAATCTGAGTTGCCAATTCTGGGAGTAATCATACCCCTTTGATACGTTACATACCAAATACTGTTTCTATTCTTGGTAGGTAATACTGGTCCATCTTGCCATACCCACATAGCAGCGTTAGATTCTTTCATTGGTTTACCTTATCAGTCGTTAAATTGTTATATTGTCTAATATATTAATTAGTCTAAATATTAATTGTTGGTGATTTTCAACTTTATCCATCTAAGGAACATGTTAGCATATAGACATTACTGTATTGCTCTGCCGTATTACATGGAGCTTTATGGATGTGCATTATGTGGTGTTAATGGTATTCGCTTTTCTTACATGCTTAAGGTGATGCGTCGCTGGACATCATGCTGACAGTGGGTAACATTTATGGCGATTGCTTGCCGTCGATGGTACACAGTAATTGAATAACAGTCTGAAAATATGATTATTTATATTTACCTGGCGGGCATTTGAGAATTTTGGATGTATGGATTGGGCTACTCATAGATTTACGCACATTCATTCATGGCCTCTGATCTCACGGCATTTGTTTTGATTTTGTTGTCTATGACATCATATCATCTAGGAGTTTTATATTCATCAGATCCTCACTAAACCGTTATTGCTTGCACTTTCATTTTGTAATTAGTTTCTGACTGATTGATGGTTATTGGCCGAATGGGGGGGGGGGGAGGGAGGGCGGGAGAGAGAGATTTCAGAAATCGCTGGTTCACGTCTAATTGTATATATTCTTTTTTTCAAGGAAACTACAGCAAAAGTCTGAGAACTATTGCTAGATTAATTGTTTGTATAAATTACTTATGGTAACGCATCCATAGTACACTACTTTGATGTTGTTGCTGTAGACTATTATTGAAAAGACTATACTCAATAATCATGCTGTAATGACTCCAAAATTATTGAATGATTAATGAATCGTTCTCTATGACACTGACGCACGTTTGATTTAGGAGAAATTCGGTACAATACCTGGCCTGTCACAGGCCAAGCTATTGGAACTGAGTGATGCACGCATACTGTTAGTTCTCCGTAATAAAATGATTACAATGTCAGTTAGATATCGGATACATTGGGTACAGCACCTGGCAGGTCACATGCCAAGCTATTGGAACTGAGTGATACATGACGACTGTTGGCAAAATGGATGTTTGAAGTTAAACTGAATCATGCAAAGTTAGACGTAAACCAGTCAACTGGTTGTCAAACTGATGCGGGCAATGGGACTGTTCTCAGTATGCTGAATTTCCGAGCTAGTAAACGCTGGCGATGAATAATGTGTTGGTAATAATGCGTTAAGTATACATCAATCTTACCAAGGTAAAGCTAGATCAATCTGGTTCGGATAAGAGCACCGACATCCTTTTGGAATCGAGTGAGTCTGTTGGGCAATAATAAAATAAAGCCCAACCAAATCAAATCACATATTGTACATGTCGCGTTTACATGTGAACCAGGAGGACAGCGACATACCATTCTCGAACCTATGTAAATGGGTTGTGACCACGCCCCAATATTACTGGGGTGGAGAAATCACAAAATGTTAAGTCATACAGAAAAGACACGAATCATGTATGTGCACTATACGTAACTAGACACATAGACACATGTTATTTGAACCTATAATCTGAGTTGGCTGGACATTCTTTTATAAAAGCAGGGGGTCCCATGTGAGCTGAGTCATCCACCGAAACAATTTGGAAGCGTAACAAGGTGTGGACTCAGTGAATAAATTCTAAACAAGATATATTCCTACCCTATGGTAGTCTTAAAATTACAACAACTGATTTTCCATAAGGGATTGTTCTGATATTCACCTATAGGTAGCGCCACGATAGTATAAATTCACTTTCACATAGAGGCATCATGCCTCAGTTAAATGTATGTCTGCCTGCTAACATGCAGCTCCTTTGAAGCAATTTGAAATCCTATATTCACTAAATATGTTCACGCCCCCCCCCCCCCCCTTTAGACACACAAAAGTCATTTACATGGAACCAAGTTCTTTAGAATATCACTTCTAATTTTCTCCGAAGCTGGCGAATAGAGAATAGGGTTTAAAGCACTATTAGCACTTGCGAAATATGCTTCTGTATTATTTATAATATAATGAAAAAAGTATTTTGGTGCATTAAAATATTCGTGTGGGCCATCGTGTATAATGGAAAGAGCCCACGCCACAAAGTAAAGCACTAGCACTATGGCCATTGCTCTGGCATCTGTACGTTGCTGTTCTTGTCCCACTACTAGTGAGGTCTTGGATACTCGTAGATGTTTACAAATATGATAAAATCGTATCATAAAGAATGGAATTATTACCTACTCTGTAGTACCAACACTATCCTTTGTATGGTAGTCCCCATGGAACTCACAGATATCTACTACTCGATCCCGGTACTGTACCTGGATTTTTTAAGTTAGAATTCCCATTGGCATTGCCGCCACATACGCAATGCTTGAGATACATATGCAAATGCGAAAAACGAGTCCCACGCTTACTCGACTCCTAGCTTTGAGAGGGTAGCAAAGCTGATAAAAACGCATTATTGATAACACAATCAAATGGTATGTGCTAACAGTAACTGCTCCATATGCTAAATACATGATAGCAGGACAAAAAAATCCCGTTCCAGGCATCGCCATCATGGTATATAAGAAAATTGGGAACGTGAATACACATATGCACATGATTAAATCGGATTTACATGGACTGGTTACGAGCATGAAGAGTGGTGACCGATATATTCTCGCTTTAATCAGATATGTGAGAAGGATTGCGTTCAGAATCATTCCCATGGCAAACACACCAATCGGCACCTCGTAGTAGAGAGCATGAGGAATCGTCTCATAAGTCCTGAGGAAACTGTCATAGGTTCCGTGAGCAAGATTTGGGAAGTTGTTTTGATTATGACTTTCATATCCCCGTGAGACATTGAAATGAATGCGTTCGTGCATCCCTCTCAAATGTTTGCACAATGCCCATTAGCAGACACTTTCCAAATTGGCCGACAATAATATCCGGTTCCGTGTCATAGACTCAGTAATAAGCAAATAAACAATGAAATGGTTCACCTCAAATTGGAGCCTATGACAATGCATTGTAGGAAACCAGTCTACAATGAACCTTTCCGTTTTTTTGCTAAGCCTCGCCCACCTCTAGCTTAGCTCCAATCACACATCGCCCGTCTTGGGATCTTTCGATCGATGAACTCCCTGACTATCAATTTCCAGGAAACTATACAGCTAAGCTGTTGAATATTTTGAAACTAATTTGACTGGGTGCTGTTGCTGCCAAAACAGCATGTTTGTTAATAGTAGAGACATACACTTCTTACAACCTGTCGGACTATTAGGATTTAAAGACGGGCTTAATAGGCTCATTTATGACGTATTGATTATGACGCCACTCTACATGCCGCTCAGCTGATTATGACGTCATATGACGTGATTGCTCTGGGAAGGAATCCGAACTAACGTCAACCAAGCCAACTACAATACTTCTGGTTCCTACACGCACACTTAGAATAAGAATATTGTATTTAATAGACGCAAAATATACAATCGCATAGATATAGTCAAGCAACAGGTATGCATATTCTGAAAAAATCTCCATTGTTTATATGATAAATACTACAAATGGCATATTTGTGTGTTGTAAAACAGAAATAAACCACTGACTCTTTTACACGAGCGTAGGTGATACGCGATTCAAGGAGCTGGAGTATCAAGAAAACTACACAGGTAAGCTGTTGAATATCTTGACACTAATTTGACTGGGCGATGTTGCTGCCTGTGGCAGCAACATCGCCCAGTCAAATTAGTTTCAAAACATTCAAAAGAGCGTTTATTAAATAGTAAAGACATACAATTCGTACTACCTGACGGACAATTAAGCGTTTAAGACGGACTGAATCGGGTAATTAATGGCGTAATTGCGTGTGACGTCAGCTTACACATCACGTTGTTGATTATGACGTCATGCGATTGACTGAAAAACTGGAATTCGCCATTTACCACGCACATCGATTTATCTCCACTTAGTGCAACAGAGTGATCCATTTCTAGCTATGCCCCGCCCATTTGTCGCTAAGCCCCGCTCGTGCTTTGAGCGTGCTTGGGACCGATTTATAAACTTTGAACACTGAATTTCCAGAATACAAATTTCAAGGTAACTATACAGGTAAGCTGTTGAATATTTTGAAACTAATTTGACTGATGGCTTTTGCTGCATGTAAGTGAGCAGCAGCACCAAGTCAAATTAGTTTCAAAATATTCAACAGAATGTTTATTAAATAGTAAATACATCAAAGACATACAATTCGTACACTTGACGGTCGATTCCAGCTTCTTGATGGAATATTCTCTGCCAATTATGATTGTGACTTCAGGCTGACGTAATTGATTATGAGGTCATATGCGTCAGTAATAGTTCAGATTCATCCATTATTATTGCATGCTCACGCCATATGTTAAAAACAATGTATTACCAAGCGTACACTACTGCTTGATTTGTGAATGGTAGACGATAGTAAACTGATCGCCATTCACGATCAATCAGTGGTGTGCGCGTGGTAATACATCGTTGCCTAGCAGCGATGCCGTATGTATCTTTCGCTTGTTATCGACACAATTTTGGGAAATACTGAGTCATGAAATAAATATGATGATACATTACGATGAAACAATTGAAAAATTCAATCGACCAATCGATTTGCCGAAACTCTCTGTAATAGATTGCTGTAGTGCTAAACAAAATTAATGGGAAATGGCAAGAATCTACGCGAAACCTCGAAATAATAACCTATGTGATAAAGAGAATGGCTGTATTCGATTGTGACTTTTCCGTAGAGTAAATTTACTTGCGTAGTGACCAAAATGTTCTCTAAGCAAACGCACCAGTCGAATGAAAAATCTAGCAGTATGGAAGGTGCGGAAACCGACTAAATCGCCTAAATTTTATTATCTTGAAAATAAAATTCACATTTCAGCGCTGTTTCCAGACATAGTGAATGTTGAATAATAATAGAATTCGCCTTTTCATATTTTGCATCACGTGACATACTTCATGAAACATGCCACACGTTTTGGCTCCGGCTTGTTTCGTGCTCTATTTTCCCCGGGGAATACCATTCAAATAAAAAATATTCTCTATGGAGGCAATATACTCTAACTTTTCGCCCGGTCTGATATATCCATTCTCATACTAGTTGCTATATAGTATCAACTTTATCACACTCGTTTACTAAGATCTCATTTAGAACTCTCCAACGCTCGTTCCAAATGAGATCTTACTAAACTGGTTTGATAGATTTTCTGCGAAATAGCAAGCAGTTTGAGATCCTATTTGCATGCCCGGATACAATTCAATCATACTACTCCTGATTTATAAGCTATCATATTCGCTTAGAGAAGTAGGTTAGGCAATGAGAGGTTACCCTCCTTGTCGTTGGCGCCCCTTAAAATATGGCGCTGTAGGCAGAACCTAGTTCACATATGCCTTGAATTGTGTCATTATATTTCATCATGACTAGTTGTACATTTCACATCATTTTATCAATAACAGAATAAAGCTGTAACCAACATTGATAAGTCATCATTGCTAGGCAACATAGCTGGCGATAAACCCCCTATTCACGTATACGGATTGATGCAATGATGAGCGTATGGGCATACATTGTTGTCAAGACACGCCTCTATCAATAGATTATCACTTCTAGCTACGCCCCTTCCATCTCTAGCTAAGCTCCTATCATGCTTTGAGCGTGTTGGAATAGATTTAGATACTTTAAATACCGAGTCCCGATTTCATGGTAACTATTATATACAGCTAACCCGTTGGATACTTAGACACTAATTTGACTGGCGGATGTTGTTGCCAGAGCGCCCAGTCAAATTAGTTTCGAAATATCCAACTTAATATGTATTAAATGGCAAAGACGTATAATTCGTACAACTGACGGAGTGTTTCTTCCAGTTAAGATTGTGACGTCAGCCTACAGGTGGTGTAATACAGTCAATGGATGAATCCGTTTTGGTAGTTCAAGTCGATAACGTCATAATCAAGTACGCCATAGGGCAGCGTCTGGTTGTCATGGATGAAAGTGTACTTAGGTGCCTAAGTATATCTTGGTTGATATAATTGTAGCAGTTCAATCGAAGTCTATCATCGTTGCCTCTATCAAATTTCTTGCAACGTGTACTTTATTTCTGATTATTTTTTTGTCAATATTTGTTCCAAATTAAAACTGGCAGACAATTTTTGATAATGGACCACTTTGATGTGCCAAAATAATGGAAAGGAAGTGGATAAGAATGTAATACAATAACCTCAGAATCTTTTTCAAAGAATCTAAGTAATATGAGTGCTGCGTGGGATAGCGTTAGCAATGAGGCATGCTGTCCAATTTTTCTTCTAAATAGCTGAAGACGTGCAGTCACTAAACAACAACACATCTCAAGTAAGTCCCAGAATTGCGCGGAATGGATGAATCCAGTTTTAGCTTTGCCACACCCAGCTCTATCTAAGCTCCGCCAACGCTTTGCCCGTGTTGGGATCGATCGAACTTTGAACTCAATTTCCAAAAAAATATACAGGTAGGCTGAAGAATATTCTGAAACTAATTTGCCTGGGCGCTGTTTAATATATTCAACAGCATTGTTATTAAAATAGTAAAGACATACAATTCGTACAACTTGACGGACTATTAGTCGTTTATGACGGACCTGGATACGTCATTCATGACGCAATTGATTGTGACGTCAACCTCCATGTCACGTAATTTATTATGACGTCATATATTTGACTGGCAGATTGACTTCCTCTATTATGTTCAATAAACCGCTCTGCGCGGCTTTCGCGAAAGTATTTCATGCATATTAAATAGGTTTTCCGCTTCACCTACAAGTTTTTTCGTCTTTCCGTCAATACTGCCAACAACCCAATTGACGAAGACACAATAACGGCAGCGTATACGAGTACGCTAAATACAGCATTCCTTATGCAAATCCGAAACACGAGTCCCACAGTTACTCGGCTCAGTGCTTTGAGAGGGTAACAAAGCTGATAAAAACGCATTATTGAAAACAACACCAAATGGTATGTGCTAGCTGTAACGGATCCATAAACTAAATACATGACAACAGGACAGAGAAAACCAGTTCCGGGCACAACCATCAATGGGAAGAGGACAATTGGCCAAGTCAGTGAGCACATGCGCATGATTAAATCGGATACACATAAACTGGTGACGAGCATAAAGAGAGGTGACCGGTATTTTCTCGCTTTAATCAGATACGTGAGAAGGAGTGTGTTCAGCATCCTTCCCATGGCAAACACAACAATCGGCGCCTCGTAGTAGAGAACCTGGGGAATCGTCTCATAAGTCCTGAGAAAACTGTCATATGGGTCCAAGTCTGTGCCAAGTTAGAATCTGAACCATTCCAGCTCTGTTGGCTTATATTTATTTTGATGGATATATCGAAACTATATAAAAAAAATGTCTGTTTTATTCTGCTGCCAGCTATCTCCTGGTTTCCACAATGAGTACACCGTTTCATTCAGCAGTTGTAAGTGACGTCATCTAATGTTGAACAGCTTGTTTGCGTTCTTGTCTGTCTGGCAGGACTGTGCTGCAACCATGTGTACCACCTGTATATAAAGATAGACTGCTACAATGTATAATTGCCGCATTTATTTTATCTTCAATATAGATCTTGATAATGGGAACACCAAACATGAGATCAATTAGTAAATGCCTGCAACCTTTAGATAAACACTTTGTAGTCTATGCAATCAATTATGCTTTTCTTTGGTTATATTATTGTCCACGTTTTCACGGTTCTCCATGCATACAGAAGAGGAGAAAAGGAGACTAATATAACTTGTTCATTGTCTCATTTAGCTTTGCTTTGCATCTTTCATATCTGGAGACTGTGGTTCTAATTGTGATTGCCAACTATTTATTTTTCCGTATATATCTCGATAGATGAATCGTATTTAGTGTGTACGCGATCCATATCATGGTATCATATGTATGACGCATCCATGAACTACACGTTGCGTACATACCCTGGCTTAGAGAGATCCACATGGCTAAACTATATAGCCTAATATAACTGTTTATTATTAAAGTGAATTAGTATAATTTCTATAGCGATTCGCATAAAATGAACACTATTTGTAAAAGTTCCAGCACAGATTGCGAGAGGTAATTGTTCAATGGAACGGTTTTTAGCTTTTTTGCGAATGATTTGTCATATTTAGCAGGATATGCTAGATGAAGTTCAAACAACACTCACCGGCTCGCCCTACCGCACTCACACATATACGTACGTACGCCGGTACGTACGCCGGCACGCACGCCTACACGCGCGTCGTGACGCACACCGACACAAGTCATCATCCATACACACCGGCATGCTGGCATGCATGCTGGTACGCAACTAAACAAGCACACACTCACGCAAGCGCGCACGCACGCGCGCGTACGCACACACGCACGCGCGTACACAGGCACCCACGCATGCGCGCATACAGACACGCACATGTAGAAATGTCCATCACAGTATGAAAATGTATAGGAGCAGTGGATAGAATCATTTTAAAATGCACTGCGTATAGATGTTTTGACTCTCCGATGTTTTTACATTTACAATTTCGTATGACTATACATGGCAATGCAGATTTAGCATAGTAACTCGTTCAGACAATCGTTGCATAATATGCTTGCTTTGGGCAATTAGCATGGTCATTTGCTAAATCTAAGTGCAATACTATTTTCATAAATGTATAAATATTGAAAACACCTCAGAACGCTTTAAAAATTAGATATGGTTGCTATATTGTCCACAGGGGCTGCAAATCTATAATGCACATTGACTGACTGTTCATGATGATGATGACGATATTATTTGAACCTAATCAACATTGGCCTAGTTTAAAAAATCATCACACTGTTACGCAATTGAGATGATAGCAATAGACATCGACAAGCTTTATGGGTCAGGCCTGCCAGCCGTGATAATACAGAACGATATATACATTTGTGATATTCTGCTAGATGCTAAAGGTCGATCAGTTGTTTTGAGAGGCGCCTGTAAAATGAAAACATCCAGGTTGGAGGCGTCGTACTAACATACATCCACTCACATCGCTCCGCTGTACGTGTGAAGTAACATTACATTTATGGGATTGAGGGTAACCAATCAGGTCATCATGTATTTTTTATCGAGCAATTTCATTGGCTGAGACCCACAATTCATTTAAATTTAGGACGTCTTGTTAACTTAATGCATTCGTAACTGAGGAGACGATTGGCCGTGGTGTTAGCGTAGTCGACTTGTAATCAGCCGGGTGGGTTTCTAATCATGCTCGAGTATCAGGTGATCGGCTATAGCTGACGAGCAATCGGTGGAAACAGGCAATCTCCTTTACTCTTCGTCACCTCTCTCCACCCAGGTGTATACATGGGTACCGGTGTAAAAACTGGGGAACTTAGCAATAGACTGAAATAAAACCAGCCTAGATATGGTGCGAATGGGAACTGGAATCAGGGATTCGATAGACGTCAATCGAACCAACAACTTCTAGCGCATTCGTATCTCGCAAGATCTCCTTCAATACGAGATCGAGAAAAGTATTTCGTATGTATTGAGTAGCCATTGGCGTTGTGATTTCCGCCAGAATATGGTGGTAGAAAGAATTGAAACTTTAAAGGACACGGACGCTATTCTCGTCATACCAGAACATATTAATTCACGTAAAACGAAATGATATAAATCCTATGGTAGTCTGTATGCTAAGTAACTAACAGAAAAATTGTCCCTCTGAATTCGTCGTAAAATTCAAATCTGGCCAAATCGGTCGCACACAAAATGATGTCACAAATTTGCTAACGTTGCGTAGATGGTGATATCACACGAACCACTGGATGGATCAAGTCCATTTTAATGTCTGTATCAAGCTAGTTATACAGAGGTTATGATGATGCCAAAATCAATACGAGGTATAGCGCTTCTTTTACAGCCCGCTACGGAAATGGTAACAGTCTGGTCATTGTGATGACGCAATAAGATGGCCAGTCATTACATTAGAGGCGTAGACTCTAAGAAGCCACGCCTCTATTTTTAGAGTGAACTCGATACGGGAGTAGAGCGGGAGGGCGAGACCGCGCGATAGGACGAAGCGTTGGTAGAGGCCGATCCACGCTCCGAGGAAAACCAATAATCAAAACATGGATCCACGTGCTGGCCAATAAAGGCCAACGCTTTATGAAAAACTAATGAACTGGATGGTATTATTTTGACGGTGGCGTGGAGCAAAACACATCATGCAATACACACATTTAGAACATCTAAGTAAAATAAATACACACGCACGCACGCGCACGCGTACGCACGCACGCACCGCACGCACGCACGCACGCACGCACGCACGCACGAACGCACACACACATACATACATACATATATATATATATATATATATATATATATATATATATATATATATATATATATATATATATATATATATATATATATATATATATATAAAATTAACAGTATTAAAAAACCTACAGCAAGTTCAATAAACTTTCTATAGACAGCAAGTCAAATCTAGACAAATTATATTCAAATATCATGCGATGACTGACGGTAGCATGAACAATAGTGGGCAGGCATACATTGGACGCAAATTATCATACATATGCCTCATTATCGGCAAATGCTGAAACAAAGAGACCTTAAACAGAAATAAAACGTACCTGTATTAATTAGATTCAAACTAACCAACTAGCCCTGAACGCCTAGATGGGTATTGTGACCCTGGCATGGGGTGGTGGGTGCTGAACGGGAAATGCTCTGCTTCGATGAGAGGTTATATCGGTTATAGTGAAGAGGTCAAAGTTGATGCTCACGCAGGTGCAAGTGAAACTTACTAGAACGCCAAATCATGTGGCAGATGATCATAGAGCGGGAAGCGTGACGGAGTGTTCACAGTGTGTGGATATAAATTTTGCTAATTTTTTAATACAATCTGTAGATCACGTATATGACGTCATAATTAATCACGTCACATATAGGCTGACGCCACAATCAAGAACGTAATGAATGGCGTAGCTACGTCCGTCAGCAACCATTAAAAGTTCCCCAGTTGTACGAGTTAAGACATAGACACAAAGTGGATTTATCCATTAACTACCCGCATATGGTCTTTCAACATGACCTTTGAACTTGCTACCATTGTTTGTAGTGGCCTTGTTGGAGGGATCTCTGACATGTATATTTATTGATTGCTGTCATCATCAAATACTTGTTTACCATCCTCATGAATCTGTAACGATAGATGGATAAATGAACGGACGAGGAAGAGAAATGGGTGGATATATGGAAGAATAAATTATAATTTATGCCCACGTTTCAGTAATGAGAATTAGTGGTATGGCTCATCAGAGTACTATGCATTGACCACGTGGACATATTGCACGATACCTGTAAATGGCTATGAGCCACGATACAGTACACAGCGCATGTTTGACAACGTGATCGAGCACAATGCAGTAACCAGCTATGTCGGAATATCTAACGAATTTGTAGGGTTCTCTGCCTGATTTAAATTGCTTTTTTGCAGAAAACCAGTTCGGTTACCCGAATATATTTGAGTAAACCATCCGCTTGTCAACGCAGTTTGAGCTGATAAATCCACTCAGGAAAACAAACATTGGCATTCCTCGAGCTAAACAAGACATATTGTCATCTCTCTTATGCTACCCCTAAAACACAAACGACCATCACGCTTAACATAACTAGTGCATACGATCACATCTGTCTGCATAAAATACTTAAATATGTACTGTATGCCAACACAGTGCCTTTGCCAATCAATACAATACTGTCATTTCTAATGCGGCTTAACATGATTTAATTTGTCCAAATCAAAATAACAACAAATCACAAAATGACACCACTCATTATCATCACATGGGTGACAGTTATTTCTTCCAGACAAAGAACTGATATTTAATACTATTTATTTGCACATAGATACTGCCACTGACATTGGTTTCCATTCTGGCAAAACATCTAACATTTGACTTCATATGCCATGCAACTCCACGTCCGAGTTGTTATGTATGGAGCATACAACCGGGTCACATGCATTGGCAATGCCCTTTATCGATGGGACGATATCTAGCTCCCAACTGCGAGACCTCCTTTTGAGGCTTTTCATCTTTCAGGTGCTAAGTCAAAGTTCTATTGTTCCCAATAGTACTGATGGTACTCGCCTAGTCACAACAAGAACATAGGTTTTCGCTAAGACACGGCCTCCTCAGAAACATGGCCTAAGCACCATAAAATATATATATTGTAATTCTCACAAATAGAATATCTTCTGTAATAAACTTAGGATGTTGTAACTTAGTGCTGACCAGATAATATATAACACATATCGTACGTCACCTGATCAAATTTAAGTGCTTACATCTGTGTTCTACATATGGAACGTTGTTTGATCAGTATATCTAACAGTTTCTTTGCCCCAGTACACTTACATTAAGTATACACAGACTCGCACATTCATCTTCCTTGGCGACCCCATTACCAGTCTGTTAGGGTAGAAGTCTCCATTCCTATAGTCAATATGCTGCCGTGTAACCTGGTAAGTCAGGACTGTCGTAAGTTCTCCAAATGTGATATTTCACTTCAATTGGTGAATTGTGTTCACTTTATGAAAAAACCGGTCCTCTCTCAGAGAAATATTCTAAGTTTGATTCTGAGTAGATACACATCTTGGAGATTGGGAAACCAATGTTGGACAACTTGACTCTCTTGCGCAATACTGTCGCAGCGAGTTTAAGGACATAACCCTCCAGAAAATATATAACATTTTCGAGCATATATGAAAACCGCTGGACGAAAAACAGCAAAGCATTTACAGTATCTGTGATGCTTAAATTATATTTCTTGCTTCAATACCAATTTTAAAGAAACATTGCCAGCTCGCCAACATGAAGAAGTTGAGAATAATAAAGAGCAAACATCCATTTTATGTTCACATCATATTTTTACATTAATATCTGATTTCCAACGCGCCTGTCCTGAATTACCCACTTATATTAAACCGAACTAACGCGCGATCATGTTGTTTCCTCAAAGTAATTATTTTCGAGCATTGCTAGATAAGCGATGCTTATGCTTCATTTAAAGCAAAATGGGCAATAATACTAGTAATATAAGTGAATATAAATCTTTACCGTAAATAGGATAAATAAAAATATCTACTTCAATCACTTAAACCATTCTTTACATACATATTCATGGTCATTATTGGTAATGGACAATGACAGATTTCCTTAGCAAATACCCATTTACAGGTCAACAGATGACTCATTCTGAGAATTGACTACCCCGGTTATTATGGAGCCACGCATTCCGACAATAAATCTCCAACCATCGTTTTCCTGATGTCCTACAAATGGGCATTTCTCAAAACCATGGCGTAGCACGGGTTTAGATGACTTCTCCAATAAAGAGTTACTGACTAGTGTAAATGAATATTGGATAAACATAAACTAATAGGCAATATTCTCAACGGCTGCTTACATTTAAATGCCATTGTTTGGTGTTAAATAAAGAAAGGTTATTGTGCACAGGAAGGCTAAAAAAAATTACTAAACATTTACCATACATAGCAACACATTATATGATACAATAATAATACTCATTTTATGATCATAACTCATAAACAGACATAAGTCTCGCATTTCTATGCAATTTTCCGAGGCAGGCACAAGCTACATAGCAATGAAGTTACACTTTTGAACATGACTAGCCTCGTAGAGATTTAGATTTAGAAGTGCTGCATGTATACAGACGATGATTAGAGCAGTAGCTATCACATGAACAACAGCCCGTGAACAGCCCGTGTATGTACACACTGATTCATGCAGTATATCAGGTGTTCCATAATTCGCGTATCTGCTTCTTCGTGCTCTCTGCCTAAAATCCTAGTTATAGCATCTGGAAGAGATTCCACAATTTCACACACCGAGTTGATAATAAACTCTCGCGAATATGCGCTTTTTCTTGGCGTTTTCATGAACAGCTTCCATACAGGAATGCTTAGATTGTGTAATACACAAAACTTCCTGGATGTGTCAGACTGATCTTTCTTTTGTCTCTTATCACCTTTAAGAGTACTATCGTCAGTGAAAGCATGCTGATCACATACAATGTTAGCAACTCCACAATTGCTGGCTTTCAACTTGAGAATAAATGTAGCTTTATTTCAGATCACTGTCTAGTCTCGCACTTAGGTGTTTGACTCTGTTGACAAAAGCCACCACGTCTCTGAGATATGCTGTTGACAGGTGACAGTCTGGTTACGAGTGTGGTTATATAAATAAATGCAGGCCCAACGTCTGCTATCAGATCTGTCAGAAAAACAGACTTGTATGATTACATTATTGTGCGACTGTAGAAGTAGAAACATCATACAGCTTCAATCAGTCCTTCTTTGCATTTTCCCACTGTGTCCTGCCCTCAGCAAAAATCTTTAGCTTCCTCAGGCCCATTCTTGATTTGACTGTACAGAGTCCTGCTTTCTTGAGGTCACGTCGTAGCCCGCTTAACATATTTATGCAATGACGTCCTCTCCTGGCTTTGTATTTGCTTGCTGTCAGTATGGCGAATTCCAAGGATCTGTGTGCTGTTGTGTCCGCTGGCATCCTTAACACATGATCACTCATGGGCCATCGTTTGCTAGGCGATTTTTGCGGACAGCAGCACTGTATTGCACATCTTGTATAATGCACCTATGGAAATTATGCTGTCGGGCAAACGGTGTTCAGTGATGGTGCGTAGGTGTTTGCTGTGGCAGGCATCACGTTTGTCTAGAGCTGCCTTTGTAGTTGCCCAGCTGTTCCAGTTATACAGCATCAAGGATACGCAGGTTGCATTGCATAAACGTAGTCTTTTGCAAGTGAATTTCTGATCTACGGATTCATAACTTCCAGAACACTAGAAAGCTATGTTCCTCATAAGACAGCGTGCATCACTGTCAGCAGTACTAACAAGCATTGAGTCCCGGATTTTACTTTTCCTCCATGGCTCGCTACCACGAATTGGATCGTTATTTTCTTTAGTTTCATGCTTTGTATATAAGTTTATGTGGGTGAACTCTGTTTTGGAATCATTCAAAAACAGATTATATAGTTTTAGTTTGCTTGCAGCTACCGGGAGAAGCTCAGCAAGGGGTTTCTTTTCCTCATCTCTAAATTCCACATCGTCGCCCTATTCCATCTCTCGTGGCATACCCAGTATGGACACTAGGGTGGCAGAGGGGTGATGTTGTGGAACGTTTCCGCACGGATATCAATGCAACAGCAAGGTAACAGGTGAAAAGCACAGGGGGATAGACTATTTCACTGTGAGATCCGATTGATGTCTCAAACACTGCAGACTTCACTGACATGACTCTTACTCTCAGCTTG
Organism: Chaetoderma sp. LZ-2023a; assembly: GCA_034401795.1. Taxonomy (NCBI): domain Eukaryota; kingdom Metazoa; phylum Mollusca; class Caudofoveata; order Chaetodermatida; family Chaetodermatidae; genus Chaetoderma; species Chaetoderma sp. LZ-2023a. The sequence continues at coordinate 110,615,682 of CM067373.1, forward strand.
GTGTCTGCAAGTAGTGGTCCCACTAGTCGTAGCTCATCTTCATTGCAACTGTCCTGACATAGTACATTTAGGATCTTTACGCGTTTAATTGTGTCGAAGGCTCGTGACATGTCATTGCCCATTTTGTGGAAATCCCAGTGCTTGGACATCACTACTGATACAATCATGCGTTAACCGCATACAATGTCTGCACAGCTGCGTCCACGTTTAAAGCCACTTTGACATGATCCGATGAAGTCGTCGATCTTGTCTCGGTGGCCGCTTAGAGTAGCATTGGATATGATTTTCCGTATGCTATTGAGGAACACAATTGGTCGCTGGGATTTGAAGAGGGGCGGGGCAGTGGTTTCTTGAGCTTGGCTAGTGCGATAAGGGTGCCTTTGCCTACAGCATCGATGGGAAGGTGGTGCATAAAGGCTGAATTCATTAGATGCGTGAAGTTGCTACCCTTGCATCTCTTTGTTGTATTCTTCGGTCAATTCCAAATAATGATGTTAAACAATAGGTCCATTCATGTGAAAACATAACCTTTCTGTTATTGTCATCAGTCATTTTGCAAAATGAAAGTGTCCATGTAACTGCACTTTGGCCTTGATCGATTTTCATAAGCTTTTGCTTCTTGAATATGTGACCCTTCTTCTTGGATGCAAACGTAATCGGTGTTAATGGTTCTACCTCATTAGAACCTTTACCCTTCGTAATTGCCATTGCCTCTATAGCATTACATTAACATTCTATCAAGTCAATAATGGTAGATTTCTCCTCTGTATGCATATTCATGAGACATTTGATTTACATTTACAACTAACTTCTACTCCTATATTGCCCGCTTGATTGATTGAGAGAGAGAGAGAGAGAGAGAGAGAGTTAGAGAGAGAGAGAGAGGGAGAGAGAGAGAGGCAAACACATAATTTACTCGGCATGCCGGTTCGATACAATGTCAGGTAGCATATTTTGTACATGTTGAAGATGCTCATTCTACCACTTTCTCTGATTGGACTCTAAGTCAAAAATCTGAACCGTATTGATGCACATTTGCCAAAATGCTGTCACACCTAAGGTGCCCAGGAAGTTGTTCCAGAGAGGAGCCATTGCCACAAGGATTACCATTGTATGTCTACAGTATGATCTGAATGCTCCAAAATTCTTATTCCTCAATGCATCTCATAGATTGCTCAGATGACTATTGAGTTCCAGATTGTCCATTAGATGTTTCGATCATAGCCAGATTTCAAATGAATTCCGCAATCCGTACTAAGCCAAACATTTCTCAACTTCTCAGGTAATTGCATCTCAGGATCTTACTACAATGCTTTCTCCTCATAACCTTGTTTGCAGTGTAAATTTGCCTTCAATGCCAATATCATTCATGGAAAATGTTATAATATCCATAAAGCACCATGCATTATAAAAACAAACAAATATAGCAGCCGTATTGCCATTTTTTTGTCAATATATGTTCAGGACGTCATAAATGGTTTGACTAAGTAGCTGCTATTATCACCATTATCGTCGTCAGCAGCACCACAACCACCACCAACATCGTCGTCGTTGCTGACGCCGGTGTCGTCGTCATCACACGAACTCTCTCCAATCCGTTTTGTATCCCATTAAAAACTTTGGCGTGGTATTATGTAATGACGCCTTCCGTCCAGGCGGGCAGTCGGGCGGGCGGGCGGTCAGGCGTGCGGGTGGCAGAGTAGTTTCCGGATAATAACTCCATTACCGCTGGTCGGATCGCATTGAAACTGTATAGGGTGGTTGGAATCGGTCTTGGGAAGAAACCTATCAAAATCGACGATGATCCGATACCCAAGATGACCGTCAGCCACCGGCGGCCATCTTGAAAATTGGATTCCGGATGATAACTCGTTACCATTTTTCGGATCCCTTTGATACTTCATAGAGTGGTTGGACTAGATCTGGAGAAGAAACCTATCGAAATCGACGATGATCCGAAATCCAAGATAGTCGCCAGCCACCAGCGGCCATCTTGAAAATTCGCTTCTGGATGATAACTCTGTTACCATTTATCATACAACGGACGCTGGTTGATATTGAATGGGTTGATGTCGTATTCAGAAAAGCGGCTTAAACTGAGTGTTGTTTATGTTACCCATCACTCAGATGGATTGTAGATGTTGATTGATATGCCAAACGATTCCTAATTGCGACTAAATCCTTTGGTAATTAATTGCGCACTGACTTACTAGGTATGTACCAAACGTGCCAAATTACAACCTGCTTATATGTTCGAATGTGGATTTCATTGTCCTCACATTAACTGATTTTCTCGCCCATATCTAATTGAATCGGTTGTTGTCGTATTAAAAAAACCCAGCTTAAACTGTGTGTTGTTTATGTTACCCATCACTCAGATGGATTGTTGATGTTGATTAATGTGATAAACGATTCCTAATTACGTCTAACTTATTTGGTAATTAATTGCGCACTGACTTACTAGGTCTGTACCAAAAGTGCCAAATTGCAACCTGCTTATACGTTCGAATGTGGGTTTCATTGTCTTCACATTAACTGATTTTCTCGCCAATATCTAAATCGAGTTATCTTCATGTAGAATATCAAATTATGAAATTATATATTTAAGATTTCAGGAATTGTTGGTTCACTTCTAATTTTAAATGTAATTTTGTTCAAGGAAACTACAGCAAAAGTCTGAAAACTGTTGCTGCATTAAATGTTGGGATACATTACTAATGGTATCACAGCCGGAGCACACTATTTTGATGTTGTTGCTGTATACTATTACGGAAAGACTATAATCAATAGTCATGCTGTAGTGACTCCGAAACTGTGGAATGATTAATGAATCAGTTCTCTGTGATGTCAGTTAGAATTCAGAGAAATTTGGTACAGTACCTGGCAGGTCACAGGTCAATTATTTGGAACTGAGGGATGATTGAGGACTGTTGGGTCTCCATAATAAATGGATGTTTGCAGTTAAACGAAATCATGCAGATTTAGACATGAACCGGTCAACTTGTTGCCAAACTGAGGCGGGCAATGAAACTGTGCTCGGTATGCTGAATTGGCGAGCTCATAAAAGCTGGAGATTAGCAATGTGTTGTTATTAATGCGTCAAGTATACATCAATCGTTTCAAGGTGAAGCTAGATCAATCTGGTTCGGATAGGACGTCGGCTCCTCGTGAAATCGAGTGGAAATTTATTGGGAAATAATAATATACTACATATGAGAGCCCAATCAAAATTCGCATCTCAGAAAGTGTAGAAGATGAAAGTCAATGTTATTAAAGCGTCAATCTTGGATAAATGTTTAAAGCACATTGTTTGTGCATGACTCATCCTAAGCTCGGTCAGTACTCTTAGCTTTGGCTTATCTTCGATAGAGAAATTATTAGAATATACAAATATGCAGGTTGATTTGTGGTATATTATCAATATTGCTGATAAATTCACAACAGATAACGGTTTAAGAAAACATGTCATTTTACATATTGTACAAGTCACGTTTGGCTTTAAACGGCGAGGACAGAGACACGCCATTGCCGACATTATGTAAATGGATTGTGACAACGCCCCATTATCACTGGGTGGAGAAATCACAATATGTTAACAGTCAAACAGAAAAGACACGAATCATAAGTAAAAGGTGGAATAATTTAGTGTAATGTGCACTATAAGCAAGTGGACACGTAGACACATATTATATTATTTTGCCATCAACATATTTTTTAAGCCATAATCTGAGTTGGCTGAACATTCTTTTATAAAAGAAGAGTGTCCCATGTGAGCCGGATCATCCACCAAAACAATTTCGAAGTATAAACAGGTGCGGACTCCTTGTAAACAAGATATATGCCTACACTATGGTAGGCTGAAAATTAGAGCAACTGATTTTCCATAAGGGATTGTCCTGATATTCACCTAAGTAACACCACAATAGTTTACATTCACTTTCTCTATCACATATCATCATCGTCGCTCTGTCAACTTATTGTCTGGCTGCTAACCTGATATTCCTTTGAAGCAATTTGAGCTCCTATATTCACTAAATATGCGCCCACCATTAGACACAATACACTTCATTTACATGGAAACAAGTTCTTTAGAATATCACTTCTGATGGTTTCCGAAGCTAGAGAATAAACTATAGGGTTACAGCACTATTAGCCCTTGCGAAATATGTCGCTGTATTATATATAATATATTGAAAAAAGTAGTTTGGTGCATTAAAATACTCCCGCGAGCCATCATGAAACATAACAGGAGCCCACGCCACAAAGTATACCACTAGAACTATGGTCACTGCTCTGGTATCTGTGCTTCGCCGTTCGTGTCCAGTTTCTAGTGAGGTCTTGGATACTCGTAGATGCTTATAAATATTTTTTTAAAGCAAATCGAAAAGAATGGAATTATCACGCACTGTGTAGTACCAACAATATCCTTTGTACGGTAGTCCTCATGAAACTCACAGATATCTACTACTCGATCCCGGTACTGTACCTGGATTTTCGAAGAGAGAATTCCCAATGGTATCGCTGCCACATAAGCGATGATTAAGATACATATGCAAATGCGAAAAACTAGTCCCACGGTTACTCGACTCCTAGCTTTGAGAGGGTAACAATGTTGATAAAACACATTATTGAGAATAGTACCAAATGGTATGTGCCAGCAGTAATTGCTCCATATGCTAAACACACGATAACAGGACAAAGAAAATCAGTTCCGGGCACAGCCATCATGGGAAATAAGAACAATGGCCAAGCAAATATACATATGCACATGATTAAATCGGATATACATAAACTGGTGACGAGCAGGAAGATTGGTGACCTATATTTTCTCGCTTTAATCAGATATGTGAGAAGGATTGCCTTCAGAATCGTTCCTATGCCAAACACAGCAATCGGTGCCTCGTAGTAGATGATATGTGGGACTAGATTCATAGGTCCTGAGAAAACTGTCATACGGGTCCAACTCTGTGCCTTCTAATTTAGAATCTGAACCATTCTAGTTCTGTTGACTGATATTCATTTTGATGGATATATCGAATGTATGTCAATAAAATGTGTTTTATTCTGCTGCCATATCTCCCCTGGTTTCCACACTGATTACCTGTTATTTCACCCATTGCAGTTGACGTCATACAATTTTGATCGGCTTGTTCGCATTCTTGTCCGTCTCACAGGACTGTCTTGGAATCGTATTTACCAGCTGCATATAAGGATAGCGTTCTAACACACACACACACACGCACGCACGCACGCACCCACCCACCCACCCACGCACGCACGCACGCACGCACGCACGCACGCACGCACGCATCCACGTACGCACGCACGCACGCATCCATGTACGCACGCGCGCATGCACGCGCGCACGCCAGGGGGGGGGGTCAATTCTGATTGGAATTGGAATTGGAATTGATCAGTTAATTCCAATTCAATTCCGGAATTGCAATTGGAATTAGAATTGATGAATCTGAGGACTCCGGAATTGGAATTGGAATTGGACTTGATAAATTTTAAGACACCGAAATTGGAATTGGATTTGGAATTGATAAATTGAATTGACCAGAATTGATAAATTCCAATTCAATTCCAATCAATTCCAGTCATAATTTGTAATAGATTTACTGAACATTGTTGACTATAAAATGTACATCTGTAAATTATACACTGCTCTTTATATGCCCTTAATGCATTTCATCCTAGATGATCTATATTTACCATTTACCACATTTCATTCTCTATGCAGGTTGATGATATTTATTATGCCAGCTGTTATTAGATGCTTTATTTAATATGTTAAAATGAATTTGACTAAATACTTTTGCCTCCTATGGCTGCAACAGTTTCTATTAAAATTAATTTTAACAACTTAGTTATATGTTTGGTTTGAAGACTAGAATTTGAGATACTGATAATTCAGTGATGAGCAAGTTAGCCCTTAACCCTTTAACACATAAGCCGGCCAAAACACCTTCTGCAATGAGTTTCGGAAATGTGCATTGGCAGGCCAATGGAAGACTATTTTTGAAAATTTACCACTGTAGTGGCTAGCTGTATAACTGAGCCAGTAATTCCAGCGGTAAATTTTCAAAAATAATCTCTCGCTCTCTGAATTTACAAAATAAAGATCTGATAAATGTTATGAACCTTAATACATTATTGAATTAATTCAATTCTCCCTGACCAGTGACCAATTAAGTCTTGTTATCCTATGTGAGCTTTGTACCTCCTTTATTTAATCAAAGCTGTTGAGCTTGAACTTATTTCATTCTGCATCCCCTGGAAATGGGTTTTCATCTCTATGAAATCATGCCATCTCTAAAATCATACACACATCAAGATGTTAGCAATAGTGTTCAGTAAAGTAATAACTATCATCTACATGGAACGGAATGGGTGAAGAAAGCAGTACATTACAAAATAATTGCCATGTAAGTATACCCTCCTACATAACAAAGAAATCATTGAACAACCACCCCCACCCCCTCTGCGAAATTGCTCAGCTTTTAAAACACAGACACCTGGACTAGAGGTGTTATTCAAACTCTACATACATGTGATCAGTACTCTCACTTAGTACTGTACTATATACATTGTATTCTAATGCTTTTTAATGCACCCATTTAAATAGCAAGGTTTACATGTATCTATAATAATTAGACATGGCATTAACCTTTAGTCATACTCTTCAGAAAAAATCGGCATTAAGCTATAAATAGGTCAAATAAACTAAAAATAAGATTTGCTGAATGTTGACTTTTTGGACAATAATTTGACTCAAAGATATAACTACCTATTGGCAACAACAATCTGTATTCTAATTGTTTTAAATATTAACGGAGAAGCCAGCCAAAAATGCCTTCTGCACTGGTCTTGACGAAGGATCATATGTATGCTAAGAAACTATTTTTGAAAATTTGCTAGTGGAATGACTGATTCCATAACTAAGCCAGTCATTGCATTGTTAAATTAAAAAAAATGGTCTTCTCTTATCCTGCAAATGGACATTTGCTGATCATAAATCTAGTTTTTCTTGGCCATTCGTTGGCATTAAATGGTTAAAATATAACAATGTTGATATCAAGTAAATATTGGTATGGAATTTGAATTGGACTTGGAATTGATCAAATGGAATTGGAATTGGAATTGATCTTTTCTGCGTGGAATTGGAATTGGAATTGATACAATGAATTGATGTTGAAACGGAATTGGAATTGGAATTGATAAAATGAATTGAGGTGGAATTGGAATTGGAATTGGAATTGATAAAATGGAATTGACCCCCTCCCTGACTCACGCACGCACGCACGCAGGCACGCACGCACGCACGCACGCACGCACGCACGCACGCACGCAGGCACCCACGCACGCACAATGTGCTCATTTATTTCTTCTTCAGTATTACTATACATTTATATATATATATATATATATATATATATATATATATATATATATATATATATATATATATATATATATATATATATATATATATATATATATATATATATATATATATATATACACCTGTGCAAAAGTTAAGCACCAGCAAAAACAATAGAACGTAGAAACATGATGGTACAACTAGGCTGCCATACTTTTTGTCCCCGCGTTAGCTGACATAATTCCAAGTACGAAATGCACATGCATGCATGACTTCACGCCGCTGCACACGTGTTCAGTTATGTAAAAGTCCAGTTTGAGGTGTAGAACATTACATACAGATTTAGGCGACAAGATTCGGAAATTTGTGTTCATGACCGTGGTTTATTTGTACAGAGAGAATTAGCTCTTGATTGTGAACCGCTATGGCAAGACGAAGGTTAAGTGATCGTGTGAAATGGCAAATCATAGGCATGCATACCACTGGTATGTCATGCAGAGAGATTGGCAGACAGCTGAACATTAACCATACTGTAATCAGTCGTTTGATTGCAAAACATGGGCAAACTAACGAGGTGAAGGACAGGCCTAGATCTGGAAGACCGAAGAAGACTACTGCCCGTGATGATCGAGCCCTAGTACGCCTTGTTAGGAGATCTCCATTCACCAACAGCAGAGTGCTCAGCCAGCAATGGGAAACGCGCAATAGAGTTTCAATGTCTACCGTCAAAATGAGACTGTATGCTGCTGGCATGAATGCTAGGAGACCTGTCAGACGTCCTCTCCTCACTGCACACCACAAAGAGGAGCGTCTGAGGTGGTGCAACGAAAGAAGACACTGGAACGAGATCCTGGAGACGGGTACACTGGTCCGATGAAAGTCGGTTCCTGCTTCATGCCACAGATGGTCGAACTCGTGTATGGAAGTCCAGACGCACGGCGTACGACCAACGTAACATCATGGAAGAAGTTCCATTTGGAGGAGGTTCCGTTATGATATGGGGGTGCATCTCATTTGATTGTAAGCTGGATCTGTTGACTGTACCTGGAACACTAAATGGACAAAGATATCAAGATTCCATACTGGATAGAGTTGTGGTCCCTCATTTTGTAAATCATGCACCTGGAACCCACCCTATATTCATGGATGACAACGCCCGACCACATCGTGCTAGAGCTGTGCATGAATACCTCCGCCAGAATGCCATCGAAACCCTACCATGGCCAGCAAGGAGCCCTGACATGAACCCTATTGAGCATATCTGGGACATTCTGGGAAACATGGTGAGAAGGAGGGATCCTCCTGTGCAGAACCTACAGGAATTAACAGACGCACTCCATCTTGAATGGCAGCGAATACCACAATGACGTATCAGTCGGTTGGTGACCAGCATGAGACGTCGTGTCCAGGCCGTCATCCAGGCACAAGGTGGATATACCCGGTATTAATAATGACAGTCTCAAACTCGTGCACAGATGTTAAACTTCGTTTTCAGACACCATTAATGACAATCTAGCCACGTGTGTCAACTGTAGGGCAATAGTTGTCAGTTGTGTCAACGTAACCATATTCAGGCCTCGTTTTCAAGTTCAAACAAAACATACAGTGTTTCCCCACCATCATAATCAGCATTCCTCTAGTTGCATTATTACCTCTTGCACTAAGATGGATGGGTACATAAATGTTTATGCTATTGCTTTCTTCATAGCACATGAATATACCCTCGCATGTGCGTAAAAATATGGTGGTGCTTAACTTTTGCACAGGTATATATATATATATATATATATATATATATATATACACATCTCGGACAATCTAGTTATCTTCTGTTCGGACAAGAGCATATTTTATGTATATATCCTTTGACTAATCTTTGTGCAACTTGATCTGGAATAATTATTTGTTTCGTGACTCACGTCACATTTCGACGTTGATAGAGAGACATATCCAGTTTAATACATTAAGTGATCCACTGTGGATAGACACGTTGCAATCTGTAAAATCAATTCTGCTTTACTTTGGTTGTATTATTCTGCAGATTCTCTGAGTTCTGTACGCGCACCGGAGAGTGCAGATGAAGACAAATATACCATGATCAGTGTTTCATCTTGTAATTCAATTTATTCCCCTATTTATCAGTTGCCATCCTTATTTAGTGTTTTGAGTTTGCGATCATTTTATATCGTGAGGTCATGATTTGATTTGCAGTTGCCTAAATATCTGTATTTTCTTATATCTTTATTGAAAGACTGTCTTAGTCTTAGATGTGATACAATTCACAGTGTGGTTTAGCGATGAAATATATATTGGTGTAACTTGGGAGACGGAATTCGAAAGAAACAGATTAAATAGCTGCGCATGCGTACTCTACAAGTAGATTGAGGTGTAAGGTTGTAATTTCCGTACAGTCAAGAGTATAATCCGATTGCAATATGACGGCAGTTACAAATTGAAAATGACAACGAGTAACATTGTTGATGATGGACAAAATAGTTATGATGATGAAGACGAAGATGACAATATGGATGTAGAAGATGATATCATTGTACCATTTACAACTCCAGAACCATAAAAAACACCACCTTGCTTTACCTGTTTATGCACGCACGCACCGTATATTCTCACTTGAATCCGGATTGCTCGTGTCGGATAATTTGCACTACGTGATAGCGTTATCCGATTATACTATATGTGTGATTGGAGTAATCCGAGTGCATTTTCGTTCCTCTCTTGGTTACATGCCATTGAAAAGATCACATGGCTGGAATATATATCCTAATAAATGTACTTATTATTATATTTCAGAAAAAGTTGGTCCCGATGCCAGGATGATTCATAATAAAGAAATAGTAATTACCTCTCGGGGATGAACCGAGACGAGGGATACTGTATATCAGCAGTCTACCAATCCATGCTGTCACGTGACTCCACAAGAACTGACCAGAGTGACGTTGCCAGCGACCGTCAGTTAGCGCTGAAGAAGTGGCCTGACTGGTCACGACAGCTATACTCAAACAATTTCTACATACCGGATAGGTAACTAATATTTCTTTATTACTTGTTATTAGTAATAAGAAGTAATTAGAAGTAATATCGTTTCCATAGTGAGTCACATAGAATGAGCGCGTTTTGCGGACATGTCAGCAGTGATTCCAATTTGTGTCATATCCAAAGGAAGATTCTTGCCAAAGTTTAAAAAGCGGCTAACTGCGAATAACGCACACACAGTAGAAACCCATACCATATGTTCCGTGAGCAAGATTTGTGGAACTTGCTTTGATCATGGCTTTCATATCCTCATGAGACAGTGAAATGGATGTATTGGAGTATCCCTCTCAAATGTGTGCGCAATGCCCATTAGCGAGAGCTTTCCAAAATTGGCCGACAGTTATATCCTGTTCCGTGCCATAGACCCAGTGATAATCAAACAAACAATGGTATGTTTCACCTCAAATTGGAGCCTAGGATAATGCTTTGTAGGGAATCCATCTACAATTACGTTTTATCTCTATTTGATAATGCCTCGAGAGTCTTAAGTGTGTCAAAGTTAGTAAATATGTACTGTATTGTTGTCACTATTATTCTAAGGCAAAGGTTACCACGCTGAAATAGACAAAAACGTTTCCACAACTGAATTCTCAGCAAGTTCAATGTGTGATTGTTTTCTGTTTGCTGTTATAGTAGGGCAGATAGGTGAAAAGGATGTTCCATTCTGGCAGAAAGCATGAAATTTGGCATATAGGTGGTTTAAGGTATCCTGATCATAATTAGATGCGGTGCCACGTGATTCTACCAAGGTAAGCTATTCAAAATGGCGGATTCAAACTGGCCGCCTTCCCAGTGGAAAATTCGCATTACTCAAGCTCTAGACGGAGTAGACTCAGTAGAGAGATGGGATTAATGTCAAATTAGGGGTTTCATGGGTCAATCGTTATAATTCTACTCACTACAAAACTATAAATATGTAAATATCAATCCTTACATAGCGACAAACTGTGTTTGATGTCAAAAGACGGTGGCTCTTTAAGATGTGTTATCTAAAAGATCCATCTCTGGAGAACAAAAGTAATATAGCATCTAGAAATAGTTTAAATTACTTGATTTCTTAATATCGAACCAAGTAATGGTCGTTATAGATACGTTCAATTATCCTATTAGAGCATGCAAGGCTATACATGATGCTGTTGATTGTTGAATCATGATTCACAGACGTCACACGCACTGTGCACCGCATGATCACAACTATGTACACGGTAAGTTAGATTTATAGCATTTGCATCTGCCTGTGCAATTACTTTTGGAAGCACATTTCATGAGATCCCGGCATGCCTTAGATGCGTCTACAAGCAAACTCCATTGCGGTGACCAAGTGTCTCCATCTCTAACCCAACCCCAGCCAGCTGGCAATCGCGTTTTTGCATTTGCGTGGAGTGATTGGCTCCAAAGATGACCTGCCTGAAACGCAGCACGGTTGGTGTGTTGCAGCAGAGCTGCACTGGTCGGAGGAATGTTTTCTAGCTGCCTGTTGCCAAAAGCGAAAAGCCGTTTTCGTGCCTCATTAACCATTGACAATGGTGATGTGCGTTTGTACAGTAGTACGACAAATGTGGTAAACTGTTGAATATTTTGAAACAAGATTTTCAAGAATCTGTTGGTGCCGTAGTCAGCAACAGCCAATCCCCCAGTTAAATTGGCTTCGAAACAGTTAACAAAATATTAATTAAATTGTAAACGAGTTGGCGGGTGATAGGGTTGGGAGCAAAGGGTTAAGGGGCTCGATATGACGTGAGAGAAGCTGCTATTGATGCAGCTGTCTAGGAGACATACTTAACTAATATTTGTAGAGTATGACCTGTTCTAATATTCGCTTGGCACAGTTAATCTAAGCAGCTATGACGCACGCGGCAGCACGCACGAATGCACAACCGCACGCGCACTCACTCACATGTACACTCAAGCACGCACGCACGCGCATACGCACGCACCTACGTAAACACACCCGCACGCACACACGCACGCACACACACGCGCATACACTCAAGCACGCACGCACGCACGCACGCACGCACGCACGCACGCACGCACGCACGCACGCACGCACGCACGCACGCACGCACGCACGCACGCACGCACGCACGCACGCACGCACGCACGCACGCACGCACGCACGCACGCACGCACGCACGCACGCACGCACGCACGCACGCACGCACGCACGCACGCACGCACGCACGCACGCACGCACGCACGCACGCACGCACGCACGCACGCACGCACGCACGCACGCACGCACGCACGCACGCACGCACGCACGCACGCACGCACGCACGCACGCACGCACGCACGCACGCACGCACGCACGCACGCACGCACGCACGCAGATCATACGGCTGTCGCAATAAAAAAAAGTGTAGAAAAATAAGAAAATAGTGAAATGATTAAAAATTATAATCATTTAACTGCTGATTCGCATTCACCTGCAGAAATGCAGGAGAAGCCATCCGAGAGCATCCACATTTCAAATGAACCCTGATCATCCACGCCTGGTGAGACGCCCCTCATCAACCCCCTTCCCCTACCCAGCCCCCAAACCCCACCCACCCCAACCCCGTACAATATACTGTGTAGCATTTGCTAATAATTAACCGATTAGCCCGCCTGTTTTCGTCACTTAGTACCTTTTTTTTATTTTTCGGATTATTGTCAACACAGCCAATATTATGAAAATTTGGTGTGCGGTGGCCACACGCTTTCGGTGTTAAAATTCAAGGCAAATCGTATCTGTAGGTTACGGTAATTTCCGATATATGAATAAATCAATGAATTTGATTCAATCATCAACCGTCTTTTCCTGTTCACAGTTTAGTTAATGCCTGAAAAGAAATCATATTTCACTGTAAGATGTGCGCCAAATCGGATCAGTAATGTTTAGATAATTCTCCGGCCAGCCAGCCAGCAGCCAGTCAGCGGTGCATCCACAGATAGTCCCATATGAATCGTCTGTGTGTCAGTATATCAGACATGTGAAAACTGGTCGGCCAAACCTAGACTTTATAGTCTTGGCGCGGTGGTCCAGCGGAAAGATGTCTGCTTGCTGATGCTATGCGGAGTTGCGGTATGGCGTTTCGATCCCCCGACCGGGAGATGGTGATCAACAAATTAAACTAATGGGTGCATGACTGTCGGATGGCTAGCATGTGGAAATTGAAGCCGCGCGTTGACAGTGCGTCAATAAAATAAAAATACATATACTGCCAGAGCCGTGATGGAGTCAGAGTACAATAGGCTTAAATGCCAAGGATTGAATCGTGGCGGGTGCATCCACAGATAGTCCCATATGAAGCGTCAGTGTGTCAGTATATCAGACATATGAAAACTGGTCGGCCAAACCTAGACTTTATAGTCTTGGCGCGGTGGTCCAGCGGAAAGATGTCTGGTTGCTGATGCTATGCGGAGTTGCAGTATGGCGGTTCGATCCCCCGACCGGGAGATGGTGATCAACAAATTAAACTAATGGGTGGATGACTGTCGGCTGGATAGCGTGTGGAAATTGAAGCCGCACGTTGCCAGTGCGTCAATAAAATAAAAATACATACATACATGCATACAGACGCACGCACATTCGTATGCACGCAAGCACTCACGCACGCACAACGCTTGTAATAAGTTCTATATTTAATCAGCAGCAGCTGGAGTGGTGGCGGAGAAGACACCTGCAGCAGCCGTAGTAGCCGTAGTCACATTAGTGGCAAAATTAAAACGGCGATTGTAATACGTAGATAGTTAACTAGACTTGTATCGTTCTGTTATTGTCAGCGCACACCGCGCTCGCCAGAAGGAGAATCTAGTTCTAATTTATCGAGCCTAATGTCTAGCAGAAAACCAATTAGCCACGCACGAGACATTGGGCATGCATTAATTACTGTTATCGCTTGATGCTCGTCCTCATGGATATTACACTGAACCGGCTACAGACTTTATCAGAGCTGAATAACAAAGGATTATGGAAACGTGTGTAATAGTAATAAGGCATTTTATTGTCATTTTAGCAATCAACGGTTTTGTGAAAAATGTCGACACAGTAAATCGTACAGCGGATATAATAGGTAAGTAAATTGCAGTATCTGATCTGTCACTCATGCATATATGACATCATACTTAATTACGTCACAGGTAGATTGACGTCAGAATGCACAGTGGCGTTTTGAGATCCGGCATGAACATTGAAAAGTTCGTCAAGTGTACGAATTGTATATCTTTAATATTTAATACACATTCTGTTGAATATGTTGAAACCGATTTCGCAGTTAACGTACTGAATTAGTTTCAAAATATTCAACAGCTTACCTGTATTGTTGCCTTGAAATTGGGATTTCAGGATTCAAAGCATATGCTTTAAATTGCTTCAAGCTCATGAAAAAATACAGGGCTTAGTAAGAAATGATTCTCTCTATTGGAATGTGTCTGTTGTTACTTAACCCTTTAACACTCATATCGGCCAAAACGGCTTCTACAGTGGTGTTGAGAAATGCCCATTTACAGACCAAGAGTAGACTATTTTTCGAAATTTACCACTGGAATGACTGGCTCGATAACCGAGCCAGTCATTCCAGTGGTAGGTTTTCAAAAATAGTTTTCTCTTGGTCTGCAAATGAACATTTTCATTGAGAAAATGAAATGTTCTTGAACAAATTTGAGGTGAAATGGTTAAAGGTATATCGTCATGGTGATGATTAACGTGATTGATTGCCTCAACTTATTGGAGACAGGACGCCGACTACCACCTCCATGCATGCCTAATGGTGAGTAACAGGGTTTATATCAGGGGCAGAACCAGCAAGATTTTTAGGGCAGGGGTGCACGAAAAAGCGCACTTCTCAGGCACCCGGGTCAGTGGTAGCCACAGAAGGGTCGGGGTGGAGTGGAGTGGTTTGCGGGTGGGAGGGGTGGGGTCCTCCTCCAGAAAATTCTCAACTCTATTGTCTCTCCGATGGCCGCTACTGCTTTACAGAGGTAAATATGGACCCTCAGTTGGCTGCAAAATTATTCTATTTTTACCCATTTAATTATTATAATATAGAATTTGGGTGGATGAGGGTGATGCTTTTCTCATTGACGTTTAAAATTATGATTATTAATCTCTAAACTAGTGGACAGTTACCTATAGCAATGGTGTAGTCATTAAATTTGTAGGAGGCTAATAAAATATGAATGGGCGGGCATTGTGGTGTGTTTGAAGGGGTGGGGGGGGGGGGGGAGGAGATGTCCCCATCGTATTAGACTGAAATTCTAGTGTTCCCGGCAGAAATCCTTAAAATCTAGAAGCCCCCAGAATGCATCTCCGGCATTTCTAGAGGGAAATGTGGAACTTCGGATGGCTACATCCATCTCGGTTGATACCAAACTGTGTTGACGCTCCTGGATTTATCATTTTAAAATTTTGGACTTGAGGAAAACTAGACTATTTATTTATGGCGTGGTGGCTCATCGCCTGCCTCCGTTGCAGCTCCACTGACAATGGACCTCGCTCTGTAACAGGAAATACCTCCTCCCAGCCCTTTTGGAAGCTATGGATCTGTGGCTATAAACTCCACATAAAAGTTATGATGCAACTATACGATGCTACATGCGTTTCCATTATGCTATGCATAAGCACTCTTGAACAAGCTTGATACATGTCACCGCAAAATCTGCGAGCCATTACAAATCCTCACTGGCCGCACAGTCTAATATCAAATGCAGCACTCTACAAACTGTGTAGTCTAATAACACAGAACTACTATTTGTCAGGGTAGCGCAACAGCAATGGTCTATGTTCAGACATGTTTTTCGAATGCCAGAGAATACACGTGCTCAGATTGGCACTAGAATTGTCAGTCGTAGGTGCCAACGCGTACCAGCCACACCCATGACACCGCAATATCAAGTGAGTTTTGCAATCAGACCTCAAAGAACGTAATCTAGGACCACCGAAGACTAGAAAACCCTACAGAATCTTAGGACGCTCGCAGTGGACAGGACACAGTGTAAAAGGTTGAAGAAAACTGATTACAGCTGAAAGACATCTTCGCCTCTTCAGCTGCAGAACACAGCCGATTACCCCCACCACCACCACCACCACCACCACCACCACCACCACTACCACACACACACATGCACGCACGCACGCACGCACGCACGCACGCACGCACGCACGCACGCACGCACGCACGCACGCACGCACGCACGCACGCACGCACGCACGCACGCACGCACGCACGCACGCACGCACGCACGCACGCACGCACGCACGCACGCACGCACGCACGCACGCACGCACGCACGCACGCACGCACGCACGCACGCACGCACGCCACCACCACAACCACCACCACAACCACCATCACCACCAACAACACGCCACACCACCCCATCACGCCATACAAGTAATCTGTTGAATATTTTAAAACTAATGTGATTGGATGGACGCTGTTGCAGCCAATGGCAGCAACAGTGGCCAGTCAAATTAGTTTTAAAAAACTGAACAGAATGTTTATTAAATTGTAAATTCATCGAAGACATGCAATTTATCCACTTAAATGACTATTCAATGTTCATAACGAAGTGACAGACGCCATTTATTATGCATTCTGATTCTGACGTCAGCCTACATGTGACGTAATTGATTATGATGTCATATACCCGAGGGACAGATTGGATACAGCCATTGATTCACACTGCCAATACAAATATAGGCTCTATGGGCAACGATCAAATATTAGCATTAAGCCAAGAGAAATAATTGTTTCGTGTTGACATTGAGGAAGTACTAATTCACATTATAAAAGCATATAAAATCTTGATATTTGATGATTCTAACAGTCGATGCTGGTGCAAGCGAATACGTCGTATGACTTGCCTACCCTTAACATAAACTATGAGAGATTCAATCCAATTCATTTCAATTTATTTACATAATAATACTGGAGAGGTAAATGGGGAGGTTATTATTATTATTATTATTATTATTATTATTATTATTATTATTATTATTATTATTATCATTATTATTATTATTATTATTAAAATAATTATTTTGATAGATACGCAAATTTCGTGGAAATCGAACCCGCTATACAGTTTCTGTGGAATAACTAACAACACGTCGGACGCTATGTACATAAAATGGCAGAACATACGACAACATGTACAAGTCGATATCCCATGTTCTTCCCCTAAAGAGACACGCCCATATTTGCACCAACATTCCAACTCACCGGTCAGCCAGGCAGATTCATCTAATGTCACATATCAAGACAGGCGTGTAATGTCTACTTTCTCAGGATGTTCTGTGGAGTATCTCACATCGTGTCTTCGAGACACCATCTCAACTGTATTATTGAGGGCGAAGATTAAACGTCTACACGTTATATTTACGAAAGACACTGGTAAATCTTCTATTTATAATTTCAATAATTTTAATCGTGTATTGTTAGTCCGTATACTTATTTTCGCTTGTGAGACTGTGCGTTCGTTCATTCTTGAGTAGGTGCGTGCGTGCATGTGTGTGCGTGCGTGTACATATGCATGCGTCCGTGCGTGCGTGGTATAGGCAGCGCCAGATGATCCATGTCACCTGATGTACCAACTAACTTATCGGTAAACCGATATTGTAACATCAAGTTTACCTTGGTTGTACTTGGAGGCAACTTATCCTATATGTATACGGGACAGCCTCGGTATTTGGTTTGAACAAGGTGCCATAAGACCAAACTTGATATCTGTCCTTCATTGCCTGCAAATCCAATATGTTCAAGACTCCGCTGTAGTAGAGCATTATTGGGTTGCCACATGGGATCCAGTCCATCCTGATTCCTGAACCTACTGACGGGAAAAGTATGGTGGTCCTGACATGTGGGATTAAGTGGATGACAATGAAGCTGTATGAATCTGTATGCAGCACTATTTTCTCACCGTCATTCCTCAATCGGATATAATGCAGGCATTCAGTTCACCGTTGTACATGGAGCTCAGTTCACAGACTGGAGTGGGCAAGGATATAGATTGGTCTTTTGGATATTGTAATCTCAACATTCAGTACTGCCTTTCTGTTAATCCAGCTGTTATATAGTTGCCCGTTGACTGTCCAGAGTATTTCCAGGGTGAAATAGTAATGCCGTGCAGGTGATAGCATCCATGTAATGGTCATTTCCATCTTAGCCATGCCCCACCACTTTCCAGCTAAGCTCAACCCACACCTCGCTTTTTCTGGGATCGGTCGATCTCTGAACTCCCTGACTCACTTTTCAGAAAACTATACAGGTAAGCTCTTGAATAGCTTGAAACTAATTTGACTGGTAGCAACAGCACCCAGAAAAATTAGTTTCAAAATATTCAACAGAATGTTTATTAAATGGTGAAGACATACAATTCGTACAACGTGTTGGACTATTAAGCGTGTAAGACGGACAAAATCGAATCTAGTATATAGCCATCATATGATTGACTGAGGGAGTGGGTTCACGAATTTCAGAGCTGTTGAAACATCTCGTTTGGTTTGTGGATGACTTCGAAAACACGTAGTCGGAGAAAGCTAACGTTGTCATGGGACTTTCTCCTGAAACTGTATAAATGTATTTTCTCGGTATTTGACAATGTGTTTAAGACGTTAACGTATCTATCTATTTCTAGCTTGGCGTGACCATGGCTTAAACCTTCCACGACGAAGCCGGCCAAAACCGGCATCTGCAGTGGTCTAGAGGAATGTTCATTTGCAGGCCAAGAGAAGACTATTTTTGAAAAGTTAACACTGGAAAGACTGGCTCGGCGACCGAGCTGGTCATTACTGTGACAAGTCTTCAAAAATGATTTTCTCAGATTCAATAAGGAAATATGTTGATCTTCTTGAACAAATTAAATGGTAACATGGTGTAATGTCAATGCCGGAGTGATCCATTTCTCGCTATGATCGCCCATTTGCTAGCTAAGCCCTGCCCACATTTTACGCCTATTAAAACAGATTTATACACAATTCTGAATTTCTAGAATCACAATCGCAAGTTAATTATGCATGCATGCTGTCGAAGATCTGGAAACTAATTTTACTGTGGGCATGTCGTGGCAGCAACAACTCGCACGCAAATTAGTTTTAAAATATGCAACAGAATGCTTCTTAGATTGTAAATTCATCAAAGACATGCAATTCGTACACTTCGTGATATGCTTTTAGATTTTCATGACGGAGCTATACGTAATTATAATTGTGCCGCTAGCTAACTAGAGACGTATTTCACTATGCCGTCATATATTAGAGTGGCAGATTGGATCCCTCCATTCTGTCACATTGTACATTGAACAATGACTGTATATGGAAGGTTGCTTTGACAACTTATGTTACAAGCTGATGTGATATTTTCACATAAATTATTCTATGAGACTAGCATAGCGCAATAGTCTTGCGATAGTAGTTTCGTCCGGTCTAATTTAACCCATTCGATCCATTGTATTTTAAACTATGTGGACTGCTCTTGACGCGTGTTCCGACACATCGCAGATTACAAAGTTGTTTTGTAATCAAGTAGACATAATTTGGCAGTGGTGTTGTCATGCTACTTATGTATACAATGTATACAATGAATAACGTTGGTAAAATAACACCTCCCTGTGGAATACCTTCTATCATTCTCGTAAAGCTGATGATTGTACCAACCACCTTTAGACTCGTTGTGTACCACTAGTAAGACAACGCTTCCAGGCATTTGTACATCTTCCTCAACCCACTGCCTCCAGAAGATTGAAGAGAAATGGATTTTTCCAGATCTAATTAGCGGTTGTTGATACATCGAAGAAGGCTTTCTGAACACGCTCTTTTACATGAAATGCATTGGCCTCGGATAACCTACCTGGTCTTTTACCCTACTGCTCAACCGGTAGTCTGTCCATGTTGCCGTCAAGATGTGTCTGCATCCAAGGTGCCAGACGAGTCTTTTACTTTTTCCATCACAACAGATCAGACGCATTGCCCAGTACAATTACGGAGTTGATTCTTATTCCACACTCTGGAATTGGTGTAAAATGGCTGATGGTGTGCAGGCGTGTTTTCAATGCTTGTGGGCCGATGTGTTTCAGCATTTGACTTTTATTCTTTCCAGACCGAAATCTTTCTCCAGTCTCGGATCCGTCAGTTCATCTTCCAGCTCATGTATTGGCAGACATTATGCCATACAAGTTTCCATCCTTAATTCAATTTTATATTTTCTGGTTGTGGCATAGCGTAATTCACTTTAATCTACCATGCGAGAGAGAATTGAGGGAGCAATGCTGGCACAACGCTGACTTGAAAATATACTCTTTATGGTATCTATGCAATTAAGTATATGTCGTGCTCACGTATAGATATATCCAAGATAAGTATTGGTTACTAATTTAAAATGCAAATGTTCATCGAGCAATTATTATTATTATTATTATTATTATTATTATTATTATTATTATTATTATTATTATTTTTATTATTATTATTATTATTATTATTATTATTATTGCTTTAACAGCTAGCATTGCGGATTCACTAGTTCCAGTTCTCCACCGTGCTGCCATTAAAACGTCCATGTTGATTATGCACAGGGGCACAGCTCAAGAGACGCTATCCAGAGAACTGAACATTCACAAGTGGAATCCTCGCGTGGAACGATTCTTGTTAGCACTGATGGCAGCAGATACACTTGAAGAATTAATGACAATGGTACGTTCTTAATATAACGCCCTTTTCAAAGTCTAGAAATAAATATAGCACATTAGTTGGGCGAAGACATATTATCATTCGCATAGAAAAAGATTATTATAATTATTCTCTATTTGAAAATGTTTTTTGATAATTTTGAAGAATGAGATTTTCCGATTCCTAATAGCAGAGTTGCCGTAAAAGGAGGACGTAGTTGTACACACATTGTGAGGCATAGGTAATGAATACGACTGAATATGCCCAAACATTGGAACTTTCAAAAGATGTGCTTTGTGGGTCAGTCAAGATCAGGTGGTATTTTCTGTTGCACATATGACCTAAAATAATGTTTTATAAGGAATATTTTATGTCATTATATTAGGCTTCTTTTTCTACACATTTCCTGAAATTCTCAGATATACACCCTTAATAGTTTAGTCGCAACAACTATATTAACATGGTTATCGTCATCCCGTCACAGGCACTACACAATTGA
The DNA here is from genome assembly GCA_034401795.1 of Chaetoderma sp. LZ-2023a. Classification (NCBI taxonomy): domain Eukaryota; kingdom Metazoa; phylum Mollusca; class Caudofoveata; order Chaetodermatida; family Chaetodermatidae; genus Chaetoderma; species Chaetoderma sp. LZ-2023a. The sequence goes on from CM067373.1 coordinate 110,637,267, forward strand.
AGTAATGCATTTATAAACTTGTTCTTAAAGCCCTAATGTGAAGCATTTAAGGAAAAGATAACAATGATTTGAAGAAATATATCCTGATGGACTGAAAATACTGTTTGATGTTGTGATATGTAATTCTTTCCACTTTCAGTGAAGAAGACTAAAATTTTTTCACAAAAATATCAAAATACGTTTTCATTCTTTTAACATATTTTCAATGTTTACTTCATTACTCGCCATTTAAACAACGCGCCACCTGTCCAAATACCATTTCATATTAAAGATAAACATCTACTTAAACAGAAAATGTATTTCTTTCTTTCCTAGCTTTCACATAGTATTGTGAGCACATATATTCATAAAGAACTAGGTATTTTGTCATGGACACCACAATATATATGCACATATATAATTGTGATTATTGACTAGACTTCATATACTTATAATGTATCATGTCCGTAGAAATATGGTCTTGGCATATCTAAAATGGTGTAATAGAGATGTTCGACATTAAATTTATGGATATTGTGCTCTAAGAGTATGTGACTATTATTTAATGATATAATTATCATTATCATTCATCAAGGATAAATAACAGAATTTCCTTGAGAAAAAATTAAATATCTAATGTATAGACAACACGTCCAGCCGGATCCTTCTAAGAAATCTCCCAGGGCATTCCACAAGCCCTTCTCCAAATGGAGTCCGCCAAACATAATGACAAATGTATCTTCTCCATTAGAATGAGGTCGGTCCATTAGATATACTTGCAGTTTGCAAAGATGGGGCAGTCACAGGCCAAAACAGAAATCCGTCCCGGATTCAGAAATTATGTTGTGGTCTTTAAGATGTCCATGTCATGCTTTATCATTGTCGAGGAATCATAATATTCAAAGAAACGTGGTAACATTGCGGTGATAGCAGGAGGATCTATTAGGAGCAGTTGTTGTGAAGCATGATATCCATCCCAAGAACTTGCACAATCATGTAGCTCATCAGCCAGGAGAAGTTGAATTGCATGTTGGATCCATTCCTCTTCTTTGAGCTTGGCGGCTATTAGGCTTTCAGTAAATTGCATTGTTGTAGCCTCTGATACAGAAGTAGCTGTTGACGTTATTGTGACGACAGGAACTATTGCCTATGAATCAGGCAAAGAGGGCTTCATTGTTGAACGTGTAAGGTGTAAGTCGGCTCTGTCTCTGCAAATATCCGGATTCGCCAATGTGGGACATTGAATGATGCTAATGCTATAGTTCCATGGAACGATCCGTGTGTTGTTGTGGCCGCGGGTAATGGTCCAGATTGTCTAATGCCTGACCTTTCCGCAGATTGGATGGGTATACTATAGCGTCGGTCTCAAATTGCTTTCACATTGAGAGAGATAGTGAATTTTCTAATTCAAGAACAAGGTCATAACTGATACTGATTCAGAGTGTAGCATGCTGGGCTACAAGCTTCTTGTTTCTACTAACTGTGTGAATATTCATGAATGTATACAGGTAGAGGTGGTTCTCTTTCCAGCGAATGTCGCCTAAGTCGTGTGCTGTCTCGTGTACGTTTCTTGAACTTATGTACAAACAACTGTGAAAGGTGAGGCAAACCTGAAAGTATTTGGCATTTTCCTTTATGGCTGGTCCGTATAGAAGCATCGAAGTAAGTAAGGTGATTCTAGAGACAACTGATTCTTCCTGACAGGAAGGATTGAATTTTCCAGATAAGATACAATCTTGTATGGAAGGTTTCCCTACAAATCTTTGCAACCTTAGCCAAAAGCAATGATTCTTCTTCATTGTTCTGGTAGAGGAAATCATTCCATATTAGTTGCTACATACCATCATGAAATATCAGAATTGTATTTTGCCATCGAATTGCTCTTGCAGTTCCATGTCTGCAAACGGTTCTAAGAGCTTTTCTTTTAAACGGGGTTTGTTGGTGGAAAGTTCCTCTCCAAGTTCACGCACAAGAGCTTCATATGCATGATGAAGATCAAAAAGCTTAAACATAACATCCCTCTTCTAATGTCAACTCTACATTAGATACAAGTTGAACAAATGCTCTAGCTTTCGCTCTCTCTCTCTCTCTCTCTCTCTCTCTCTCTCTCTCTCTCTCTCTCTCTCTGTATTTGAGACTTCAGATTGTTTACAACGGAACGCACGATAACGATTCCAATATTGTGTCAGGCACACCGTCTCCCCCTGATAGTCTCGGCATGAGATCAGCATCTTGCATAGCTAAACGCATTTCTCCTAACGATCTCTCAGCTGAACCCGGAGTCGACATGAATTTTCGGTCACACAAAATATACACAACTTACTACTAGACATACCTGTTGATTGTCTTTTTGATTTACGTGTCTCAGAGCCGTCAAACTCATTTGTTTCCTTTTTCTATTCTTTTCCCTATCTAGTTTTGAAGTGTTAAACCTCTGATGACATGATCGATGCCATGAAGCAGTGTTATTGATAAAGGCGTCAACCGTCAACCCTTCCATCCACTCCAAACTCAACATTAACTGGCGAATCATCTAACTGTTTAAATTGCTCAACTATACACATTAATGGCATCACAGCTTGTCCTATTTTGTGGACAACACAACTCCTCTGAAGTAACTGTTTGACAAACTACACACGCAGTCCAATCCATTTCTGGTTCGAATGATCAAGTTAGGTTTTGAAAGTTTTATTGTCAATATTATGCAGTCTGGCACCATAGGAGATTACGCAATAACCCGTAACACAAAAATTAGATTATAATAGCATAGAAATAATTAATACATTCGTAACAGTTATATGTGACTAAGTGTGAATGTTCAACTGCCTTTGTACGATACAAGTGTGGTGGATTAGGGACTTGGTCGTTATACGCTGGACAAAAGTGTCAAATTTGGCCGAGAAACACCTTACGGGATACTCATTTTCGTGACCATTTTTCTTGTTATATTCTTCTTGTTATTTTGCTCTATCCGTATAAGAATAGGTAAACCACAGTTGGAATGTAATACTTTCTTTACCAGGCAACACACAATATTTGAAATGTGTACATTTTACAATCATGGCAAACAATACTAATGGTAAGCCACGTATTGCATTGTTTTTTATCAGGAAAAGCCGCCATTTTGAATAAATGACGCCATTATCATGACATACGGGTCAAATTGTGTGGAGCTTAAGATTATCCTAAAACACACACCATAATGTGTCTCTCAGCCAAATTTCACACTTTTGTCCATCATGTAACGACCAAGTCACTAAGCCACCCCAGTATATGGGATAATACTGGGAAGACATAGACACAAGTTACAGCTTTGACTATGATTTAATAAAAGTGAGAGATGTTTTGTTTTCGTTATCCAAAAGTTATATTTAGTGTTACAGTTGGATCAAATGAATTGCAAATAGAGATTATCCTTCTTTCATTCATGCAAATCTTTGCTATTTAAACAGCAATGTCTCAAACATCCTGAAAATATAACTTGTGGTCCATGTTGGCAAATATGTTGTCATTCAGGTTTGACTTAACACATCAGTTTCGAATAACCTGCAACCGACAGAGGACTTTGCAATCCATGGGAGACCAATAGAATAACACTTAAAATATCCTTCCATTATTATTTGTTATGCATATGGCATCCCACCCAACCTACTCATTGTCAATGAAACCATTTATTGCAAGACTGCGGCGACTCACAGCAAACTATGAGACAGATTACCTCGTGATCATAGCATGTGTAAATCAATGGAATACTCTTGCCCTTACTTGTTCACTATTGTCTTAGATTATGCAATGAAGATTGCACTGAAATGTTGTGAACCTGGCTTGCAACATGAACGAAGTGTATATAGAGATGTCAGTGCCATCACAATCACTTAAGGCGATGTTGATGCTCTGAAATGAAGTCGAAGAGGCTAATGAGATGCTACTTTGCATTGAGCAAGGATTTGTGAAGGTAGGCCTAATATCAAGCGTGAAGTAGACCAAGGTTTTAGCATACAAAAATACACCCGATGATGTGAGAATCAACACCATTGATGGGAACTCGCTAGCAGTTGCTATATCTACTTCAACCACATACGGTCAAGGGAGACCGATATTAAGATCATGAAAGCAAGTATCGGCCTGGAATCTTTGCAACAGAATGGTAAGATCTGAAATCCGCCCTCCATAGCAAATGGAAGATTTGATTTTATGAAGAAGCTGTCGAGTCAGAACTCATTTATGGACCCGAAACATGGACAATGACAACCAAACTCCAGAAAGAACTAGAAGGTTGTTAGATTTGGCTTTTGCGAAAATCAATAAGCATGCATTGGCAGAAGCATAGAACAATCCAAGACTTGTTTGGGAACTTACAACCTTTCCTCCTCCAAAATCCGACACAGAAGACTAAAACGAGCAGTGCGTTGTCAACGCAATCCCGAAGAGGCAGATTCAAAGCTTTTGCTTTGGACACCAACACATGGGAAACGAGACCACCATTAATATACCTCAATGTGCTGATTATGGATACTCATCACTGCTCGTGACAGGGTCCCGACTTAAGTAGCAAGTGAAGAAATACCTGATAGCTTGAACATGAAATGAATATTAATGACATCCGACATTCGTCAATATGATAGGAGGCACAATTAAAACTTAGGTTAAAACACGTTAATGCATCAATTGGCAAGCCAAGATCTAAAGCGAATTACATATTTGTGATATTATACTAGAATAATATATTTATACTATTTGGTTGTTATGCAGCAATATCGGCCAGACGTAATAGAGTCCCATATACACCATAAGGCACACTTCTTCCGATTATCCGATTACAGATTCATGTCTGCCGTAGCTAAAGCAAAGCCGGTTGATTCCACGATCACTTAAAAAGATTGCTATTGACAGTAATAGCGAGGATGCTTAGTCGATATAATAATCATTGTAAGTCAATCAATTAAGAGTACAGCATGGTATTTGCTTATTTCGTATTAATTTCAGGAAGGTGATTAAGTCTTTAATTGACTAGGTGTGTACGCGTGTTAGCAAGCACATTATGAATTGCTATTTGCACCAGTTTAGTGAGGTCTGGACGTGACCAATTACAATATATCAACAGTACATCGAGAAATATCATATCCTTTCTCGTCACACAGGGTTATGTTTCCTTGGTATACCCGGCAATCAATCAAATTGCAGGCAAAGTAATATTAACGCACACCATACGAGAGAGTTCGTAAAATATTATTAAAATACTTTCACCTAATACTGTTCAAATTATGGCCTAATTATTACACATTATATGGCAGAGTTGCCGGTCTGATCCTAATACGAGTCTATCCAAATATCTGTCACACGGCTGGTTGAGGGTTAGAGTAGACTCCGGATAGGCCTAGTTGAATGCTTGAATTAACATAAAATTACCGTCTGTACGTATATAGCAATAGCCTATAATAAGTATGACCATTATTTACTAAATTAATAATTCATATGTTGTCAATAGATGAATCTAATCTGGCACTCAAGTATATGACGCCATACTCAATTACATCACATATGGGCTCACAGAATAATCAAATACGTAATGAAAGATGAAGCCAAGTCCGCCGTGAACTTTTAAATGCCCGTCAGTTGTATGAATTGTATCTCTTTGCTATTCAATAAACATTCTGTTGAATATTTTTAAGCTAATTTGACTGGCACTGTTGCCATAGGCAGCAACAGGACACATACACATTAGTTTCGAAATATTCAACAGCTTACCTGTGCAGTTTTCTGGGAATTGAGATTCAGGAAGTTTAGGGTTCGATCGATCCCAACACATGTGGATTCAATGTTTGACGACAAAGACGCGCAATTGTCAGTGTTGAAATATGAAATCCGTGTTGAAAGCCTACTAATTCTAAAACAGTAGATCGACACACATCCTCTCAATGATTTTATGTTTTACCGCCGCGTCTCTGCCGATACATCACAGAGAAAATTACATCGTTTGAATGTCGTTCAGTGCATTATGCTATGTCCTTAGGTTACGACACTACAGCCGGAGTTTGATCTGCAATTTATGACACGATGGATCCTAGTTAGTGAGAATCCAAGCATCCTAACGAAACTGGACCATATGAACAGCCTTCCTTACAACATCGCCGCTTTGTCTGTTAGGTGCAACGGCGACAATGCCGAATGCTTCTCAAGACAGGATAATGTAAGTCTCAAGCAATTATATTTTAATTTTAGGCTTTTTATATGGAATTATTGCAGCGAATTTGTCAAATGGATGAAGTTAAATCTGACAGATATGTTCCTTTAGGCAAAACATGTAAGTGAACTTTGACCAACTTACCTTTTGAAAACTGAGTTATAGTCTTTGTTAGATTTTTTATGTATTGAAATCCATGGTGGAAAATACGCCCATCGCACGTTTCCCTATTTGCTGATTGATTAAAAACTAGATTTGTTAGAAATATTCCTTTATGCAGTATCTATTTGAGAATTATGCCACGCCACCAAAAGAGTTGTTTTGAGTCGTGAGGCATATGAGGGCTAACAACGTACTAATTCCTAGGTAAATATATATTTTGGCGCATTTTGTTATTGGTCAACACATTCGAATTCGCTTTGTAGTTCAGTAGGACCAGGGACATCTGAACTATTTGTCAATAGTGTCAGGGACGGTTGCACAATATTGGCCAATCACACTTGTCCGGCTAGACAATGGCCAATTTATTTTCACCTGCAGCCCAATTCATTTTCAGTACCCATTGCACTGTTGATAAGTTATCTTATCTTATATTGCTCCATTAGCTAATGGTGGTTTCCCCAATGATCAATTGTGTCATGGATGCCCATAGTTTCTTATTTCCGGTCAAATTGTTTTCTAGAAAATCATCATCAGTTTCAGTTTCGTTTGCTACATTTACCAAAGAATTGTGCTTATCCGTCACGTATGCACATGCAACAATTGCCATATTGCTCATTAGTTTCAGCGATGCATGTCCCATTGGTATACAATGCCAATGACTCGGCGCAATTAGTCATTCATGTATCTTGCTCTTGCTCATTGAGCGTTGGCTCGTGTCCAGTTGGGTCAGTAGTGTCAAAGACACTTGGCTTATTGATCAGTGTCCTGTCAAGGATGTTTAGCTCATTGTTCGATAAATAAGTCCAAGACAACTTCCCCCATTGATCTCTGTTTGCCCTAGCTTTTTATGCATTTACCCTCTATGGGCGTGATATTCTTGGTGTGTTTTCCTCTTTTAGTTGCGGGATCTCTACCCCATAGAATCAGTACCCCCCAGCTACCGATCACTTCAGATCATAACTCTATGTGAATTTCAGGAACACAATCCGAATGAAACATGCTGCCACATCCCTAGGAAGATGATAACATTAATGTCCACTAAAGAGACAGCATATTTCGCAGACGCATGCCTGATTAATGAATGCACCCGGGATAGTTTATATCCGAGAACAAAATTTGGCCTCAATGGAAGACATCTCATCGTAACAACAAAAGAGGTGAGAGCGTATATGATTGCAGTAAACCATGTTTAATGCTCCCACCTTATGTACCATATGCAATTAGTCTCCATAGTAAACAAGTGATCTCTCCAAAAATGGCTTCTGCAGTGGTCTTGAGAAATGTCGCTTTGCAGACCAAGAATAGACCATTTTTGAAAACTTACCTCTGGAACGACTGGCTCGATAATCGAGCCAGTCATTCCACTGGTAAAATTTTCAAAAATAGTTTTCCCTTGGTCTTCAAATGGAGATTTTCTATAAGTAAATTGAAATATTTTTGATTAAATTCGACTCTTAAAGAATTAATTAATACACGTATTTGATTTACCTTTTGGAGCCAAAATATGATGTTTCGTTAAGATATGTGGAGCTTTGGCTACCTCTCTTAAATAACCACCATCATTTGGTTAAAAAAACGGGACTTATTTTTTGCTTCAGTCTTTATTCTTCACGAAATCTTTCAGGTGAACATATAATCAGCCCTCTTTCCGCCCGTCCATTCGTCCGTCGGCCTATTCAGTATTCACCAGTCCATCCATCCGTTCACACACTACAGGATTGTCCTGGCCATAGTTCCAAGGCTTTTTCAAATGTTTTCACCAAACTGGCCATATGAATGCATCTTCTGTAGAATTAGAAGGTGCGCAGTATGGCGAGTAGGATTAATTTAGCTTGATCTACCGTTCCCGGTTCACTGAACATCACATACAATTTTTGTCGGGCTGTAGTTTCAAGAGTTTCATGTATACAGGAACTAAACTTGTTGTCTAGATGACGTATATCCTACCGGTCTGTTGCGTATTAAAGGTAGGTCAGCGTGAACACATTTTCACGGTTCACTTAAAATCACAGAAAACCTTTGTTTGTGCTGTAATTTCAAGAGTCTTTGGAATAAGGGAACCAAATTAGCTGTATTGGTGCATTATATTCTGCATGTATGTTACCTATGAGAAATAGGTCAGCGCGATCTACTTTCACGGCTCACTGAAAATTGCAAACACAAATTTTGTCCAGGCTGTATGTAGTTTGAAGAGTTTTTAGAATATTGTCACGAAAATTGGTGTATGGATGTATCATAGTCTGAATGTGTGTTGGGTATTTAAAGTAGGTCAACGTGACCTACTATCACGGTTCACTAAATATACAGAAATTTTTTGTCTGGCTGTATATTTATACTTGCATAAATTGAAGGATAGTAGTAATCGTGGTAGTGGTACTCGTAGTCGTAGTGGTAGTGGTCGTCGTCGTCGTCGCTATTATTATTATTATTATTATTAATAGTATTATTATTATTATTATTATTATTATTATTATTATATAATCTCTACCAGTGGAGCCCTTTTGTCATCAATGTCACCGTAAATGGCAGCTTCTACTGGGATGGTCTTTGCATCGATCTCCTCTATGAACTTTCAGTGCAGCTAAACTTCAGGTAACAGAGTGGCCTGTCCACAATATCCACAATGTACTGACATGTCCGGATCATATCGTCTACACTTACACCGACTTAGACGCAATAAGACAATATTTAGACTCCCCTCTGAAGCTCTGGCATGACTCCGAAGGTCATTGGTGTAACACAAACAGTAGGCCTACCACACACACGCACGCACGCACGCACGCACGCACGCACGCACGCACGCACGCACGCACGCACGCACGCACGCACGCACGCACGCACGCACGCACGCACGCACGCACGCACACACGCACGCACGCACACACACACACAATTATAGCTATCCTAGATATAACAGCGACAATGTCTGGATAAAAGTATAATGAACAGAACACTGATAACCCAGATTAATGGTCTGGTACTGGACCAATACCGGGCCAATACTTCTCATTATAGGTACACTGCAAGAACACACCAGCAGTGTAATTTGCATTGGTCCAGTACTGCAGTTTAGTTTGATCCTACGTTATTACCCGACGCTACTATCAGGTTGATCTTCCTAATATAAGGCATTGGAGTTGACTCAGCATTTTACCAAGTTATGAGGTTAGAAGAATTGTTAGACAGCTAGGACCCCTCTGTTAGGTCAAAATATTCCATAAATAGGTTTGCTGAATGCGTTACATTCTTCGTAGACAAGATCCAAATGGTTAATTTTCTATATGCACGATACGTAAGGGTAAAGACGTATCAAATTAGAAGATAAGGTGCCCATATTATGAGACTAAATCTGATTCACATGCAATTTTATACTTAGACTATTTCAAAACTCATGGTACATGATTATGCGTTGGGAGTCAGTTCCTGGGTTATTATGCCCATCTTTCTTTTTCGTTTTCAGTTACACAGTGGTTGTGTCCGAGGATAATGAGTGGGGCACGGAGTCTAATGGCACCTGGACTGGGATGGTCGGCATGCTGCATCGTAAGGTAGAGGTGAATGGACCTTTCCAGTTTTAGCTATGCCCCGCACATATCTAGCTAAGCTCCACCCACACCTCGCTCGTGGTGGAATCGATCGATCTCTGAACACCCTGTCTATCAATTTCCAAAATACTACACAGGTTCGCTGTTGAATATTTTGAAACTTATTCGACTGGATGCTGTTGCTGCCTTGTGACGTAATGATTATGACGTTATCATACACGCGCTGAGCTGATTATGATGTCATACGAGGTCTGATGATGGATGGATACTCTGGAAAGATGAATTGATGTGCATGCTAGAAGCTTTTATTATATATAAAGAGATCCATTTCTAGATACGCTCAGCTCACATTCTACTCGTTTTGGAATCAGTATTAAAGTTTGCAACCTCAATTCCCAGAGTCTTAATTCCAAGATGACATATACATGCCAATCAATATTTTGAAACAAACTTGATTGAGATTGTTGTTGCATATGGCAGCAACAGCTCACAGTCCACTTAGTTTCAACATATGCAACAGAATGTGTATTACATTGTAAATTACCCAATTCGTCAACGACAATATCTCAAAACGAAAAAAGCCACAAGTAAAATCCTAAAATGTTAGGAAACAGTAATACCAACCAAGGGAAATCCTATGTTGATGATCCACTTCATATTTATAAGGCGGTGTACACAATTAGAAAACACAGCGACTACGCATTTATCAAAGCTGTCGAAATGAACAACAAACTGCACTAAGACAGAATCACAATAAGACAAAAGCCAAATCCTTGAACGATTGAAAACAATCGCCATGAAAAGAGCAGATCTCCTGTTAAATAATCACGAGATAATGTCCACCGATAATTGTCGAAAAATGTTCAAAGCAAGCAAAGCATTAACATTCTGCACTTCGCAATAACCAATTGCTGTACATTACTCTGATGATCGCGCCATCGTCTCTCATGAGGGAAAGGCAGGAACAATCAAGAAATTGTGCAAAGATCAGTCCACTTACACAGATAACAAAGATTTACCTACATGTGAAGGCCCGCCACGACCCCTGCTAAAGCCAATAACAAAAGCAGAAGTTAGAAAATCTTCAATATCGTTAAGGCATCGCCATGCATGCAGACATGCTGGCATTAATAACGTACTCATGAAATATGCGGATAATACCATCTCGACACAAATCGCACACTTAGCAATGCTGCCTTTAAACAACACTTCCAAGTCGATGCTATGGGAGACGATACACTCATTGCACTCCAAGGGCCTAAGAAACGACTGGATCTCTTTCCAACCCGATACCAATAGTGCTTTTGAACAGCATTTGAAAAATGTGATATTATCTCGTAGGATAGATATGATTAACAAATTTACTGGAAACCGGTAGATCTAATGGCTTTAAGAAAGGTCACAGCTGTGCTGGTATATTTTGGGCACAACAAATGTTGACATCAATAGTACTATTAAAGCATTGGTATCTCTACACGGTGGGAACGGGGCATGTCACGTGCAGTTGATATAACCAATCGAGCATATATGGTTCAATTTCTCTATCAAGCTTGTGAAAGGATCATGAACTACTCCTGTTGAGACTCTTATTGTCAAGCACAAACAAAAATGTTCACGTCAAATCAATATAAGATGACTACAAGGTGTGTCACCAGTGCTTTTCAGTTGCTAGTTCGCCGATGAACTATCATCTGTTCAAGAACACTACAGGACCAAGCCCTCCAGCTCAATGATATGTATGCCACTAGAGACAGGGTACTCAAATGATGTTGGTGTTATCGATGAAGAAAAAGGTTCCCTTGATACATTACTTACAACAGCTGCAGAATAGGTCAAGACATCAAACATCTTCATGAGTGAAGCCAAAACAGAATTCAGGTACGTGTACTTATCCGACACCACAGAAATAAATGATGACTGTATCCCCAATCGGGGCACTCAGAAGTGGAGGAAGAACAGAATCTTGGGTTCCTCCTCTGCAGCTCTACCGACATTTAAAATACTGTGTATCAGGAACTATCACCTTCTAGTCCTTTGGGAAGTTGTGTATCCATGGCTCTAAAATCCCTTTGAATGTCAAGATGCAACTCTCTGAAGCTACATGTGTTTCCATAATGTTAAAGATTGCAACAGATGCAGCCATTCCAAATCATCGCTAGCCACACAGGCTGATACCAAACGTAGCACTCTACTAACTGTGTAAGAAAGAGCCACCATCTGTGAGGGTAGAGCAACAGCGATGGGCTATGTTCGAACATGTTCTTCGAATGGCAGAAAATATGCCTTCTCAGAAAGCACTAGAATTTGCAGTTGTTGAGCCAACGTGTATCAGGCAAACAAAGGACGCTATAACATCAACTCACCTTTCCAGAGTACCCACCCATCACATGACGTCATAATTAACTACGTGATGTGTACAATGACATCATACTGAATGACGTCATGAATGACGTCGATAAGTACGTCACGAACGCATATTTGAAGACGGTATATGCATTGTTGTACAAATTGTTTACTTTTATTATTTAATAAATATTCTGTTGAATCTTTTGAAACTAATTTGACTGGACGCTGCTGCGGCCATAGGCAGCAACAGCACCCAGTCAAATTAGTTACAACATATTCAACAGCTTCCTTGTATAGTTTTCAGGAAATTGATAGCTAGGGCATTCGGGGATCGAGCACTCCCAACACGGCGAGGTGTAGGTGGAGCTTAGCTAGTGATGGTCCATTGTTTTGAGACCAAACCTCGATGAGGCTAAAGGAGCTTAGAACGACAGCGGTGGACAAGACACAGAGGAGACGGTTGAATAAAAACTGATTGCAGCTGAAAGAAGTGTTCACATCTTTAGCTGCAGAAAAAAGGCACTTATTGTCATCGACATTGTCATCGTCATTGCCGTCGTCGTCATAAGTAGCAACAGCAGCTGCAGCAGAAGCATCATCACCATCATCATCATCATCATCATCATCATCACCATCATCATCATCATCATCATCATCATCATCATCATCAACAGCAGCAGCAGCAGTAGCAACAGCAGCAGCATCATAATCATGATCATCATCATCATCATCATCATCATCCAATTCTATGAACTTTTCGACTTTCGTGACGGGCCTACGCAATTTTGATTGTGATATCCTATAACAAGTGACGTAATTGACTATCATTGTGATACATGAGTTACAGATCAGACCTCCCCATTGTTAGCCACGCAATCTTACCTATTTTAGGTGTGCATTATCAATTGACCAATTAAAGTTCTTGACGGAAGAGCTTAACACAAATCATAGTAACATTCACACCCCTGTCTAGGGTTATGGGCTAGAACTGAAGACTTTACAGCCAACACGGCTCGAGAAACTAATTGCGCAAACGGACAGTGCTTCTTTAAGCCACGTTGTCGGCAGACCACGTGACTTAACGAATCACCATCCTCTGGAGCGAAAATGCATATCCTATAGAAACTCGTGTTTGTCAACCCTTTAGTACTCAGGTCGGTCCTGAGAAATGTCCATTTGCGGAGCAAGTGAATACTTCTTTTGACAATTTACCACTGGAATTCCTGGCTCGATTATTGAGCCAGATATTCCATTAGTAAAAATTTAAAGATTGGTCCTTTCTTGTCCTGCCAATGCGCATTTTCTTTGACAAAAATCTAATTTTTTTAAAACAAGATCGAAGTTTTAAAACGCTAAGAAACCGCCTATATATAATGACAAATTGTCTGAGGTGGCCGCTTAAATTGATTTCCTGGTTTTGCTTTCAGGAGGCAGATTTAGCAGCAGCAGGGCTGACAGTGCACTATAAACGACGGCTGGCAATAGACTTTGCCTGGCCGTTCCAGCAGATTGGAGCTTACGTATACATTTCTAGACCGGGTCCTGCGGAACCCAGTTGGCTTCTGTTTAGCACAATCTCATACGAGGTTCTACTGTTGGTTGTGGCTTGCTCAGTAATTATCGCCCTTCTGACGACCTGGGTGGAAAGTCTATTCGCGCGGATATCCGGAGTGTCTAGTGATATGACAGTATTTTCCCAAACCATGCTCTGTATCTACGGGGCATTGCTTTCACAAGGTAATCATAGATCTGTCCTGCGGATGCATTGGTCAATGAACGAAAAGATGTGCATGAATACTAATATTTGTTTATACAGACATAGAGAGGAACGGCAAGCACACAATAAATAACAAATATTCTGGTTTCTCCGCGACCCGGTGATAAATTCCTATGACATATTTGCGTTTGCTATTTTAATATTTTCCGGAGTTTATGTGCATCTTCCTCGATATTTGGTATTGAATGGCCCATATGTATATATAATAATTGATGTTAAAGTGATAGTACTGATCCACGAGAAGCATTTATGGATATGGTTTCTTACGTTAAATTTGTATTCCTCTCAGCTAGAAATTGTGCGACCACTCATGTGCCACAGAGTCTCACAGCGCTCAAAATACTACTTATATCAATTAAGCATTTTAATGGTCAACACATTTCAAGAAAGTTGAATTTTAAGAAGACTATTTTCTTTGTAAAGTTACCTCTGAAATTGTTGGGGCAGTGGTAAAGAAAATTCAAGCTTTGGCTTACCCAGAATCGATTTGCAGGTCAAGAGAAGAGAACTTTTGAAAGTTTACCACTGGAATGACTGGTTCGGTTACCGAGCCAGTCATTCCAGTGGTTAATTTTAAAAAGTACTCTTCTCTTGACCTGCTAATAGCCGTGCCTCAAGACCACTGCAGAGATGCTTTGGTCTGTTTGACCATTAAAAGGCTAAACTTGACACACGAGGGGCTAAGGAACGAAGAATTCGCGTTTGATAATCTGATATTTACAACATATCTCTCTGCATACTCATTTACCTGTACTATGATGATATGTGAAAAGCGTTTCCCAATGTACATGATTGTGGGCTGGGGTATCTGTTTTATACAGGCAGTATCTACCAGCCCATGAGTCAAACCGGGCGAACGTTGGTCAGCTATTGGTGGCTGTTCTCGATAGTAATGGTACAGAGCTACTGCGCCGTCCTCATCGCCTCTCTCGCCGTCCCCAGGGAAGCGGACGTATTCAAGACTGTTAATGAACTTGTTGCTCGAAAGGAATACACGTGGGGCACGCAAGGAGGCTCGGTTTATATAGACCTGATCAAGGTAATGTATGCATGAACAGTTCAATGGATTTTACGATGCACACACATAACGTGTAGAGTTCCAAGGTGTCTCAATTACTGCATTAAATAAACCGTCTTTTGTTGTTTTTCTCGTATAACAGTACTTACTGAATAGACGAATCCAGTTTTAGCTATGCCCCGCCCATTTCTAGCTAAGCTCCACCCACACTTCGCCCGTGTTGGGATCGCTCGATCCCTGAACTCCCTGATTATCAATTTCCAGAAAACTATATAGATAAGGTGTTGAATATTTTGAATGGCAGCAACAGCGCCCAGTCAAGTTACTTTCAAAATATTCAACAACATGTTTAGTAAATAGTAAACACATATAATTCGTACAACAACTCTTAGTCAGCGATCAATTAAACGTTCTTGACGAACTTATCTACGTCATTCATAACGGCACTGCCTATGACGTCATAGTACACGTGACGTAGTTGATTATGACTTCATATGATTGATGGATAAACTGTAATCGTCCATTTACATGCGCTATGCAATATTGTATGATGCATGTGCAAATAGCCTACGAAAGAAAATATACTGAAGCGATTGAACACGACCAACGTTGTGCAACAAAGCTTTCGTATGAAGAGCGTATTAGATAGCCCTTTGAATTGTGAACCCGAAAGCCAAAATTCGAAAAAATCATTTACAATGCAAGAATTATTCTGTTGAATATTTTGAAACTAATTTGACTGGGAGCTGTTGCTGCCTATGATGGCAACAACAGTTGCCTGCCAAATTAGATTTAAAATGTGCAACAGCTTACCCTTGTAGTTGTTAGATTGCTATTGAGATTCTGGGAATGCCGTGTTTACAGGGCTAAGCTATCAACACGGGAATGTACGATAGTTTGGTTCCTTTTTAAAATAGGGTAAATATTACCAGTTTTATTTTTCTGGCAGGTGGGTTCCCGCCCCCAGGGTGACAGAAGTTGAAAATGACTAAAATTTCATCAAGGTTATAGCTTTTGTCTTTTGACAGAAATGGTTCTTGATCAGACAATAAAATATCTTGTGTTTCTACGTATTGTCTGCCAACCATTTTCTACTTATTGTCTGACGACAATTTTCTATAGTTATTGTCTGACGACCATTTTCTACTTATTGTAAGATTAGTTTCAAAGAAGATTACTTTGAAGTTTGAGGAAACCACCTGAAATGATTCTATCAAGGATAGCATTGCATTATAATAAAACAATTAATGCGGTTTTTTCTTTTTTTATATCATTTGCAGAATTTCCGCTCGCCGATATTTGGCGAAGTGTGGCAGCGCATGGTGGAGTTCAATAAACGTGATTCTGAAATATTTAACTCGGATGTTGACACTCACATTGCTAAGATACTTAATGAAAAATATGCCTATTTTGGGGAGATGCCCAATCTAGAGAGCCGCGGTATTCAACCAGGAACAATAATCATTAGAGGACCGCCGTTCTTTATTCTCTGGTATGCGTTTGGCCTGCAGTTGAATTCGCCATATACACCGATATTTGACAAAAAGTAAGTATTTAATATTCTGATTCATCAGATTATTGTCAACCATGACGAGGCGCATTATGGAATCACTGTTATCCTCTACAAATACATTCAAGCCTCATAGAGACACCAGATGTATATTAGGGCCACACAATGTTGATTCCGATAGGCAGATGATCGAAGGAAGACACACTTGGCTTAACACTTTAACACTCATGTCAACCAACACATCGTATGCAGTGGTCTTGAGAAAAGTCCATTTGCAGACCCAGAGAAGACGATTTTTGAAAATTTACAACTGGAACGACTGGCTCGATAACCGAGCCAGTGTGGTTTTTTTAAAAATAGTCTTCCCTTGGTCTGCAAATGGACATTTTCTATGAGAAAATTTAAATTTCCTTGAACAAATTCGAGTGTTAAATGGTTTAAGAATGAACGGAATGGTAGTGTAGACCTAATATCCATTGGAGCGGGCAACGTACAGCTTACAAAGATAACATTTTTTTAAAACAGTACAATTTTAAACACTTGTTTTGGATGGAGTTTGGTTGGAAACCATTGCTGTTTTATTTTGCTTTGGAAACATCTTACAATCTCTCTGAGCTGGACTGTAACTGGCTGATACATATTTACTGATGGCATTCTAGTGCTGTTTAATGAACTCGTTTAACAAAGGGTTGACTGTGGTTGCCAGGTCTGTATTTTGAACGCATTACTTTATTCTTGTAAGTCAACATTTCTCATGACATCCACCTTTGTGTACTCCGCTATGGAGTGTGTGAGATTTCCTTTTCAAATACTACTCTGCCGCTCTCGTGTTGCGAGGTGAGGCATATTAGTGTCCGCCTTGTCATCTTGAAACAGGGTAATCCATGGGGAAACCCGGGATGAAGGGTTCGTTCATTGAACTTGAACTGGCAACTTTGTCTGCTGGAATCACAGAGTGTATATGGCTCCTCTCATTATTGCATTTTATTTCACTTTAGGTTTTCAATAGATAGTTCTTTTTTGTCGTGTGTTCATATTTTAGTTCTCAATGGATGAACTTTTCTAGTGTGGATCATATCCTTGGAGTCTCTCATCTCACTTCTATCGCATTATTTAGCACCTTTATGGACAAATTGTTCAGTCATTTTACAACTGGTTATATTCTTGTTGTGTCTGTTGGTTCGTTGATGTTCTGTTCTTGTCATTTCCTTGTTCATTGAAGTGGAGGGATGGGGGCGATATAAACGTCGATGCTGATTGGCTGAGAACTTGATGACGTCATCTCATTTGCACATTAGGCCACACCCACATGCCCTTATATGGGCATGTGATCATAACCTATTTTAGCCTTTAACGGTCACGCCCACACGCTCTTATATGGTTATGGGTGGGGTGTCGGAGGGGGGGGGGGCGGCGGGATCAGGTTTAGTACACAAAGGTGGACACCATGGAAAATTTTGACATGCAAGGATAGAGTAATGTGGTGTTTAAAGGTCTTGACTCCCTCATGATCATATATGAGCGTGTGGGCCTGCCGTAATATGCAAATGAGATGACGTCATCACACTCTCACCCAATCAGCGTTAGCGGTTCTCTCTACTCCGCTGTTTGGGATGTAGATCTATTGACAGGTGGCGATGATTGACAGGGGTAACGATGCATAAAATCGATGTGGGTGCAAGTCTCAAAATGTGGACCCATCACAGCCACTTAGAATAGATGTTTATATCTCAGAGCGTCCAGCATTCATAATCAAAATGAGAATTCACAAACTATCAAGGGGGAAGTGTCGTCATTGACCCAACTACCCATCTGTAATGCCATTAAAAGAGCGCGTAAAAGCAGTATGGGCACTCGCCATAATCCTGATCGCGAAACAGCATTGCCACTCTACATAGGCCTACTAATTCATGCCAAAACGCGAAAGCGGGAGCTTGTGGATGAACTCTTCAGACATGGACTTTCAGTATCCTACGATCGCGTCATACAGCTCTCGACTGATGTAGGCTATAGACATGTTTAAAATGATGGGGTTGTTTGTCCGACTAACTTGCATGGTAATCTGTTCACAACTGGGAACCTTGATAACATAGACCATAATCCTACATCCACATCAGCACGAACTGCATTC
This sequence comes from Chaetoderma sp. LZ-2023a, assembly GCA_034401795.1. Lineage (NCBI taxonomy): Eukaryota > Metazoa > Mollusca > Caudofoveata > Chaetodermatida > Chaetodermatidae > Chaetoderma > Chaetoderma sp. LZ-2023a. The sequence goes on from CM067373.1 coordinate 110,655,919, forward strand.
CATGGGACAGCAATCTCATTAACACAACATTGTTCAAACACAAATACTGGGGTCATTCGAACTCTTGAACAATTGACACCAAACGTTGTACAAAAATCCACCACCATCCATCCATTACCCGAAACGTACACAGTTGTGAATCCAGCTGCTTTCCCAAGTGATAATCCTCTGCCTTCTTGAGCTGTTGATCCTTTGATTCCCAGTGATACCATATTAATCTTAGATAAGACTCAAATTGCGTGGCTGGACAAGATAAACGAACACTCGATCGAGGGCGATATGTATGGGACAGATGACATATCGTGGGCAGCTCACTTTGCTAGTTTGCAAGATGTCCCACCTTCGCCAGCAATTACTGGACTTTTGCCGCCCTTTCATGACAAGGCTCATAGTTTGGCAATGGTGAAACATGGTATGGATTTAATTCAGCAAGCTACACAGCATATCAATCATGGACAGGTGCCAGTCATCACTCTTGATCAGCCCTTGTATGCAATTGCAAAGAAGATACGATGGTCTTGGCCCATTCTATATGGTGAGGATAAGTATGTGGTGGACTTCACATTGAGATGGCGCTACTCAATGTGTTGGGAGACTGGCTAAGCAACAGTGGATGGGTCGCTGTGATGACAACAGCTAATGTAACTACAGAAGGCCGAGCCGATGCCATTCAAACTGGCTCGCATACATCACGACGGCAATGGGCACACCAGGTGACATCCGCTGCTCTCTATGTATTGCAGAAACGTGCATATGCTGCCTCAGAGGACACACTGCCATTCGAAGACTGGTGTCAGCAGAAGGAAACAGACCACCCACAGTTTAAGTACTAGAATTCAGTCTTGAAATTAGAGCTGCTGTTTCTTCAATTCATGAGAGCTCAGCGAGAGGCCAATTTCCCGTTGTATGTAGAGACATTGGGCAAGATTATCCAGTGGATGTTTAGCCGGGATCATGAACACTATGCACGATGGCTTAGCATCCATGTGGCTGATATGTTGCAACTTGAGAACCGATGCCCACATGTACATAGGAAATGTGTTGAAGGAAACTTCGTTACTCAGAAAACGGCTCACAAGTTCTCAGCTTTGGCACATGATCAAATCCATGAGCAGCAAAATGCTATTCTGAAGGACGATGGTGGAATTATCGGAATCACAGAAAATAAAGCTGCTTTGAAACGGTGGATGGTGTCAGGCCCAGAAATAGGAAGGATGATCAGCGAGTAGGAAGTGAAACATACACACAGAAATATCAATGGTAACTGTCACCATGAGCAGATTCCGAGTAAGCAGAAATTGTTTGCTTTAAACACAATTTGTCTTATTGATGCAATCGAGGAAATGGGAAACCCATTTTAGATGACAGTTTTGACTTAGTGACTCTAGATACCAAAGTCATTATGTCCGAGTCTGTAGTGAATGCGATCAGAACAGCAGAAGAACTAGGCATCAGGCAGTACCGCGCATTCGTCACAGATCGACTATCTGTATCATCAAAATCGGTATATGACCCAATCCAAAAGAACAATTTGGCTTTGTTCAAATTAAAACAGAGGAAGAGTACCAGAACCAACAAGAAGCTTGTTGCAATGAAGAGAGATGTACAGTTATTCTCTAGACTGTACATTTCCTGCCAATCCAGAGACGGAGACCTTGATTCATTCTTTGAGCATGAGAATCATACATGGCCCCCATCACTTGCTGAGAGCAACGCAATGCGCCAAGGCAGCAAATCAGATCTGATGGGATGTTTAGAAGTATTAGTAGCCCGTGCAGCTGATTGTCCAGAGGTTGAAGTGAAGATCATTGACGGAGCAGCTATGATGCATAATTTAGATACCACGAAATCAAATGTGGTTGTGAACACATTTGGAGATTTTGCAGAGCACGTCTTCCTCCCACACATTGCTAGACAACTACAGACGGTTAAAAGAGTGGATGTTGTATGGGACGTGTATAAGGTGGGAAGCTTGAAGACACACGCTAGAGAATTACGGGGACATGGTGAAACTCTTCGTGTTGCATCGAGTACAAGACTCCCTCAAAATTGGAAAACTTTCCTACGAGTTGATGCAAACAAAACAGCCCTCTTCACCTTTCTCGCACATACATTGGCGTCATTTGAGCCACCAGAAGGAAAGACACTCGTCACAACATGTGGGGAAAACGTGCTGATGAGGCCATAGCATGACGTCTCACAACTCGCGCCTTGCATGCAGAATGAAGCAGATGGTAGAATGTTGCTCCACGCCTTCCAGGCATATCACCAAGGTTATCGAACAATAATGAGTCATGCTACGGATACGGACGCCGTAGTCCTAGGCATACAGACAGCACACTTTCTTCATGGGTGTGATCTCTGGGTCGCATTTGGCCATGGGAAGACCTTCCGCTATGTATCAGATCATGGCATTGCAACAGTTTTGGGTGCAGAAGCGTCACAAGGACTGCTATGTATGCATGCTTTCTCTGGTTGTGACACTGCGTCTGCATTTTGTGGGATTGGCAAGAAGAAATCATGGGAAGTTTGGAGGACTTCAGATCTATTCACGTCACTATTTAGGAGACTGTCTGATGCCCCGGCGTCTCTGTGTGACAATGACATGGAAACGCTGGAGGTGTTTGTAGTACTACTGTACAAACGCACATCAACATTGCCAATGGTTAATGAGGCACGAAAACGGCTTTTCGCTTTTGGCAATAGGCAGCTAGAAAACATTCCTCCGACCAGTGCAGCTCTGCTGCAACACACCAACCGTGCTGCGTTTCAGGCAGGTCATCTTTGGGGCCAATCACTCCACGCAAATGCAAAAACGCCATTGCCAGCTGACTGGGGTTGGGTTAGAGATGGAGACACTTGGTCACCGCAATGGAGTTTGCTTGTAGACGCATCTAAGACATGTCTGGATCTCGTGAAATGTGCTTCCAAAAGTAATTGCACAGGCAGATGCAAATGCTATAAATCCAACTTACCTTGTACATAGTTGTGATCATGCGGTGCACAGTGCGTGTGACGTCTGTGAATCATGATTCAACAATCAACAGCATCATGTATAGCCTTGCATGCTCTAATAGGATAATTGAACGTATCTATAACGACCATTACTTGGTTCGATATTAAGAAATCAAGTAATTTAAACTATTTCTAGATGCTATATTACTTTTGTTCTCCAGAGATGGATCTTTTAGATAACACATCTTAAAGAGCCACCGTCTTTTGACATCAAACACAGTTGGTCGCTATGTAAGGATTGATATTTACATACTTATAGTTTTGTAGTGAGTAGAATTATAACGATTGACCCATGAAACCCCTAATTTGACATTAATCCCATCTCTCTACTGAGTCTACTCCGTCTAGAGCTTGAGTAATGCGAATTTTCCGTTGGGAAGGCGGCCATTTTGAATCCGTCATTTTGAATGAGGTCCCTTGGTAGAATCACGTGGCACAGCATCTAATTCTGATCAGGATACCTTAAACCACCTATACGCCAAATTTCATGCTTCTGCCAGAATGGAACATCTTTTTCACATATCTTCCCTACTAAGATGATGATGTCGGAACGAAAGCCACAACTGCATAAGGCTGCGGCTATTAAGTAGGTCTTAACGTCTTATCTAGGGGGTGTTATATAGTGATTGAATGTCAGTTGTCTGTCTGTCTGCCAGTGGTCTGTCTGTCTGTCTGTCTGTCTGTCTGTCTGTCTGTCTGTCTGTCTGTCTGTCTGTCTGTCTGTCTGTCTGTCTGTCTGTCTGTCTGTCTGTCTGTCTGTCTGTCTGTCTGTCTGTCTGTCTGTCTGTCTGTATGTATGTCTGTCTGTCTGTCTGTCTGTCTGTCTGTCTGTCTGTTTGTCTGTCCGTCCGTCCGTCCGTCCGTCGGTTCGTCCGTCCGTCCGTCCGTCCGTCCCTCCGTCTGTTCTGTTCTGTTCTGTTCTGTTCTGTCTGTCTGTCTGTCTGACTGTCTGTCCCATCCCGTCCCGTCCCGTCCCATCCCGTCCCGTCCCGTCCCGTCCCGTCCCGTCCCGTCCGGTCCGGTCCGGTCCGGTCCGGTCCGATCCGGTCCGGTCCCGTCCGGTCCGGTCCGGTCCGGTCCGGTCTGTCTGTCTGTCTGTCTGTCTGTCTGTCTGTCTGTCTGTCTGTCTGTCTGTCTGTCTGTCTGTCATGCTGTATGTCATGATGTCTGTCTGTCTGTCTGTCTGTCTGTCTGTCTGTCTGTCTGTCTGTCTGTCTGTCTGTCTGTCTGCCTGTCTGTCTGTCTGTCTGTCTGTCTGTCTGTCTGTCTGTCTTTTCTGTTCTGTTCTGTTCTGTTCTGTTCTCTTCTGTTCTCTTCTGTCTGTTTAGTGGTCTGTCTGTGTTTGTCTGTATATAGTCTGTCTGCCGAACGCCCCACCCCAGGCCGGCCCCCACCAGCATGTGATACCATCAAAAGCCACCTATTAGAGAAACGCAACTGGATAGGTACACACATATGCTATGGACATTGATGAAGTAAATTTGGCGAGATTGTTGCAGCATGGGCTTATTATGCCGAGAACCTGGCAGCTCTCCCTCCCGAGAAGCCAATCCCAGCCCCACCCAGGAAGCTACCAACCACTCCCGAGAAGCCAACCCCAGCCGCATGCAGGAAGCTACCAACCACTCCCGAGAAGCCAACCCCAGCTCTCCTTTCCGAGAAGCCCCACCCCCACCCGACCACCACCCCGAGATGGAAACCCCACCCAAGTTCACAGATGAGGAGTTCGACAGGCTTCTTAATGCTATATTCCAGGAAATGAGGGCCGTCCTCCCAGGATGTGTGAAGGTCCCGCATACAATCCAGAATTATCTGCAGGGATGGGAACTTCCTGGACACGGGAAAAAAATCCAACCACTTTCCTGGATAAAAACCTTGACAAGATAGAGAGGAGGCTGGTGGAAGAGGTCCTCGACCTGAAGTGGGTGAAGTTCTACCTTGCTCGCAAGATCACCCTCCACAGGGAGAAGAATGACTGGACAGAGGTCACCACAGATCCCCTGTTCTGGTCTAAGCAGCATTGCGTCATGAAGGCAAGCGATACTGGCGAGGCTGTGAAGGATGCCAAAGTCAACGTGCTGCAATGCCTTGAGAACTACACACACGAGGGGTCTGGCTCGGCAGTCGAGCCAGGTTGATGCATTTCACCTCAACATCGCCAGATATCAACGACTACGTGGTGGGTCCTACATCGATCTCCCCACTTCGCTTAAGCAAAAACGTGCCATGCTTAATGTCCAGAACAAAGATGATAACCACTGTCTTCGCTGGACTCTCTTGGCTGCTGCTTATCCTGCAGACAGTAATCCCCAGCGGACGTCGAAGTATTTAGGGCACTGGGACACCCTTGACTTCAGCGGTGTAGACTCTCCAAACCCTCTTCACCAGATTAAGTGTGTTGAGTGGTAAAATTGGCGCCACTGTTATTCTCGCGAAGACCTTCTCATCAAGCATAAACTGGAGTGCTGTGGCATCAGTGGCAGACCAATGCGTATAAGAATGCCTACAGAGGACAGGATGATGCTACAGTTCACCAACGACCACAAGCAACCCAAAGTGCCATTCATCATTTATGCTGACTTTGAAGCCCTAACAACCAAGAGGAGCCAGATGCGAGTCCGGCTCAGAGCAGCACACAGAAAACGCAACACCATGAAATCTATGGGTTCTCATACATTGTGGTCCGTTATGACGGTGTCAGTGAACCACCAATGCTATATCGAGGAGAAGATGCAGCTAAGCACATCCTGGATCGATTGGTATGGGAAGAGGAGCAGATAACAGTCGTGATTGCCTACCCTAGGCCAATGGAGATTACTAAGGAGGACTGGCGAGCTCATACAACCACGGGCAGTTGCCATGTGTGCGACAGCCCATTAGATAGGGACAGTGGCAGAGATCACTGCCACATCACTGGGCTCTACCGGGCAGCAGCAAACGATGTGTGCAATCTAAAGCTGCGCCTCAACCTTAGGACCACCACCATCTACAACCTGCGTGGGTATGATTCTCACCTCATCATGCAGGCCATCTCCCAAACAGAGATACAGATCAACTGCATCCCCAACAATATAGAGAAATACATCTCCTTCAGTCTCCGTCGCTTGCGGTTCATTGACTCAGCCCAGTTCCTCCCAGCATCACTTGACAAGCGGGTAGTTAGTTCCACAACGTTGCCACTTGCAAAACAGCATGAACCTAGCACTGCGAAGCATGAGCTCCTGCTCTGCAAGGGTGTATACCCGTATGAGCACATGGATGGGTACCACCGTTTCAATGAGACCTCTCTCCCACCTCAAGCTGCTTTCTACAGTAAAGTCTCTGGTGAGGGTTTATTTGACAACGACTACAGCCATGCACAGGCTGTCTGGTCCCAGTTCGGCTGCCAGACCATTGGAGACTATCATGACCTCTATCTGCGGTCTGACACTCTGCTTCTTGCAGATGTCTTTGAGAACTTCCACATCACATGCCTCCAGCAGTATCGTCTGGACCCAGCACACTCTTGCACAAACTCGGGGTTGAGCTGAGTTGCACTTCTAAGGAAGAAAGGTGTGGAGCTGGAGCTCCTCACTAACTAGAACATGCATCACCTCATTGAGAAAGGACTCAGGGGTTGTATATCAATGGTCAGCAACGCTATGCTAAGGCAAACAACCCATACATAGCTCGCTATAACCCACAACAGCCGACAAGCCACATCATGTATCTGGACACTAACAATCTATGTGGCTGGGCAATGAGCCAACACCTACTGACTGGGGCAGGGGGATGGTTGAGTGGGTGGAGGACATTGATGTCAAAGAGATTACAAAACATCCCGATGATGATGAAAAGGGCCACATCCTAGAGGTTGACCTTAACTACCCACAAGAGCTGCATGACATGCACAATGCCTACCCACTGGAGCCTGAATGGATGAAGGTGAAGGGAAAGTGGCTCCCAGAGTATCAGTGAGCATTGGGCGAGTTGATAGCGGAGATCACAGCAGAAAAACTGGTGCCTAACCTGTGAGGCAAAGAACAGTATGTTCTTCACTACCGCAACCTGAAGGTCTACCTCAGCCTGGGTATGAGGTTGAAGAAGGTGCACAGGGTTCTACGCTTCGATCAGTCACCGTGGATGGATAGAGCTCCATAAGAAGACCAATAGCGACTTTGAGCAGGATCTCTACACGCTGATGAATAACGCTGTCTTCGGTAAGACCATGGAGAACTTGTGCAAGCACGTGGATGTCAAGCTGGTCCGGTCAACCGAGGAGGACAAGCTGCACCACCTAATAGCCAAGCCCAACTTCTCCCTGGCGAAGATGATCGATGATGATCTAGCTGCTCTCCACATGTACAAGATGCGCCTGCTGCTGAACCGCACTGTCTATATGAGAATGTCCGCCCTCGACCTGATGGATGACTTCTAGTACAACAAGCTGAAGCGACTATATGGTGCCGTCTGTGAGCTCCTGTACACTGACTGCTTGCTGCTGGAGATCCAGACTGAGAATGTCTATGCTGATATGGCTGTGAGGAGCGACCTCTATAACACAAGCAACTACCCAGTAACACACCCGCTACACAGTACTGCCAACAAGAAGGTCCTGTGCAAGATGATGTACTCAATCAAGCGGGCGGATGAGCAGGAAGTCAAGAAGGCAAAGGTGTGTGCATGGCTGTGGTTAGACAGATTCACCATGAGCAGTACAAGGAATGCCTCTTCGAGGGAAAGGTCTTCCACCATGGTATGAACATGCGAAGTGAGGGTCACCACCTCTATAGGGTCCACCAGACCAAAACAAGCCTCAGTCCCTCAGACACAAAGCGATGGATCGCTCCCGATAGTATTCACACCCTAGCTTATGGTCACAAGGATGCTATCACTCCAATGAATGCTTTCATCGAAGAGCTTCTGGTATGAGCATCATGTGTCATGGTCAACCGACTGTCAGTAGAGGATGTCTACTCTCCGGAGTGGAGGTAGCTGGGTGTCTGTAGGGATAAGCTGGAGCTCCTCTCGTACAAACGGCCGTCTAGGACTGCTCTCCGACCGTGCCAGATAGCACAGCCGTCTCCACATACCTGTCAATCTTGCGTCCATCTATCGACCAGTTTTGGTCAGTCTCCCACTTGCGTCCACCCTCCAACTCGCCAGGCTCATACAAATACCGAACCAGGGAATCCAATGGAAGTCTATCCTCCGAGCATGATTAACATCGCCGTTGGACCACTGGCTTCTGTCCTATCAGCCTAGTAACCTCAGCATTGGATCCCTCCACCACAACAGGAACCACCCCACCCCCCCCCCCCACCCCCATACTCTGGAAGGACCGCCCACTGGGACAGCCATCTTCTGAGCATACTGGTGTGGGAACAGCCTCTCTGCCAGTGCCAAGTTCCACTGCTCAACGATAGCCTGGGCACGGCGATGTTCCACCTTGCCTCACCCAATCGCCACACCATTTTTCTGCATGAAGGCCACAGTTTCACCTCTAAACGCCTTACTCTCATCCACTTGCAGCAACTCTGGCCACTGGAGGGGATTTTGTGGATCCTCCTAGATACTCTGGAACCCAGCAGCCATCTGACCCTGGGACATACCCATGAGAGGCACTGCCACCTTATGCCTACTGGCGACATCGACGATGGTGAGGGCGTACTTGTAGATCTTGCATGTTTCTCTGGAACAGACCCGATCTTGCGGAAGGAACAGCACATCAGCCTGATGGACTGTGTTTGGGAGAGGTTCATCAAAGTGTACATACCGAATGTGCCATGGACGAGGTCTGTAGATCTGCCACATCGCCTCTCTGGTAAGCCACTGGCTAACCATCTCCAAGGTGAATCTATGAACATTGCGATATGCAGCCTCGAGCAGCTGGTGATGCTCACGATAATAGTTGCCGGGCCGTTAATAGAGATCTTCAAGAGAGGCTGTCAGGACCTCGGATTTCAACTCCTGTCCTCTCCTGTACAGCTCGGCAAACACTATAAAGAAGAACAGATGATCGTCGTTCATCCGACTATCGATGAACACCTCTTCAAATACCTCCGAACACTGCTGTCTAATGTCTGCAGCAATAGCGCTGTCATTGAAGGGTAGCTTATCAACAAAGGCTTGCCAGTTAAGGGTCTTGACGAGGTCATGCAGAGAAGCCATCCTATATAGCATGTCTTAAATGTTCAGCGCCGCAGATGACTGTGAGGGCTATTGCAACATATGGGAGTCATGGACCGGCAACACCAAAGAATATACCTACCCACAGAGGCAATGGATGGAATGGCCTCGGAGATCTTCTAAACTCCATGGAGAGCATTGTTGGTGATTTTGCAGACCGTCTCGGCAGCATTCATCGTGAACAGAGCGATCAGGGCCCAAACTGTCGCTAGTGGGCCAAGAGAGCCCTTCACATAGTTACGATAAATCCATTTGGCTCAATGGATTAGTCGGCAGGATTCCGGCTCTCCATCTACACCAAAATAGTCCTCATCATAGGCATCCTCATCATAGGCATCCTCATCAGTGTCCTCGTCTTCATCATAGTCGTCCCCATCATTGTCCTCGTCTCCATCATAGTCATCCTCATCGTAGTCCTCATCAACATCATCATAATACTTGAAAGCTTCCGGTTCATACATCGTCTGTCCTCTGGATATGCTCGAGAGCTGCCTATACAAGTGCTTTAAAATCACTAAATGCATATATAGACATGGCATCTGCAATCTTGAATGCAGCCGTGTTTGCCTTGGTGAACTGGGGTCTCAGCTTCGCTGACCATAAGGTAGCGGAGGTAGAGAGAAAACGTCAAAACCAGGCGATGGAGAAGTTGTCTAATGAAAGGTTTGAGTACAGCAAGGCACTCGGGCATATGCACCAAAGGGAGGCACGCCGATGGTAACAAAGTGCTCAAGCCAACCACAACATCAAAGATGCTGATGAGTGCCTCGATGAGTACTACGAGGTTGTAAAGCTCTCCAAGCCGACCTTCGACTATGAGGCATTAGAAGGTCAGAGACAGCCGAGCCCATTGTAGTTGTAGGAGTGGTGGTAGCTGGGACAGCTGCTGGAGTTTTACTAATTCAAGCTGAATACCTCCATTTTGCGAGAAGCGAACCTTGCTATATCCACAGTACAGCACCGTTACTCCAACCGGGCGAGTGCCCCCTTGCCCGCTGTGCAAGTTCCCAACATGAAAGCTGAGCTGGTTCCATGGTTAGGCGGGATGTCCCTTCCTCCGAGGTGGCACTGACCTTCGAGCGCCGACTCGAGATTCTCGTGGCCACTGGTCAGGTGGAGTAGGGCATATGACTTCGTTTTCTGTCAATAGGGACAGCAATCAGCCAGATCATGCACCTCACCAAGTGCGTTGGTCCCAGCCACCATAAGTTTGAAGTCATCTAGCTCCCACACCTCCTGAACCACCCCTCCATTCTGAACTAGGACAGCTAGAGCTATGCAGTCCGAGGGACCTCGTTGCAATGCCAACTCTAGATGCTAGTTAGCTCTGGCCTGGACCTGCTGATGCTCTAGCTCTATATGTAGGATTCATTGTCTAGAGCCCGCACGTTTTAGTTCCTGGTCATTCTCATCATGCCAGATCTGAAGCGATGGAGAGGTCATTGTAACATCCGTAAGATGTTCGGTGTACACCTGGAGGAACAGCTTGTCCCGCATCAAGGCCGGGTTCATATGTGTGTTCTTGAGGAGGAAGAAGAGTGGCACCGCAACAGGTGTTTCTATATCTGGTTGTAAGTCAAATTCTGTGAAGCCTTCATTACATCCGATGGCACAGTAACCTTTCCCCTTCACATAATACGAAGGTCCACGGGCCAGTGAAGCCAGGACCCGGTACTCATCGTTCACATAGGTGGTGTCCAGGGCGTTGTTGCTCTGCATATTCTCCCACCTGCTCACCAACTGTGGGAGCTTTACCATCTTCGCTTCTGTGCTCTTGAGCTTGAACTTGAGCATCATTCTCCTAATCTCATAGATCTGTCCTGAGGATGAAGTTGATGAACTTCCCCACTGTGGATAGAAGGTTTGCATCATGGATCAGTGTGGTGTGAGACCACAGGTGCAACTGCCCATGTACTTCTCCACGAGCTCGTCTTCGGATGGTAGAGGAAACCTGTATCACCCTCCAAGAAGAAACCAGTACAGCTAGCGATTGACAGGGTCCGACGACTACTTTGTGACGTCAACATTACCCATGAGTGAGCCAAGGTCCCATCCTCGTCTGATGCAGAGATACTGACTGCCATAGAGGAGACCACACCGGTACGAAGGGATTATTGACTCAGATGCTCTACCAGAAGTTTGACAGTGCCCAGGGCAAGTCACTCAGCCTACCCTTCAAATCGAGCAAGCGTCCCGTCATTCTTGCTCTTCAAAAGGCTAGGATTGACCCCAAAGATCTCCTAATGGTAGAGAACTGGGCTGGTGTATTCGATATCCACACTGATGATGAACACCGGATGCTGGATGATCTACAGACGGTAGCCACAGATTACTTCCAAAAGGATATCAGTACAGCTGTGACTAGGGGCTATGAGGCTGGGCATGCCACTGGTCAGACCAAAGGTAATGAGGCGGGGTGGTCCGAGGGTCATAAGGCTGGGCATGCCACTGGCACTCAGGAGGGGCTGACCGAGGGTTGGAAGGAGGCCGTTGATCACATCTTCAATGAAAGAGGGTGCGAGCAGCAGGCAAGTAATCTGGAGGTATTTCTAAAGTTCCCCGAGAACTACAAGGACTACCTCATCAAAACTTGCCTCAAGGCAAATGGTAAGAGGGCATGGCTGAAGTAGGTCTTCTGTGAGAAGTTTCAGAAGAATAGAGTCGTGGCATCTGATCCTCAGTGGATAAAGTTTCAAGCTGACGAAGATCCTTAAGCTTCTGACGAAGATCCTCAAGCTTCTGACGAAGTTCCCCAAGAAACTCATGAAGTTACTCAAGCTTCTGACGAAGTTCCTCGACCATGAAAACGCCTCCTGCCACTACTACTGTTACGGCTCAGCTTCCTGGGCTAACGCTTCCACTTTAGCTTCCTGGCAGGATCCAGCTTGTAGCTGACGTTTTCTGCTTTCTCCAGAGAATGCTTGATCACCTGTCTCCTTGTTGCTGAAGATGAATTAGTACCATTGACCCACCCTCTGTACTCCCGCAACAAAGTCCCGTTTGGTCTCGTTGAGGGTCAGGCTGTCATATATGGTCTCCAGCAGGGCACGCCCACACTTCGTGCTGAAGTACAGTAACCAAGCATTGTGCCGGATATCTGGTGAGATCTCACGGGAGTACTTCTGAAAGAGGATGAAGACAGTGATCGTGGTGTGACGGATGCACCTTGTGATGTTGCTGAGGTAGGTGACCATCTTCTGGTCCATTGCAGGGTCATCGATGACTAGAACAAGTGGGTCTGTCAGTAGAGCTGCTAGCAGCTTCTCTGTTGGTGCCTGTAGGTTCTGCGTTTTGGCTATTGGGCCCTTATACCACTGGTCGTTGTTGTCAGCAGCATCAGCGGCAGAGTCGGACACCAGGAGTATGTAACGCTCCCGCTACATAGGCAGATGTTCTGCCAGCAAGGCACGCAACAAGATGATTTTTCTATGTCCCGAAGGGGCGATGATCAATACCATTTGCCCAGCATTGGCCGGTCTACTGCTGTATGGTATTGACATGTTGCACATGCATGTGAAGGATGGCCAGCACCTTTTTGGCTGTAGCCTCGTCTATATCTGGGAGTTTAAATGGAATCACTTGCTGTATGAGCTCTATTGCCTGCAGGACTGGCATTATTGTACCCCAGGCTGAGACAAATGATGTGATGGCGGTGTCGAGCATGAAATTCCAACACCAGCTGAGAAGGTAACGCAGAGGGCCTGTGTCAGAAGCAGTGTCCAGAAAATCGAGTATCCATATGAGGCAAGCACATGAGGTCATGTCTATTTAAGAGGTCTTAAACGGCAGGCCGACGAACCCTGACTTCTTCACCTCGGGGAGTTGGAGTTTAGAGGCAGCCTCTTTTTCACCATCGACGCTAACATCACTGACCATGATCCTACCAATCTTTAGATTATTTCCATCCAGTCGGAAGGAGCGCCTGCTCTTGAACAGGTTCTGAATGAGCTCCTGTGCCTGTGATTCAGCCAACAGCTTGATGGATCCTTCATCACTCGTCCCAAGGGCACCGTTGACAAGTAGCCTGTCCTCGAGTGTCATGCCTTTGTATGCAGCGTCGGCACTGTTAAGGGGCAAGTCTCCTATAGATTATACATGTCCGATGAGGTCTCTGACCAGTATGGTACCATGGATTTCCCGTGGTTTACCTTTCTCATCGAGGTCCATGAAGGAGATGTGGCAACAGTGTCCGGTGAGCCAAGGCGTGCCTCATCTAAGTTGGTCAACTCCCCAATCTCCTTGCTTTCTATGTCTCTAAGTGATAGAGACATTGTTGGGGTATATAGTTATAGCAGCTTAAACCTAGTCATATCCTCAGTGAAACAGATGGGCGTAGGAAGACCATGCAGTGGGCCAAGGAAATAGGTAGCAGTGATCAGGATACTGGCCCTCCCTGCATGGGCATGACTTGTGGACTAAGCACCATTTCTGGGCATTGGAAATCCTCAGTCCATGTGATCGACTATGCGCTACCATCTCTGGCATAGCCCGCCATGCCTCATAGGCTACTGTTGTGTCATGGACCTACCAGGCTTCCATTATATATACCGTCTTAAAGCTAGACATAGGCCATGATGATCTTGCCCACAGCACTCGTCGCCAGCCCTAGAACCATGACTTCCATTAGAGGGATGCATTCACCCATAATCTTGGCGGCAGCAGTATAGGAGGCACTAGCGATGGTATGGGATGTGTTATTCCTAGACAGTGGTCGACAACCAAACTCGCCACTGTAGCGTGGACAGGGGCTCCAGCAGCAGGAATAACCTCATTACCACACATCATCTTTACCACGGCTACATTCGTGGCCACGTTACTGGCGACATGAATGGCCAGGGGCGTAGCCTGTGTCAGTAGCTGCTGGGTCTGTCTTGCTTTTGAGTAGCTTCTCCACCTCCTGGAGACTCGCCTGGCTCTCCAGGAGTTGCTTTACAATCTGTACCGTAGACGTCATTGTTTAAGCCCTGTATATACAATGTGCTTAAACGTGTACATTCTACCTCGAGAGTGCTAAGCAGCCCTATCCGGTCTGCATCTGGCAGATGCTTAGATTGGTACTCGGGAATATCCATGCAGTTCTGTGCTATACATAGCGGTTTACACCGTGATGACTTCCGCACGAATTGAAGGGCTACAAGAAGAAGTCACCAGCTAAGCTCGCACAGATCTCTAGCGCTCAGCTAACAGAGGCGCTGACAGCCGTAAAGCTCTACCAAGGATTTGGTAAGGGGCAGATCTGCTTCGTCGAATATCTCATTATCTTCTTCTTCTTTTCAATCGCTGGTATCATATATGGAGAGCCGTTCTCAAGATGAAATCTGTGGTTTTCTGCAGTTCTTCCACAGGCCCATACAGCTTTTCAAGAAACGAGGTTGACAAAGGCCAGATCTCTTCTCTCAGCAGCTGATACGTACTGCAACATTGAAGTATGCGCTCTGTGGTCTGTTCTGCTTCTCCACAAGGACAAACGGGCGATGTCGTAAGGTGGAACCGCCTGTACATGAGTTGGTTTAGTCCATTGTGTCCAGTTCTGAGACGAAAAATGGTCACTTGCTCTGGCCTCGAGAGATGATGGTAGGCATCTTCTGATTGAGGTGTTCTATAGAGTGACTTGATGATAGTCTTCATCTCTGTATGGGTAACCATGTTTTCTGTCTGATTCTCTTCTGCACCCACCTTTGCGATCTTGTCTGCTTCCTCATTTCCTTGGACTCCACAGTGTGATGTGATCCACTTCAGTGCTATCCGAAAGCATTTGATGGTTTGTAGTGCTTCTTCAAGTTGTGGCCGCTTACCTTTGGTGATAGCCTCAAGGATGGAGTGGGTATCAGATAAGAAGGCAATCTGTGCAATAGGGTCTGCTGTTCTGCTGATGGTATTAGCTGCATGAACCAGTGCTTCGACTTCAGCTCTGTAGTTTGTGCAGTGTTTGCCTGACGGTATTGCAGCTGACTCATGTTGTCCGTTCGGATACTGTATGTGCAGTCCGGCACCTCCGCTCCTAATTGCATCTTTGCCTTATCCATCTGTGTAGATCCTTATCCATGTCTCCTGAGGGTACATTTCTTCCAGCATGGCTAGGGTCAGGGCCTTCTTGCTCACATCACTGTGTTCATCTTTGGTTGTGAGATGAGGTACTGTGGTGCGAATAGCTATGCTCTCTAGTTTGTTTTCCCAGGGTGGAGGATCAAGGGTGTGGTTTGGGTCTCCTATTTGTGCTGGCAACATTTCTTGGTGTTTCCTTTGAAGTGCTTTTGTCTCTTTCACAAAACTTGATCTTTTAAGTCTGCCTGATGACAGCTGTGCTTTCCTGATCTTCATCAGGTGATTGTTGAATGATTTGAACTGTGCAGCTTGGATCAGTGCTTTGCATCCCTTCCTTTGATAAGTGGGGGATGCCTGCTGTCTGCTCCATTTGTTCTATTGGTGTTGATCTCATTGCACCAGTGATGATGCGCAGTGCCTGGTGTTGTACTCTGTCGAGGTTCTGTTGATGAGATACCTCATTATGAGTGGCAGTATTGTAGAGCAGTTCCTGCATAGTAAGGGGTTCTACAAAGATCGGGAGTATCTGTCAGACATGTTCCAGCAGTTGCAGACATCCATAGCACACCCCCCCCCAAGTCTGAGTTTAATAAGGCTCTGCACTATTACAAGCCCGGAAAAAGGCTGTGCCACCGAACCATACAGTCCTTGGGTGTGTATGCTGGCAGCTTGTTTTGGGCTGTTGGGCACGCCAAGCTAGTTCAGGCAATCTCATCTGCCATGGCTCTCACACTTGAGAGTCAGGATGATCTATTGCTTGAAGCTGGATATACTAGTGGCAGAGACGACTGGTGATGAGCACAGCAATACCCAGACCTGACAACACTGTAGGGCTGTCGTCCTGCTAGCACTGCTGGGCGGGGTGGTGGGTGTCAGCGCGGGACGCCATTTGTCGTCCAGCACTCTGTGTGTCGGAATGACAGTCGAAACAACAGATAGAACGACGGTAGGACTGGCTCTCGTAGGAGACCACGGGGACCTAGGCCATGGGCGTCGTGGCGACATGCACAGCTCAGTTGATGTCAGTGTTAAAGCCAAAGTGGACACCTGGGGAACTCCCCTCGACTACAATGTTGTTATAACCACTGACCACCAGGTCCTCAATATTCATGATCAGAATGCTCGGAATAAGCCACATGTGTGGAGGTATAGCAAAGTCCAGCTAGAGGCGGGCCTTCTGTAATGGCTACTGGAACATGGCGATGAGGATGCTAGGTTCTGCAATGATGATCATGTCCTCGACGAGACTGCTGAACATGGCTGCACCTCTTTTCCACTCACCCCATCTATGGAGTGGCACAGCTTGGTCTGGGCCATCAGAAGACAATAACATAATGCTTCCAAAGACTGGTTGATTCGAACGATCCCTGCTGGTGTAAGCCCTGAGGTTGTGTGTGGGATAAAGTATTTCCAGGCATCTGGGTGGTCTTGCCTGATGCCGGTTATGTGCATATTCTGCACCTTCATTCCGGGCTCTGAGTCTAGGTCAAATGAGAACGTTGCTGTCTTCCGATGGCCAATTTTGTGAGGCATTTGATAGAGGAAGCCTGAGTAGTCTAGTCTTGGGTCTCCATACATAATGTCCGGGCCCTTGTTGCCACCACCAAGCCACTGATAGTCTGAGTGGGCACTGAACTCTCGCTGGAGTCAACTGGCTGCTGAGAGGCTGTGGCTGTTGAGCTGTTGGTTGAAATCATTCGTATCGGGCAGGCATGCACCCAGCTCATGGAGGGTTCATCTCACCATGTAGTAGACATGGAATCTGAGACAGCTGGCAATGAGCACAGTTTCTGGGGGTACCAGAATAGGAGTGCAGCAAACCCACGCTGATGCAGCATCCTGCTGTAGCACACAACACGGCAAAGTTCAGCTGCTGGTTCCAGAATAAGAGATTTGGGGCTGCCATCCAGGTATGAGCTTTCTTCACATCCCTGATGGTGATTGCAAGTTTGGTCAGTGGTCGTGGATTGATGGAGAAGCTGATGCGGGACTGGCCATCGACTGTGATTGAGATAGGTGTTAGGCATGTTATGTCATCCAGGAGACCACGTAGTCCAGCTCTCAAGCGGGTCCAAAATGTATCCAGGAGGGCGGTTGGCTCTGGTTGATTGTCGTGAGGTTCGTCGGGAAGGCATTATAGTAGTCATCTTAAAACCGCTGTTCCAGCCGCGGACACAACATACTATTTGACACCGTAGAGATCTTGGCTGCAGCCCTGCCTTTAACTCCTCCATATCCACAAGCTCCCTGGAACCTTTAAGGTATTGCTGGCGCACTTTGGGGTTCTCTGTGTGGCACAGGGTTTGGCGCTTCAATATATAGTGGTACTCTTCATCACGGACCTGCCCATCCTCGAGAGCTTTGCTGACAGACTCGTCGATAGCCCGTAGGTTGTTCTGTGCCAGTGTTACATACCTAGCATGCTTCTCCAGCTTCCTGGTGATCTGACGCTGTCCAACCGCCAAGCCGGGGGCCAGGACAGTAGTGGCAAGTGTCACTCCACCCAGCGTGATAGCGACAATAGCACCCACCCCTGTAGCGAGGGTGGCAACGGTGGTCACATCAGCACTGACTCCAATCACACCCACAGATGTAGTTGTGCATGCTAGAGTATTGTAGACTGTTTTACATGACCTGCCTGTTCGGCGGTACTTTTCTCTCTCATGAACAAGCGTCTGTCTGGTGGTGTCAATCTGCTGGAGTCGGCAGCTGTGTACTGTACCACCATCATCAGGTGCCAGTGTGGTATATAGTTCAGACTGCTTTTACCACTCTGATTTGGCCATGGTATGCATAGGTTCTAAACTCGTGCCATCACCTGTAGGATCTGTTGATGAGTCATGGGGGATTCGTCTAGGAGAGTCTGGCGAACCGAACGAGGTTATTGGTGTGGAAACATACCTCCCTCAAACCCCCTCATCCAGCATAATGTCAGGGGCCAGTAGCTTGCGCAGCCATGGCATCTGGAACTTCACCTTGTCTGCCTGGTAGTACGCCCACCGTTGGTCGACCTTTCTTGCATTTATACTCCTGTACCCTCTCTACTTCCCACTGTGAGACTTCTACAGACTCATCACACTCACCATCCAATTAATCAAACAAGATTGGCCCTACAACGCCCTCCTCCTGCTGGATGAGGCTCTCCCATTCTTGGACAGAGTTGTAGTCCCTTCGTCTCCTTGCCTCTTGGGCATTCTGTTCATACCAGCTCACCCACTGCAGTTGCTCGCCTTCTTGTCAGCAATGCATTTCCTGTAGCAGCATAAATTCTAATTGGGCATCCGACAGACCATCCATGCTGGCATAAAGACTAATGGTGGAGCTGTCAAACAGGTTATTTGCACCGGTGAAAAGGTTTGGGCTTTCCACAGTTTGCTGGTGGCTCTTGGCAGATATTCTGTCACAGCTAACCCTACTTCAGTCAGTGAACTGTGGTAGGTACTTCCCGGTGGTGGGTGTAACACATTGTCATGTATGTGGTAGAATGCTGAGCTACCTTGAAGAGAGCCCATTCTATGCAATACTGAGCCGCATTTCTGCCGACCAGAGATGGTCTGATGACATTCTCCCCGTTTTGGAGTAGCAATCGGACAATTGGCATGGCTATGCACTCCGTTTAAACCATATAAATTTATATATATATATATATATATATATATATATATATATATATATATATATATATATATATATATATATATATATATATATATATATATATATATATATATATATATATATATATATATATATATATATATATATATATATATATATATATATATATATATATATATATATATATATATATATATATATATATATAGATATATATATATATAGATATATATATATATATATATATATATATATATATATATATATATATATATATATATATATATATATATATACAATGGAGCCATATTTTCTCACTCGACTGATCTAGTGGACATGTACGACGTTGATGCCGCCTAGGTTAAGGAAAGCGATGGCAAGTCGTTCGTCCTCCAATATGGAGCAGACTCCATTCCATCAGTGGAGATGGTGTAGAGCTGCTCACTGACCTAAAGGATGTCTCGAAGGAATGTCTGGATCCAGAGAGGAATGGGGACAAAATAGTATTCCGCTATGACTTCCCGAAGACGAAGTTCATCCTCCACCCCTGATATAGCAGTAACTGGACAAGGTTGAGGATGTTAACACTTTGGACGCTGATCCCAGCTTTCATGTCTTAGAGCCGACTGTGAAGCGTGCCCCATCAAATCAAATGATGGTATGGTGTTGACCCTGGTGAAACAGCTGCAGGTAGTCTTAAAAAGGAATGCTGTGTGGTATCGCAGTGGACCTGGTGGTAACTGGCGATCGTGGGTGCCACTATATAGACCTCCAGCATTTATTGACCTGCCACTCCCACTCTCCAAAAAAGGATAGCACAGTCAAGAAGATGTTCAACTGTGGAATGTCCTTTCTGACCTACATAGGAGATGGTAACCCCTAATTGAAGTAGGTGATAAGGTTGGGGTTACTGGGGGAAAGCTCCTACTGCGTCGTCCTTTTAATGGACCAGAGGAAGCTATCAATATTCAGGAGGGTGTCTTAGAGGTTGAGGGCGTGTCACATTCCTCCAAGTCGAAGGGCTCTGTAAAGCTCTTCGAGCGTGTCGAGGTGGTAACGTGAAGCAACTAAGACCTGCCTCTGAAGGCATGAAGATCGGCATTGAAGCTGGCACAGGATTCGATCTGACACAGATATTTTCTCGAGGAGTTCACCCTGTTTAACCCTTCATGTATAGGATGTTGGTTATACTACTGCTTATACCTGTGGTGGCTGCCTCACAGACAGCCATGCTATTAGATGCCAAGTGGGCCCACTTCCGAAATGAGCCTAGGTACAATCCTTTCCGTGACCATTTATGGAAAAAACATCTATGACCAATTTCACCCACGTGAGGAAATCAGTCTGTCTGCCACTTCTATGGTGTAGAAAGGTCTGGACGAGGGTGTCTGCAGCCGAGGCGGCACCAAATCCTCTGTGTCACCTGTGAACACGCTATAGTCTGCTATGGTGCAGATGGTAGGCACTTTTGCATTCTGCCAAGTGAGCGTTGCCAAGGCAGCTGGAAGGGCCTGTGCGTAATCCCCTCATGCTGATGTGACACTGGTCGTGACTACATGTTTGTTTGAGCAGTCTCGTCGATCTGTCCTTGTTCTAACTCGATGGAATCACTGTAGATCGACCGCCCAGGTCATGTAAAACTCTTCGAGCATGTCAGGCTCACACGTCCACAACGCCCCGGCTCTGCAAATACAGCCATAGTTGTGTCAGTGGCATTGCTGTCAGTGAATTGCCTCTGATCTCTAACTCGTGTACTGTTTGTGGTTTTCGAGTAACTCGTCTAGTACTGCTGGGAATGGTAGATCAGGAGAAGTTCTCCAGGACTCAAGTGATCTGTTTGCATAGTCGCCCAGGTCATGTAATGATCCTGGCACCTTTTCCTGCCATACCGAACAGCCTACACCATGCTTATAACCCCATAGTCCTTCGAAGTTACACAACGTTGATCAGATTCGTCCCTGGATGAGTGTTAGGACCATGTAATATGTGGTTGATCACAGGCTCTTGTATTTTTCTTGTTTTTTTAAATTTTGATAGCAGTAAAGGCAGTAATTAAGCAAAGATAATTAATTATGCATTTTATAAACCTCGATGAGGACTCCCTCTCCCTCTCACCCTCTCTCCATCCATCACTCCATCTCTCTCTCTCTCTCTCTCTCTCTCTCTCTCTCTCTCTTTCTCTCTCTCTCTCTCTCTCTCTCTCTCGTTCTCGCCATGCACTTTTACATTTATCCTACAAATGAGCAGAATTTGGATAGATGCTTTCATTATTATATATACGCTTAGGGAAAGATCTCTCTATAGACATATTCTAATCCACGTTCATGGTATAACGTGGTATTATCGATGGATCTTAGATAATAGTCTATATGCATGCAGGAATGTGCTCTCTGAGATTGGCCATCATGCTGACAAACATAACAGTCCTGTTCCACTAGATAACTTATAGCTTCATCCAATAATGAAGCGAACGTCTTTACAACTATGGTCTGAATGGACACGTCATTATATTTCAAACCCACATAGTCATCCTCCAGCACCCTGCAGTGCAAAATGGGTCCTCAAGTGCAATATATATCACATTCTTCTTCTTAGAATTGTCAGATTCATTGCAAGAATCCGCAGGATGCGCTAAGAATGTCTCAACGTCTGACATAGGCCGTATATTAAAGTCACTGAGGTCTTCGGTAATGTACACTCTGCCAGTGTCGGTTTAGACAGATTTAAGACACACCCACCCCTCCCCCCCCCACCCCCTCTCTCTCTCTCACACACACACACGCACACACACACACGCACGCACACGCACGCACGCACGCACGCACGCACGCACGCATGCACACACACACACACACACACACACACACACACACATACACACACACACACACACTAGTCTTCTGTCAATACTTTAGCAGTTAGGCCTTTTGAACAATGATCGATGTATTAGACCCAATAACCATTCCATGGCAATTTGAAAAAAGCATACTCTTACTTTTTCACTGATCCTCCCGTATATGGTCATCAACTATTAATTATCACTTATCTTTAGTGCGTTACTATTAATGGTCGCATACACGCCATGCAGGTGAACTGTTCTGTAATGTTCTCCCAGTTATGAAGTATTGCAGCTATTTTACCCCAAATAGAATTGCCAGACATTAACTTTAGGTACAGTCTATTTGCTGACAATAGCGACTTAGAGAATATAACTATCTAGTGGATACCTTCATCAGAACGACACTCGCTAAGCATTAACTGCATGCTAAACAATCGTTCATCAACTCTTCGATAGCATAGCTTCCACCATCTCGATTGTCTATATACAGTTAAATCAACATAGAGTTCATTAGAAGCGCATTGTTGATTTTGGCATCTTTAATTTATGCCACATGTCGTCAAAGATGTTAATTCTTCTAAACGTTGGCTTCATCTTTCTTCGACCTGGAGATGTAAAGTATCAACATATGTTGATGTATGGATGTTTAGTGCTGATAGTAACTTTTAGTTGAGGTTCTAACTCATAAATAAATTCTATATGCTATACTCTATTGCTATTCCTACCTCTACACATAGTCTCTTATAAGGCATCATGTCAGTACACTTTCTAAATGTATTACAGTACATACACACTCCACGCTTGGTGGGATAGCTACTACCAGAACTAAATTGCCATATGTCACCTACCATCTTGTCTTTATGTCTTATGACTTTTATGTACACATTGTTACTGAGATTTCCAGGCACTTCGCAACTTAAAACCTATGCAGAACTGATTGTGATGATTATAAACTGTATTTAATTTTTGAAATATGTAGTGAAATTATTTTTTCACACTCTTTTATAGACTTAATATCCCTGGCTGTGAGGGGTCACATGACCTCCCTTGGCCAAACATGTCTGAAGACATAATGTCTCTGTAAAATGCCACCCCCCCCCCATTCCCAATCTGGCCTCCCGACCCCTCCATGCCTCATATCTTTATTCAGTAATGATCTGAGATATAAACATCTGTTCTGAATGTTGTGGGGGTTCACATGACGTCGTTTGGCCAAACATGATCAAACACCTTATAGCTCTGTAGAATTCCCCACCACCCCTTCCTCCTGACACCTTCATGCCTCACAACTTAAACGTCTGCTTTGATTGGCTGTGAGATGTCATATGACCTAGTTTGACCAAAAATGTTATAGCTGGCTAATATGCAAATGAGAATGCCCACCTCCCCGAACTGGCCTTCTGACAACTCCGCACATTAGATTTTTATTTAGTAACGATCTGAGATATAAACATCTGTTTTGATTGCTGTGGGGGTTCACGTGACATTGTTTAGCCAAACATGTTCAAACACATTATAACTCTGTAGACTTCCGCACAATCCCGTCCACCCGACCCATCCATACCTCGTAACTTAAATATCTGTTTTGATTGGCTGTGAGAGGTCACGTGACCTCGTTTGGCGAAACATGTCAGAACATACTATGACTCTTTAGAAATCTCCACCACCCCATTCTCCCGACCATTCCACACCTCGCAGCTTTATTCAGTGACTATCTGAGATATTAACAGTTCTTCTGATTGGCTGTGAGTGGTCAGATAACCTCATTTGTCTGAACATGTCCAAACACGTCATAACTCCATAGAATTACCCCACCATCCCATCCTCATGCCCCAACCCGCACCTTGTATCTTTATTCAGTAATGCTTTGCGATATAAACATCAATTCTTGTTGTCTATGTCGTGTTATGTGACCTCATGGATGGACCTGGCCCCATCTGTTTCACACTTCGTTACACATACTGATCATCAGGCATTACAACTGTCAATCATTTGCACCCATCAATAGATCTACACCCCAAACAGCAGAGGAGTGATACACGTTGATGGTAATTGGCTGAGTGCTTGATGACGTCCTACCATTCCCATATTAGGTCACACCTTCTCTTATCCCGCCAAAGCCTTTCGACCAATGATAATCGAAAATGTTCTTGTCAGGAAAAATGAGGCGCTGGCTAATATGCAAATGAGATGACGTCATCAAACTCTCAGCCAATCATCATCAACGTCTAATATGACTCCTTTCTACTAAATGATTCAGGAGTTTTGTTATGCACTCGTCAGCGCATTGTCTCTTTAATTTTATTTCCCTTTTCGGTGTTCTTAACGCTACTAGTATACCGTCTCTGGCACATGTCCTTTCAAATACATTTGAACATTTCTTTTCATACAAGTGTTTCCTATCCTTCCTCATGTGCGATCTTCTGACCCCGCCTTTTGAAGCGCAGCATTTAGCCCATTGTACATATAATGTTTTCCTTGGTTCTTAGACATCCGATGCCATTTCTTTAGCGTTAGTTGACTTTAACATCGTACGTAAACCTATTGATATATTGTATGTTGCCACAATACTGGGAGCTAGTCCTTTGCCTTACCTCTTGTTTGCTAATAATGCTGACAGTGAATTTGGATAATTTTACAATGTTGTTGATGCTCCTTCCATCTGTTCATGGATCCAATATTAAAGGTAGCTAGTTTTGCTTCGCTTCTTGTAGCTTAAGATACTTTAGTTTGGTGGTTAGTGTGTTTCCAAACCAGGGTGAGCGATTGTACTTACCGCACATGGTGCCAGAGACTGAGATCTGGACACACATATATGGTTTCAAGGGGTGGGGGAGGGGTTGGAGACCGGCATTGCCGAAAAACACAACGACCATGGATGACTCCAATGTTTCAATCAGCCATATGGCGTCATAATCAAATACGTCACATGTAGGCTGAGGTCATACTCAATTACGTCATGAATTCAGAGAGTGCATGGATCGATCTATCCTAACACCGGCAAAGCGTGGGTGGAGATTAGCTAGAGATGGGCGGGGCGTAGCTAATACAGGATTCACCAATTGCATCAGGACTTTACTGCATACATTGCAGAACAGCGCTCGATGAACTGCGCTGTAGACCAGAGCATGGCCCCTATTGATGAGAAGAATTGCCTTTATATCATTGTACCAGTAACTAATCACGAGCTTCGCATGCTGACAGGCACAATTTATTCACTCATCTGTGACAGAAAGTGCATTTCCTCACATTCAGCTTTTCCGTGATATGTGGGGAAAAGGGAAAGCAGACGAAGGAAACATGGCCGGTCGAGGTACATAGCATAACTCTGACTGCTAACATTGTAATATTAGTGAAATCAGTAAATCGCATGCCAATCTTGCAAGTTTCATCAAGATAAACCACAGGCTATAGTAAATGCATTATTTATTCGTGGGTCCAATAGTAATATACATCGAATACACACATATAAGGATAAGATCTAGACCCATCACGTGTCATCATATGCAACAAATTATAGTGGGTTTAAGATATACATTATATTGCTTTCTTTTCACAGAATTACCGAGTTCTACGATCACGGTATTATTCGGCGATTCCAGAGTAGATGGGCGTTAGACGAATATGGGGTGGCTAACGTTCCACCCATCCCATACACGTTGTCGCCGAGCGGAATGCAACAGCTCAGAGGAAGTTTCTACGTGTGTGCAATAGGAATATCGATATCATTTGTTGTACTTATTGTTGAAATTATTGTCAACGTGCTGTTGCAACGTGACCGTGAGAAAGCAGCTTCTCAGAGAAGACAGGAGAAGAAAAATGAGGATATTAGTTTTCAAACTGCATTATAATATGTCGAGGATAGGAAACCATTACATTTAGCTGAGCTCAACTCTGATAAGTGTGCTACGTACTGACTAAGCTGGTGATCATGAACAACCTGAGAGAGCTAAGGCCTCATGCTGAGGACAGGAAACAGTCGGCACAAAGAAACAGGGCTGATTGCAGCTGCATGCTGTTTTCAAACTACTCGAACCTTAGAACAGTATCACGCGCACGCACGCACTCACGCACACGAACACTCATGCGTATGCGCACATGTACGCACGCACGAGCGCACGCGCCACCGTATACACGCACGCACGCACGGCGGTGCACACGTGAGCAAAACTCAACGAACAAATACAGTAGGTATTGACGATCGTATTTGAAAACTCATTTACATTCAAAGTTTTGAATAACGTATGACTATCTGTAATAGTTGCTGCTGAATAGCTACTTCGAAATTGAGAGTCTGGTAATGCAAAGTTAGAAGGGTCGATCTCCATTGGACAATTGCGCAACATAATCTCTCTTGAATGCATAATTAGCAGTATGTAATCATATGTTGGAAATATATGTCCTGTGAAATTAAAATATAACTTTCAGGGTATAGATATGTCAAGGAAATATATGGATGGTTGGAATAACCGCTTCCAACACAACACTGTAGACACGGTGCATCATGAGGGATATCAGAAATACCAGTGTTGATTCGAGGATTTATTTCAGAAGGGAAAATAGTGAAGAAAGTCCCCATTATTTGGTGAGATTTTATGGCAGTAAGAATCTTTAGAACAAAATTGGAAATTAGACGTCCTGAGAAGCGATTTCTTGTATTTTAAGCGCTAAAATTCTGTGGAAATAATCTGGCCAACGAGTATTTACAACTTGCCTAGTTTATCTACCCAGGATTTCGTCAGGTGTTGGGCGGTGGAAGTGGCAGGGTAGACTCCCCCTTCTCCCTATAGATACGCCACTGAGATATACTATGTTGAATATCTTGTTAAATCTTCTTGAAGAGTTAGCTTTGGCCGTGAACTAGAAATCTAGAATTCTGTACAATGTGACAAAAAAACCTTAAAGGGCGAATGTCTGCTATCTTTGTATTACTAGTGTTAGTTATTAACCCTTTAACCCTCAAATTTGCTCAAGAAAATTTCAATTTTCTCATGGAAAATGTCCATTTTTAGACCAAGAGAAGACTATTTTTGCAAATTTACCAGTGGAATGACTGGCTCGGTTATCGAACTAGTCATTCCAGTGGTAAGTTTTCAAAAATAGTCTTCTCTTGGCCCTCTAATGGACGTTTCTCAAGACCATTGCAGAAGTCGTTTTTGGCTGATATGAGGGTGAAATGGCTAACCTAATGAAGGTTACATTTTGAATTGAATTTTTCGATATTTCTTATTTCCATATAGAGATTTAATTTTCCACGCGAAAATAGTATCTCTTAAACCCTGACTTCCAGGTTCCTCAATTTCACGGTAATTATTCGGCTAAGCTGTTGAATATTTTGAAAGTAGATTGACTTGGAGCTGTTCCTGCCATATTATACATACTGGACCAGCAGCAGCTCACTGGTTTGCAAATTTATCTAAATTCATGTGGGGGACGCGGCTCGCCTTTGATTCTATGATCAAATATTTATATGCGTCCCCGGGCCATCTGACGTATCGAAGATTCTTAGATTCGTGCCAAAGTGTTTCTCTCTGGTCTTGTTGCATCAACCTAGCTATTAATACTTGTATCGACAAACAGCAACTTCAAACTTGTATCATACTGTGAATTTATTCTCTGTAACAATCATAACTATAATCTAACTAAAACTTCTAACTAATATCTAACATTCATGTTTATACTATAAAAAAGTGGACCGAAAAGTAAACAAAAAAGTTATCTAAAGAGTGATCTCAAAATGTAGATCCAGTTTGCTCAAGACATGCAACTATATAGTGCGCTCATCAACCCTCGCCTCAGACAACCCTGGCCGGGCACACCATCGTTCCTAACTCTGTGGTATAAATCACTGACGTCATCTTGTTGACCGATCCGTGCACTCGAGCGCCATTATGACCTTTAACGGCTATAATGATTCAAGACTAATTTGTGCAGTGTTCGTATCACGATAACATCAATGGTCTCTACCATCAGTAAATGTCCAGCCATTATGTTGATTGGCCTTTGTTGTACGCCAACAAGGCAACCGACGTAATGGCTGTGACCACGGCTTGGCCCTATAGCCCTTCTCATCCTGAATTCAAAATCAGAATGCAGAGTAATCTTTTATATCCAAAATCTACACTCTGAATAATTCAGATTTTACATACCTCCCACACCGGAAAGTTAAAATATACATTCACTAGAATGTGATTATAACTCATTCCAAGGTAGATTACACTCAAGTCCCTAATAGCTCTTAATCTTTGCTATGACAAGAAGAATATGACCACCATCACTCCTGCTTAGATCACACTGTCATTCCGAAGTATTCGGAATCAATAGTTTGGAATTTCAGGCCGTTCCAATGGTCAATTCCTTCTCGCTCTACCTCTCTTTTCACAGCGCTAAGTAAGCCAGACCGCGTCAGAAATGCACATTACCCGATTCGTCTTTATTTTATACTTATCATTTAATCTACGAATGATAAGAATGATAAACCGTAAGAATTGTGTACATGTTTCGCAATGGGACTGCCCAAATTGCTCATTGATACCTATGACATTGTGTGTCTATTGACATTTCGTCGCATGCCTCAGAATTACATGCCCACATAATTCAAAATAATTTTGCCAAAATTTATTGCCATTGTCAGAAGTCCACAAAAACTCGCAACGTGTTAATTGCGCAGCTGCACATGTGCAGCTTTTGAAGTGACCAAAAGTGTATTGGGTCATTACGCGAATTTATGTCTTCGCTTTGTGGTACCGTTCGTTATGATCTGACATTCCATTATATATCTCCAAATTAGTTATCGCCATAGTCTAAATGAACAATAGCTATAGTTCATTTATAAGTGCATAATTGCGTATCTCTGACTTGGTCTGTAGAACTTCAAAACGAAACAATCATTGCGAAAGCGCCATTGCAACACTTAATTGGCTTTGTCTACGTGTGGTTCCCCTCTGCCCTTCCTAATTATAGGGAACTTGCAACCATCTATGATTATATGCTCGCATATTCAATGGTCAGTTTTTCAAAATAATCGATTTAAACCGATTTGACATTTAAACTTGAAACCACGGTGTTTCTACGGCGATGACAATTACATAGGGAGAAACTATTAAGCGTTTCAAAACAGTTTCTCCCACCAAGCATATCAACCTTCCATCCATCATCTACTAATTCTATTTACACATCCGTTACAACTCAATAGTGGTTACTAGTGGTTAACATTGCAGGCAATGACGTTTTGCCTATAACACATTTCGTCATGGCCGCGGTTTGCAGCTTCTTATTTCAATTGACGCTTTCGCAAAGCAGAAATGGCAATATTCAACTTGCCAGTACATTAGCTCGTACTTAACAATTAATGTTCTGCTAATACACCTTTACACCACGACCACACTGTGTCGTATTCACAAAAATATGAATATACTATACAGCATCATCATATACTATTATTATTATTATTATTATTATTATTATTATTATTAGTAGCAGTAGTAGTAGTAGTAGTAGTAGTAGTAGTAGTAGTAGTAGTAGTAGTAGTAGTAGTAGTAGTAGTAGTAGTAGTAGTAGTAGTAGTAGTAGTAGTAGTAGTAGTAGTAGTAGTAGTAGTAACATATCGTGACTTTACATCATAATTAGGCAGAACACGTCACATTTTACATCATACCTGATTAATATGGTTCTAAATTATCATAAAAAAGCATTTCTTTTGGGCCTCTCGTGGGACGTGCTGGCGTGTGTATGTGCACGCGCGCATGTATAAGTAGAAACTACATATAACGATGCTGTATTTTCCAAACGTCTCTTGAAACAATTCCAGAACCCTACAAGACAGTGTACGGAATTCATTGCATTGAACCTGGACTTGGCGCAATGCTAAATTCCGGCCAAGAATTCGTGGCCAAGAACGCATATTGCCCGATCACGACAATATCCAAACATGGTCGAATTTAAATGTTTAATTTATATCGGAACCGGATTGGAAATCCATTCCCAGCTTAGGCGATCTTTTTACACACGCCAACCATTTCTATAGCCTCCGTTCGCTTGGATTTAGGTATGTTTACAATGGATATATGTGACCCCTGCCGTTTTCCTGCACAATATTTTAAAATATTATAACCCATTTTCAGCCTGCATGTACAATACAATCATCACGAAGATGATTCTCAATATTGAAGTAATTATATAAATCATTAAATTGTTCACTTCAAGAGGCTCAGTTGTTTCAATATCTACAGCTTCTTGAAATCTCTTTCAATTCCAACCATTGTTCCCTTCTAAAATGGTCAACCACCGGGGTTTCATTCAACAGCTTAGGAACATGGCATGACGTCACGTTTATGACATTTGCCGTACATTCCCATATCGTAGCGTAATTCAAGTACATTAATGCTAGTGCCATTAGATCGTATCCACTCGATCACACACATCTCGTTCAGGATTCTGATGATAATAGGCTCGTTATGCAGGGTGTATGCGCTGTGCCTAACAACGGATTTACATTACATACCCTCGCGCCACTACAGTGGCATTGGCTGGGTATGAATTTAATGACATTTTCGCGTAATAATTACAGATAATACGATTTGGACAGAATGTTCAGGCCTACACAATTGCACGGCACATAAGTTAAGCCGTATTTATGTACTCTATGCATTTACTCAGACTTTCTGTGTCCTTCCAGAAGGGACGGACTATAACATTCTGATATGGGCGAATTTAGAAGCGGCTCGGTCGTAAATTGCTTGTTAATGTTATTCAACGCATTTCGGAAATTTTTAATATGACGTTGTGCATTAACCAAAAACGCTAAATTTTGATTAGTTTTGGACCGATCATTATGCTACACACTAGTACACACTAGTCTCTAGATATCTCAACGCATATCCACGTTGTTTTTCGTCGGAAGTTATGCCTAAATTAGCACGAAAACAAACTGCGCAAATTCGTTGCCTTTTATTTTGAGTTACGCCTAGCCAGGGAGCCCTGCCCTTTTTGCGCTTAAATGCATTATATATACCTCGGTCAATGGGTAATTGTGGTTGGCCACTCACGGTATGTGATTGCGGCTATGATTCATTACCGTCCACGTCCTTTTCCATCGACTTCTCGTGCGTCATTGAGCTGTCTCTTGCTTCTAGCGTAGCTGGTTCTGACACCTCCAGCTCTGACGTCACTGGTAGTTCATTTATCATTCTGTCACCTTACTCGTGTTCCTCCAACTTTGGCTGTTCGAACTGTGTACGCTCTCCTCTTATCAAGCTCTTCCTCGTTCCAATTGTCGGATTTCGTATTGGGCGTGGTCTAACTTGATCCCACACCATCTCTGGATCGACTACACGCAGCTGGCTGATGTTTAACACCCTCGTTTTTCCTGATATTTGATGTTTTACGTCTGCCACTGGACCATTGATTCTGTATATTTCGTACTGGGGGTCACAGTGTCCAGTGAATTTAATCCGTTCTTCTGCTTTCACGACCACAGAATCTCCGACCTTAAACTCGCCAGCCTTCGCTCTCTTGTTGATCTGCTCTCTGTGATAAGCACGAGATTTCTCTGTGTTCGCCATCGCATGCTGCAAGGCATTGCTCAAGTTTGTTAAGCGATCCTCTAGATCTTGAGAAGCATCCACAGGCAATGATAATGGCAATCTTCCACGCCTGCCGTACATCAAATATAATGGTGTATATCCGGTAGTTGAATGTCTAGTGTTCCTGTACGCCATTCGGCCTGCACTGAGTTCATTTTCGCATAATCTTGACTGGTTATTAACCAGTTTTTGTAGGATCCCCTTAATTGTTTTGTTGAAACGTTCTGTCTTTCCATTCGTCTGTGGATGATAGGGTGTTGATCGATGCCTAGGTCTATATATTTATCTCGCAGTTCGTTGGCATTGAATTCCCTCCCCAAATCAGTGATTACTATCTCAGGTATGCCATGACGCGCGCAATATTCGTTAAAGAATTTCTCCTCTACGCAACGTGCGGACATGGATGGGATGGGGTAAGCTTCAGCCCATGCAGAGCAGTGATCTACAATAGTCAATATGTAAGTGTTACCTTCGGTCGACCGTGTTTGCGGGCCAATAAGGTCCATACCAATAATTTGCCCTGGATATTTCGCAAGGGGCATTTCAGTGTACGTTGGATGCGTTCTTACTCTTCGATTTACCTGACAAGTTGGGCATCTATCGACCACCTCAATAACGTCTTTACGCATTCCTTCCCAGACAAAGGAATCCCTAATTAAACTTAATGTCTTATGAAGATCTTGATGACCTGACCGTTCATGCGCTGATTGCAATACATTGTTTCTAAATTTCGATGGCAGAATTACCATCGCGTAGGCAGCATCTAATGCAGATGGACACTTCGTAGAGTATGCCACCCCATTATGTATTGCACATCCCTCAGACACTTCTTTAAACATTTCATTAAGTTCTGATTGTTGTTCACGGCGTAGTTCGCCATAGGCAATATTATACGCTTCCAGTGGTACGTGAGGCAACACGCCGTCCTCTACCTCAGGAATTGCATAATCTACTGTGTCGAACGTGGCCATTTCTGATGGTCTTTGCAATCTAGACAACATATCAGCCCTTATATTCTTAGTGCCTTTGATGTACTGAATGTCACAGCCGTATTCAGCGATCAGAACAGCCCATCGTTGGACCTTTGTATTTTGTACTTCTCCAATAAACAAGCTTTTCAAAGGTGTATGATCAGTGTATACAGTGAATTTCGCGCCATACAAATATGGTCTTAATTTCTTATGCGCATATATCACTGCAAAAGCCTCTTTCTAGATTACGGGCCAGTTAAGTTGACTGTCTTTTAGGGTCGATGAAATATATTGAATAACCCTTTCAGTACCCTCGTCATCGTCTTGAACCAAAATGGCGCCCACAGCATATGCTGATGCGTCAGTGTATAATTTGTAAGGTGTATTCAAGTCAGGATAGGCCAAAACGGTGTCGCCGCATAATAAGTCTTTTAATTGTTCAAAAGCGTCATGCTGGGGTGGTCCCCATACATATCTAACACTTTTGCGGGTGAGATGAACTAAGGGTTTGGTTATTTTAGCAAGATTTGGAATGCGATTTCTATAATAACCAGCCATTCCCATCAGAGAACGTATGCCACTGGAATTTCTTGAGGGTTGCATTTCTTCGATTACTTGAACCTTTTGTTTTTGTGGTGAAACCCCATCCTTAGATATTCTGTAACCCAATAAATCTACAGATTCTTTTGCAAACTCACATTTCTTTCTCTTAAGTTGCAGGTTATAGTCCTCAAGCCGTTGCATTACAAGCCTTACATGTTCGGCGTGGTCTTCTACGCACTCAGAGTATACTGCTATATCATCAACAAATACATAAACAAAACGACCTATATAATCTTGAAACACTTCATTCATGGCGCGCTGGAAGACACTTGCTGAGTTCGAATACCCAAATGGCATTGAAAGCCATTCAAAATTGCATTCTGTACAGACGAAAGCAGTGTTCTCAATATCCTTATCGGCCATGGAAATTTGCCAATAGCCAGATATTAAATCCATGGTGGAAAATACAACCGCCCCTCCCACAGAATCAAAAATATCCTGAATCAACGGAAATGGATAATTCTGCTTACATACTATGGAATTCAGGGATCTGTAATCTACGCAAAATCTCATTGACCCATCTTTCTTGGGCACTAATGTGATAGGAGAAGACCAAGGTGAGGGTGAAGGACGGATGACACCCGCCTCCAACATCTCTCTGATTTGCTCCTTCACGATGTGTCTTAGTTGCCTTATTGGCGGGTGGTCTCCTGTTGGGACGGTACATCTAACCTTTGGGTGTCTTCCAGTGCTACCCCATTTTGTTGTATCAAACACACCTGCAAATCAATCTAATACATCGTCTATGACTGGGCAGCCCGTTGTTCCTTTAATACTAGATATATATTGTCATAATGAAATCTTTCTGCTAATTTATATGAGTGTCCATACCACACCATCATACCTCTTTCGTAGTCCAATTTCACTTTACCCATTCGCAATGCATCTGCTTCAATCAGTCCTTTGGGAGCCATCTCTGGAGGCACCACGATGACGGGTATTGGACACTTTACCTCAGTCCTACCCAACACTTTTATTGGAGTACCCTTAACTGCTAATAAGGTTCTAGCTTTGTGTAGTGGGTGCGTTCCTAACACTCGTTTCCATATATCACTGTGTATCAAAGACGTGGATGCGGCAGTGTCCACGAGACATGTCACACGTTTCCCTTGAATCTTTAGTTGGACCAAGACTCTCCCCGTGGATTGAAAACTCTCGGCCCGTCCCCATTTCCCGAATGTCTATACTGTTGTCGGCCTCTATGCTAGTGTAGTGTCTGGTTTGGGCATCTAGCTTTAATGTGCCCAGGTTTCCCACATTGAAAACACGTTATTGTCTTTCTACCACGTCCCTCTGACGAATAGCCTCCTGATTGTTTGTGTGTCGCGTGTGTTCTTGTTTGGTTACTTACATTTTGCGCCTGTCTCTGGAAATCCTCTTCCTGTCGTGGTTTTCTCAATTGTGTCTCTATCTTAGCTATTCTAGTGAGCATCCGTTCGTTTTGCTTACATAACCGGGTTTTTTAAATTCTTCTATGCACTTCATCATCGGATCACATGCTTAATCAACGTCCATGGGTTCGTAGTGACGATCACGTTCCGAAATGTGCATAGTGTTTAATAGTTCTAAGCTAGCAGAGTGGTCTTCTACGAAGTTCATTGCGTCTTCTGTTGTCTTTTTCCTGCTGAGCACAAATTTTCTAGCTAATTTATTATCATTGAGGGATTTAATGTATGTTCTTAGAATTGTTCTTTTTGCGTCTTCGGATTCAGGCACATATGCACGACGAGCTAGTTCGCGAAATCGTTAAATGTGGCGATTGCTTCTTCTGGACGTCGTTTCAAAGCCGTTAATTCGCGTTTTAAACGTTCATCTTCATTGGCAGATACAAACGCAACAATAATGTGTCCTTGAATGTCTTCCCATGCTATGGTGCGACGATCTCTGTTTTTTTAGAAATAATTCAATCTCACGATGGAGACTGCCAGTTGATGTCCATGCGGCAATGTGTGCGGCGCTGCCCTTTACGTCTCTGAGCGCCTCTATGACCAGTTCACACTCGTCTAGCCACGCCCTCACTTCCGCGGGTACCAACCTATCACATCTCCGTATAGTAACTGTGTAATCTCTTAGATTCTCACGCTACAATCTATTTCGTTGAGAGGCAGCATTTTCTGTCCTGACACTGTTAACCAGATTAATCACACCGTCAGCAATAACCTGTGACGCAGATACCACCATCTTTGTTTACCGCGCATCGCGCGCATTGCACTATGGGATTGTTTTGGGGCAGTCGATCGTGCGGGCATAAACAAATGCACGTGAATGTATGGTTTTATGCTGATATCAGCCAAAAATGACTTCTGCAGTGGTCTTGAAAAATGCCTATTTGCAGACCAAGGGAAGAATATTTTTGAAAATTTACCATTGGAATGACTGGGTTAAAGGGTTAAACAGAATTGGCCTTCTCCGAAAATCTCCCTTGCCCCACCCATGCAGCTTATGGCCCCGGGCTGGATTCATGCATAATGATTAAGTGTAACTAACAAATGCAGCATTGTGATTGGGCCATAGCTGATTGTCTACTTTACACAAGGTATACGTTAGGTATGCTTCGTGAATATGTCGCACCCCCACCCCCACCTACCCACCCATTCATGGATACTACATATATATTATTTACAAAACAGACACCTACACATCACAGGATTATAGTATGACCCATCAGCACAGTCATTCCTGAAAGCTTGATTATTCTACACACACCCCACCCCCACACACACACACTAGCAGCAACACCCCACCCAAACACGCATTATTATTTATTAACTATCTATGGCAATATATGAATAAATAATTGTCGAAATTTCGTCATTCTTGGCGCAAGTCTTCCTAAGACATCCTCTAGCTATTTGATGTTTAAAAATCAATCATTTCAGGTGATTTAAGATCGTTTTTAAAATAATTTATTTGAAATTGGCTTGAGAACGCTCCCCCTATATAATCAACACAACTCATTGACGAATCACGCAATAATACACGATTTTCTGAAGTAATTTATTTGAAATGCGCTGGAGAAACCCCCCCCCCCCCCACCTCCCACCCCGCCCCCTATATAATCAATGCAATTCATAGAAAAATCAGGCAATAATACACACGTTTGATAGCGCCGTCGTGCGTATACTGTTCGTCAACCTCTCCCCTAAATTTGCTTAAATGTCCAATTTTCCCCAAAAAATAGCCCAAGCCCCTTTTTTCTGCTTAGGACCCCAAAAGAAACCCATTTCACGGCGCTTATGCTTTTAAGATTGTAGACTAATCCTGTCCTATATACTGTTCGTCAATCTATTTAGGAAATCCGCTTTACGCGCCATGACGAAAAAAGCTGCATTATTAAAATATAGTTTTTAATAATTTAATTTTAAATAAATAATGCATTTAAGATGCATGATTTGTGAAGCAAACTCAACAATTATATTTAAAAATCTGGCAATAATGTCAGCGCTGAAAGATCGTCGGCGGCTAATACTGTTCGTCAGTCTCTCCACCGGAATGCGTATTTAGCGTTCATTTTCAGTTTATTTGTATCTAATATATGAGTAGGTTAAGTGTATATTCTAGTTCGGTATCTCAATATAATTGTATTCGCTTTAAAATACGTGTCGTGGAATCTCTCCCCTATTCATTCATAAGGGGAGAGAAAGACGATATAGCCATTTTGATCGCATGCAAGTACTACTCTCGCTATAAGAAAAGCTCTTAAATCTACAACTTTCCAACTATCAAAATTAGTACTACAAGCGACGTTACTGGCCGGCGTCATTTTAATACACACTTCCCCCAAACGCTCCCACAATGCAATGCGCTTCGAAAGTTCGCAAGAGTCACGCGGTTAAAATCGGTCATCCGCGAAACGGGTTACGGTTTGCAAATCATTTACTTTAACGCTTCTTTCTGCCATTTTAGAATGTGTCTCTGCTTATGTTACTGTTCTTAATATTGTTCAGAAAAATAGTACTCACTATTTGCAATTGCAAAGTTCGTTACGCCCGTTGTGATGCTGTTCAATTCCTGGCTGGCTCGCCATTATGAATTCTGGACCAGCAGCAGCTCATTGGGTTTCAAATTTATCTGAATTCAAGTGGGGAACGCGGCTCGCCTTTGATTCTATGATCAAATATTTATATGCGTCCCCGGGCCATCTGACTTATCGAAGATTCTTAGATTCACGCCAAAGTGTTTCTCTCTGGTCTTGTTGCGTCAACCTAGCTATTAATACGTGTATTGACAAACAGCAACTTCAAACTTGTATAATACTGTGAATTTATTCTCTGTAACAATCATAACTATAATCTGACTAAAACTTCTGATTAATATCTAACATTCATGTTTATACTATAGAAAAAAGTGGACCGAAAATTGAATCAAAAAGTGATCTAAAGAGTGATCTCAAAATGTAGATCCCGTTTGCACAAGACATGCAACTATATAGCGCGCTCATCAACACTCGCCTCAGCAAATCCTGGCCCGGCACACCTTCATTCCTAACTATGTGGTATAAATCAATGATGTCATCTTGTTGACCGATCCGTGCACTCGAGCGCCATTATGACCTTTAACGGCCATAATGATTCAAGACTAATTTCGTGGCCGCTCACGGCTACGCTTATATTCGGGTTGTGTCCAGAATTGATTATAGGCGAGGACATTTTGCGCAAGGGATTGTGGTCTCCAACGGCTAACTAGAAAGATAGATAGAGTGCGCCTCTATGTTTATATTGGAACCATAGATTTAGGATATATATATATGGGCTAGATTGCTCATATACATACGCTCACTATTGGGGAATGGAATAGATGTCTCGACCGCTGGATCTTCACTGACTGATTGACATCTGGCGCAGACGATCAGCTATGTATATAGCCTCCAAAAGTCAGTAAATTCTTTTTTTTGTTAATAGGAATAGAAATTCTGCCTAAATAGCATGCAAAATACGGAACTACAAAACTACAGTAAAAATAAATTGGGGAAATACGGTAATACGACGAGGCGGTAAGAATTACAGAAGTGCGTTAAAACCTAACGCATACATCGCTGAAATTCCAAACATGTATGTACATATGATAACTATATGATAACTTCTATTCATTTTGAAAACTGCTGCCGTAAACCGTTGCTGCACACATGTAGACAACTTTCAGTATTATTGTTTACATAATCTACACAAATCTTTCTTGTACTGACCGTGAAACAACTAGGCCTAACCTTTGAAATCAGCAAGATAATGGTTAAAGCGAGTTTGGGTTTTTTATCTCGCAGTTTCTGCGAAACCTGACACGGTTTCCAAACAAGGTTGAATTTCTGTTTTTCTTTGCAAATATAGTGACTTATTTACATGTATGAGCCGTACTGTAAAACCGTCGACTCGATTGTATAGAACATCTAAAGAGTAAATAACATGTTTGCAAAACAAGACAGAGTTTCTGTTTCTGTTTTGTAAGTACATTAACTTATTTATGAGCTGTATAACGTAGTCTAAGCAGTCGAATCACGTGTAATAAGTGAGCACATATTTTAGCAAGAGATGTTAGATATTGTAGAGCCTTGCCTTTATAATTATTAGCCCCCCCCCCCCGGGTGACGTCACAGTCAACATACGTAATGACTGGCGTAAGCTATGTCCAACAGGAACATTGAAAAGTCCTTCAGTTGTAGGAATTGAAGAGCTTTTTACTATTTAATAAGCATCA
Organism: Chaetoderma sp. LZ-2023a; assembly: GCA_034401795.1. NCBI lineage: Eukaryota > Metazoa > Mollusca > Caudofoveata > Chaetodermatida > Chaetodermatidae > Chaetoderma > Chaetoderma sp. LZ-2023a. The sequence goes on from CM067373.1 coordinate 110,694,453, forward strand.
GCACCCAGTCAAATTAATTCCAAAATATACAGCTCACCTCCATAGATACCGTGAAAAGGCGATTCTGGGAAGTCATGGTTCAATGTACTGTATGTATATAAATCATGACGACTAAGACGAATGTGCGTGTAAGCCTATCATCTCTTTCCGTGGCCGCTCAGCTCTACCCATTCACTTAGTTGTGTCTAGAATGGACCTTTCCACATTATCCATCCATCACATGACGTCGTAATCAACTACATGACGTGTAGAATGGCATCATGATCAATGACGTCATTATGACGCCATGAATTACTTAGACAAGTACGTCATGAACACATAATGGACCTTTCCAAGTTCAGCTAGGCCCCACCCACACCTCGCTCGTGTTGGGATCGATCGATTGAAATACCTGACTATCAATGTCCAGAAAACTATACAGGTAAGCTGTTAACTATTTTGAAACTAATTTGGCTGGTTGCTGTTGTTGCTTATGGCAGCAACAGCACCCAGTCAAATTAGTTTCAAAATATTAAAGAGCATGTTTATTAAATAGCAGACACACAATTCTTACAACGTGATGGACGATTAAGAGTTAAATACTTGCCAAATGGAATCATCTAAGACGTAATGATTATGATGTCAGCATGCACGTCACTTAGTTGTCTATGACGTCATATGACGTCATATAATCGAATGATAAAATTGGAAAGGTCCATTGAAGACGGACTAGGAGTTGTAAGAATTGAATGTCTACTATTTAATACATATTCTGTTTAATATTTTGAAACTAATTTGACTGGCCGCTGTTGTTGCCATATGCAGCAGCAGCACCCAGTCAAATTAGTTACAAAATCGTCAACAGCTTACCTGTATAGATTTCAGGAAATCGATAGTAAGGGTATTCGGAGGGATCCATCGATCCCAACACTGCGAAGTGTGGGTGGAGCTTAGCTAGAGGTGAGCGGGCATAGCTAAAACTGGAAAGGTCCATTGCATATAGGCGTTGCCATTTTGCGCAATGAAGTGTGGTCATTCATGTTCTCGCGAGAGCGAGGTAGGTCGCCTCTATTTAGCTTGGACTTGTAGATTTAAGATATATTGTCTAGAACTCTCCTGTGCATTAAACGCATACCCTCACGATTGGGGCTAGTTGTACCTACCACTGGTGGCCTGGGCTAATTGTTTACTGTACATTTGCATAAGAAATAAAATGGTATTGTGATCTGACCCACTATACCCACGTACATCCCTTAATCTCCACTTCAGCACTTGTTCTGATCAAACTGGCCAAAGTGCTTCTGCAGTAATCTTGAGAAACTACCATTTACATCTAACAGGTAGACATTTTTGAAAATGTACAACTGGAATGACTTGCTCGATAACTGAGCCTATCATTCCAATGGCAAAGTGCCAAAAACAACGGTCTCTTGGTCTGCAAATCTGCATAGGATATCTCTATGATAAATGGATGGAACAGATCAAAATATGTGATGAATGATGTAAATAGCTTCATCAGGAACATTGAATAGTCCATCAAGTGTACGAATTTTATGTCTTTACGATTTAATCCCAGGGATTTAATCAATCAATCAATCAATCAATCAATCAATCAATCAATCAATCAATCAATCAATCAATCAATTCAATCCAATCCAATCCAATCCAATCCAATCCAATCCAATCCAATCCAATCCAATCCAATCAAAGCAAATCAAAGCAAATCAAATCAATCAATCAAGCAATCAAGCAATCAATCAATCAATCAATCAATCAATCAATTCAATCAATTCAATCAATTCAATCAATTCAATCAATTCAATCAATTCAATCACTCAATCAATCAACTACTGCCAGTGTCACGACGGAGACCGGGTGAGGGCATAGCATACACCATATGGTGTGCATCCAAAAGATAGATATGAATTCGCCAGTGGATCAGTATATCCAACATGTGAAAGCTGGTTCGCTAAACCAAGATGCATGTCTTCGTGTGGTGGTGCAGCGGAAAGATGTCTTGGGTTGCTGATGTTATGCGAAATTGCAGGATGACAGTTCAATCCCTGACCAGGCAAATGATGATCAACAAAGTAAACTAACGGGTGCTCTCCATAGGCAGGTTTAGCACAGAAACTGAAGTCATCCTGTTGCCAGTGCATTAAAAAACTAAGCATACGTACCTACCTACCTACCTACCTATACCTACCTACCAAGCAAGCAAGCAAGCAATCAGGCAAGTAAATAGTCTTTATTGATAAATCCAACATGTGGACATACAGACAATATTCAACATTCTGTTGAATATTTTGATTCTAATTTGACTGGGCATTGTACGATGTGTATGACCTTACTATTCAATCAACATTCTATTGAAAATTTTAAACTAATTTTCCTGGGCATTGTATGGCTTTACCATTATCAATTGCGTCCTATAAAAGCTTCACAGGCATCATAGTCAACATGCTTAGTGAGCGGCGTCTCTAGCTCCATCGTGAATATTGAATAGTCTGCCAAGTGTACACATTTTATGTTTTTACCAGGGTTGAAAAAAATCAAGATTCTTTCTAAAAAATCAGATTTTGTCGACTTTTATGATTTTTTACTTCTATAACAAAATCATAGATTCTTTACATGTACTCATTTTCTGAACTCAATAGAATCTAATCTCTAGGAGCTATAAACAATGTTAACCTTATTTATACTATTATTCCATTAAAATTTATTATGACAATAAACATCGCAGAATTTGATCTTGTTGTCCTTAAGACATTTTTAAATTTGTTGTCACATTTTGAAATAACTGCTGTTCGACTGGACGGGTCATGACCAAATAAACACGCCTACACTACCATAACCATGGTTTGTCTACACTTGATGGGAAACATTTTAACCATCTAAATACTTTGTGGATACAATTTTCCAGGCTGTATACATCTGGACATGGTATAAAATATCTTGAAAACAATTTAACTGAATGTAGTCAGCAATTGCTGTCAGTCAAACTGGTTTCAAAATATTAAGCTGGTCTAGAGTTATTATTGTCTATTGAAATTATTGTCCAGTGGCTGGCAGCAGACAAAGACAGGTCAGTTAAAAATAATGTCCATAGAACTGTTATAAATATTATTGATCTGTGCTGTTTATGTATCAAATAACAACTAAGGAAAGTTTCCGCTAACTGTAGTACTGTACTGATAGAAATAAAAGCTTCTTAGTTCTTATATTAGCATAATGTTGTATAACCATGCCTATTAAATATCTTAAACAATAGCTACAATAACTTTTAACAAACAAAAAAATCTGTATAAATTGTATAGTGCAAATGAGTGGAGTTGAGGGCGAAAAAATAAAAAATATCAAAAACAAATAAAAATGTTGATCTTTTCAGCTTGATTTAATCGTTGATTTATTCATGATTTAATCGATTTGATTAAATCAAAACAACCCTAGTTTTTACTTTTTAATCGATATTCTGTTGAATATTTTGAAATTAATTTGACCGGGCACTGTTACGGCCTTAGGCAGCAAAAGCACCTAATCAAATTAGTTTCAGGATATTCAACACCTTACCTGTATAGTTACCTTGAAATTGGGATTCTGGAAAGTCGTGAATCAAAGTATATAAATTGATTCCATCACGCTGAAAGAACGGACAGAGCTTAGCTAGAAATGGATCCCACCTTTAAAATTGTCATGAACAAATTTGATAATTAAACGGCCAATGCCACTTAGTAATGTGTGATCCTCCCAACATGGACCACTTGTAATAAGTGACCACATATTTTAGCATGAGCATTCAGCTAGTTAGCTTTGCCCTGCCGGATGCATGCAGACCCAATTGCAATGCACCGATTCTCTTATGGAAAGAGGGTATAAGTTATCAACTTGTCACTCAAGTGTTGACGTCATAATCAATTATGTCACATGTAGGCTGACATCACAATTAAAATACGTAGTGAATGACATACCGATGGCTATCTGGAAAGTTGAGAAGTCCGTAAGCTGTGAGAATTGTATGTCTTTACAATTTAACAAACATTATGTTGAATATTTTTAAACGAATTTAACTGTGCTGCTGCTATGCGCACCGACAGCATCTAATCAAATTAGTTTTAAAATATTCAATAGCTCACCTCTATAGTTACCTTGGGAATGGGATTTTAGGAAGTCATTGTTGAAAGTCTATAAATCACAATGACGACGGCTATGCATATAGGACTATCATCATCTCGTATTGTATTTTCATCGCCTCATGACATAGCTGGTCAAACTGGCCCCTACAGTGATCTAGAGCAATGCCAAATTGCATGACATGAGGGGATAGTTTTTGATAATTTACCACTGAAATTACTTTCGAGACACTCATTCCAGATTCCAGTGGCAAATCTGTGAAAACGTCTTCTTTTGGCCTAAATATATCTAAATATTTTAACATTCTTCACCACATTTAGACAGTAAAGGTTTAATAAATTATGACGACAATACAAGGTACTGTGTCTATTTCATTTTTCCCGTATGTATTATAGTATAAACCACTAGGTTGAACATTCGAAATAGTGTATAAATTTCCGTTGTTATATCTCGTAGGGTATGATTTTCATTAGTAATTTATTGTCCTTAATACTTCACTGGGAAAAGATCCAGGCATGCAATTATTTAGCACTATGTATAGTCAACTAATGTTTCGAATGCCCAGTCAAAACGGCTGTCAATAACATTGTAGCGGGTGGTGAGATACATATATCAACAGAAAGGGTATGTATGTGCCAAGTTAGTAATGTCTGCAATGTGTTCGGCCCAAGAATTTGACCCATATGGTTAGATAGGTATATCTGAATATGCGAATGAGGTATTAAGTTAAAAAATGTTTACCATGAAGTAATTTAATTCGTTGTACACGATTTCATACAAAAAATTGGCTGGAATTTTAGCCAATTCAGTATTCACTAACCTATTGTCTGTAGGTTATGCGCGGCCCCAGATTTTCCACCACATAAACTTGAGTTTAAAAAATTAAATTTACCCTAAATTACTTTCAGCTGTAAACAATATTATAACATATCATTGCTAGCTATATTCATAATTAAAACACATTCTACAATGAAATAAGTCCATAGTCCACAATTCCATACCGAAAATTGGCTTTGATATTGGCAGATCAGTGATTTACAATACCGTATGGTATGCAATAAGTTCGGCTCATATTCGGTACAAAATTCATATATATGGTCAGATCGGTATATAAATACGCTAATGAAGTATCAAGCTTAAAAATGTCTACCATGAAGTAATTTCGCATTACACCATTCCATGGCAAATATTTGCACAAGCTTTGGCAAATCCATGGTTTTCGGTAGCCTACTGTCTGTAATAAGTTTGGCCCCAAAATGTCAGATAGTTATGTAAATAGGCTAATAAAATATCGATGAAAAAAATTCCACCATAAAGTAATTTTATAATACGCAACTTAGTAGTGACCAAAAGTTGTCAGATGCCAATAATTTACATACCGATATCTATGTACTCTGTTTGTAACCAGTTTTCGAACATCTAGCCATGCAGAACTCAATATGTATTATTATGTACTAGAGCTGTACAAAATATTGCACAATTCTACCATCAAATAATATCATAATTACCAAGTATGTCCATGTAGTTACTTCATCGGAATATGTCCCCATTGAAAGATAGTTGGTTTACATTAGCCACAATCGGATAGATGTCAATATGTCCGGGCATATCGATTGTCATAGGTTCAGCTCCAGAATTTCACCCATATGTTTACATAGATATATATGAATGCGCTGATAAAGTATAGAGTTTTAAAAATTCTACTATGGAGTAATTTGAAAATACGCAATTTAATCGCAACTTACAGTTTTCAAATGCTAATAATTTACTATATATTCAGTATCAGAATCTCTGTACTCGGTTTGTAACCAGACCTTCTAACATAATACCATCTAGAACTCACTAGATATTGCACGATTCTATCATCAAATATTTCTTGCAATAATGTGAATGTCTTTCTATATATCCTATAATTTAGCTCCAGATAGAATGTGAATTATCAAACAAAGTCCCCCCCCCCAATAATTTATGCATATGGTCAACAAGACAAGATGGATGTACTGCCCAAAATATAATCTGTTTCTTCCTATAGCCATAGCGAATCCTATCCAAGGCCGATGCCATTACAACCATCTTAAAGATATGACACTACCAAGAAACTATCATTATTACAAGCCCAACCACCATCGGCACTACATGGTACAGGTAAGAAACTGTAATTGATAGTAAGAAGCTATGCAATATTTAATGTTAATATAGCAAGAAAACCCCATTTCTTTCTATCCTGCAAATATGTTGTCAATGTATCACATGTCTAATGTCTATATCGTTATATATCTTCCTATATTATATAGTGCCTGTGCCAGTTCTACATGTATAATTTATTTTTTGTTCTATGTAGGTGTCCAAGGTCTAGATATAGTCACTGTCTTTGGTGGCCAACCTGTTGTACTACTGCAAATTGTATATTATATATAAAAATGAATTTGAAGCTCAACTTGAATTATAATAATCTCAGGCCACGCTATTTGCCATTGATGCCTTGCATCAATATGTGTACTTGTTTGTGCAGTGTTCGTATCACAATAACATCAATGGTCTCTACCATCAGTAAATGACCAGCCATTATGTTGACTGGCCTTTGTTGTATGCCGACAAGGCAACCGACGTAATGGCTGTGACCACGGCTTGGCCCTATAGCCCTTCTCACCCTGAATTCAAAATCAGAATGCAGAGTAATACTTTATATCCAAAATCTGCACTTTGAATAATTCAGATTTTACAATATGAAACAACGGTTGCCAGTCAAATTTATTTCAAAATACTCAACAATATTTATCGGTATTAAATTGTAAATGCGATTTTTGAAATGGACTACTCGGGCCTAGGGGTTAATTTGTATTTGTCTGTCTGTCTGTCTGTCTGGCTGGCTGGCTGTATGGTTCAAATTTTAACACAACGAAGGAAGGATAATAAATCCCTATTCGGATCTAATCAAGTTCTGGATCCTTGGATATCTCGGTAACTACTGGGATGAGTTGGCTCAGATTTTAACACATAGATTGTGACAAGACACTAGGATTCCAGAACTTTGGACATTATCCGAAAAATCCGGAAAATCCGAATGATCAGGCAAATCCGAGAAAATCTGGATAGTCCGAAAAACATCCGGAAAATCCGAAAACTCTTTACAATGTGATAAACACGTGGGTTTACAATCTCCGATTGCGCAGGTCGTTTCTTTAGAATGGGTGAATGGCATGGATAGTCAGAACATTTACCGAATAGAATGCAATTCTGCAAGCAATCATTCAAAGGCTCTGTATTTTTATTACCAGAATGCTATATACCGATAACGTTTAATCTTGAATTGAAATCCAATAAGTGGACATTAATGCAATTTACTGCTACAGAACGGGAATGGTGCGTATCTGACACGCCACTCAAGTATCTGATATCATAAGCAATTACGTCATTAGTGAACTGAAGTAACAAACAACATTTTGTATAGTTCCGTCATAAAAATTCGAAACATTTTGTTGAATATTTTAAAACTAATTTGATTGGGAGCTATATCTGCCATAGGTCGCAACAGCCCCTAATCAAATTAGATTCAAAATAATAAACTGCTTACGTGTATATTTATCTTGAAATGTATATGCTATGGATTCAGGCTTCAAAGTTTCAAATCGAGTCCAATACGCGTAAAATTGGCTGGAGCTTAACTAGAAATATGCTGGATAGAGCTAGCAATGGGGGTGGTATAAGTTTTGGACTTATATTTATCTTGAAATGTATATGCTATGGATTCAGGCTTCAAAGTTTCAAATCGAGTCCAATACGCGTAAAATTGGCTGGAGCTTAACTAGAAATATGCTGGATAGAGCTAGCAATGGGGGTGGTGTGGGGTGGTTGGTAGTGCGGGTGGGGTGGGAATGGGTGGGTGTATTGTATTCATGACGAAACCGACCAGAAACCAACCTTTGTCGAGATCGTGAGGAATACCGGCCAAGAAAATACTATTTTGAAAATTTACCACTAGAAAAATTTAGCACTAGAATGACTGGCTCGGTAACCGAGCCAGTCATTCTAGTGGTAAATATTAAAAAATAGTCTTCTCTTCGCCTGTAAATGTACATTTAATAAGTAAATATTTTGATATACTTTAAATTTTTTTTATCAAATTAACGGGATAAATTTAGATAAAGAATATGTTCAACATTTGTGAATAGTTAAAACAAATTAAGTCATAGACAGCAACAACACCTAGTCAAATTAGTTTCAAAATATTCAACAGCTCACCTGTATAGTTAGGCTACCTTTTCCATGGGATTATGGAAAGTCAGGGTTCAAAGTATATATATCGATCCCAACACGCGCAACGAGTGGGCGGAGCTTATCTAGAGATAGCTAAAGGTGGATAGCTAAAGGCGGATTCATCCACTATAAACAATAGGCCAAAAGGGTCTGATCAAATCAGATTTTATAAACAAACAACAAACTAATAGACTAGCCAAATAGGCTAATATTTTACAAAGGAACTATTACACAATTCAACTTTTGAACTTAAGGACAAATTAAGAATTAACACATGAAGATGGGAACATCGACAGATAGGCATGATTATATACACAATGTGATTAAAATAACTCACCCAAGGGCCGTAACAGAGGAAGCCAATGTGTCGTAGAATGGTTAACATGCTCAACTTACATTGGTATATTTATGTGTCTCCTCGTATATCGTGAATTGGGGTGAGCGAGATATCATCTGAAACTTAATTGCTTGACTGCCACTGCTAATCAAGAACGATGACGAGCCAAGAAAACTCGGGTCAGATGGTGGGGGCTGAATGTCTTAGCTTATAGCATGTATCGGGAGTCTAGTTTTTGCTTCTATAAGTATAACACGTAGTACAATATACTCAAATCATAACGAGAACTCTAGTTTGTTTCTATTCGACGTGTTGCTACCCATCTATATACCTGACTTCCTATGTGTGGAATTATATTTGTTTACGATTCTGCTGGATTCTCCCATATTTTTGGTGCCGTAACCAGGATATAGATTTATTAAGTATGGCTGAGAAGTCACGTCTTATGCGACCCCGAGCTGTTTAACGGGGTCAAATAACAAAACTTCAAAACCGCGTCCAAGAAATTTTCACGCACGACACACTCAGTGAAGATGACCAGGATTCTCTTCACTCCATTCTGGTCGCATTCCAGGAAAAGATGTCACTTGTCACGGATATAGACAAGAAACGTATGGAGATTCAGGCGGACGCGGAATTGGAAACATTTCACACAGAAATAGATGATTATAACATTTCAAGTGAAAGAGTCGTTTATGAAATATGACCGACAACTGAGTCGCCGTCTTCTTCCCACAGATGTTTGGAAACAATCCGATGAATCCGTCATCATCGCGTAGACATGCGAATTTGCCAACACTAAAACAATTTGATGCTGATATTTTGCAATGAACATAATTTTATGATTCCTTTCAATCGGCCATTGGTTTGGACTCTGGACTATCAAATGTGCATAAATTCCATTATTTACAAGCGCAGGGGTCGCGTGAGGCAGCAAGGGTTATTGGTGGACTGTCATTAACCGACTCAAATTACGTACACGCTATACGTTATGGACAGACGCATCAGATTATTAATGCATATATGCGTGCCCTATGGGAATTACGTAGACCGGATTATACCTGTGGCGCGCTACGTGATTTCTACGATCGTTTTGAAACGTATATTGGTGGTCTCTGTACATTGGGGAAGAACATAGATTCGCATGGGGACTTACTAGTGCCAGTCATTCTAGACAAACTCCCGTCTTCCGTACGTAAACAAATTGCTCGTGATCAGGAGGACTGTGAGTGGACCATTGACGATCTGCGTTCATCTCTATTACGTGAAATTAAAGCACTACAAGCAGGTGACGTGAGTTCGGGTGGCGACGACAATAGTCTCTATGCAACCGCAGCATTTACCACGCGTGCATCGCCTCGCTTTAACAAGCCATCAAGGGGTAAACCATCGCGAAAATGTGCTTTCTGCACGGGCGAGCACACCTCCAAAGACTGCATGGTAGTCAGTGATAAACGGAAACGACGTGACATATAAGTAGTACAGCAGAAACTGTGTTACAACTGCCTTGGAAAACACAGGGCAGCGGATTGTAAATCGCTCTTTAGCTGTCAAACCTGCAACAGTGAGCATTATACATCATTATGTAACGAATCTAAGGTAAACTGTGTTACGTCATCGTCTGATAACCAAACCACCATATTTTTGGTGCCGTAACCAGGATATAGATATATTAAGTATGGCTGAGAAGTCACGTCTTATGCGATCCCGAGCTGTTTAACGGGGTCAAATAATAAAACTTCAAAACCGCGTCCAAGAAATTTGTCCAATCCAAACGAGGAAACTAAAGTGCCATTGGCCACATCTAACGACCCTGTGCTTTTGAAAACGGCTGTTGCCACGGTTTCAGCAGGCCGTAATGCAACTACCATTGTGGTCCTCTTTGATGAAGGGGCACAAAGTTCGTTAATTACGCAAGAAGCAGTAAACATGTTAAATTTTCTTTGTGATGAAACTGAGAATATTCGTTTATCTACCTTTGGCAAACATTCTGGTATGCAATCTTTGCAGGTAGCTAATTTCAAATTGCATACGAAATGTCAGTCTGAAACCTTGACAATACGTGCGTTAATGGTGCCGTGCATTTCCACCCCAATGCAAAATTATGTGGATAGCTCAATCATAAATTTACCCCATATTCGTGGCCTAGAGCTGGCCAATCCGGGCTCGGGATCGAATGATGATATAATATCCGTTAATCGGTGCGGATTATTATTGGTCAATCATTGGTGATCGTGTTATTCGTGGCCCTGGGCCCACTGCGGTATCCTCCAAGCTCGGATATCTATTGTCCGGACCGACTGGGCAAACAATGCGAAACCACAACGGGAGACAAACGTCCGCCTATCATGTCAATGTGGAGACTAATCGGGATGAGATTTTCGACTTACAGCGTTTCTGGGATTTAGATTCAATCGGGATTCGAAATCAGGAACTGGAATCAGTATCCACTCACACGGATTATCATGAGTCGCACATTCCCAAGGAGCATAACCGGTATGTAGCTAAGTTACCATGGAAGCATGACCATGACCCACTCCCTACCAATCGAGAGCTAGCAGAGAAACGAACTCGGGCCATGGTGAGACGACTTAACCCAGACTCACGTGAAGCTTACGATAATGTCCTTAAAGAACAATTATCTCGCGATTTCATTAACCTAGTGCAAGATGATGACCCGTCTTCTGGCCATTATCTTCCACACAGAGCAGTAATGAAGGAATCGTCATCTACGCCCCTCTGCATCATATATGGTTGTTCAGCTTCGCAGAATGACAGGCCCAGTTTGAATGACTGTCTTCAAACTGGACCCCCTCTGATGAACGATCTCACGTCCATCCTATTGCGGTTTCGAATGCATAGGGTGGCCTTCACTACAGATATCCAGAAAGCCTTTCTACAAATCGGATTAGAACCTGATGACTGGAAATACACAAGGTTTTTCTGGTTGTCTGACCATCAAGATCCGGAAAGTGATTTCCTTACATACGAGTTCAATGTCACCTTATTTGGCGCGGTTTGTTCGCCACTTATTCTCAATTCCATGGTTCGTACTCACCTCGAGTCTCACCCATCTGACGTCGCATGTGATCTGATTACAAACATTTATGTGGACAATATCGCGAGTGGATCCTACAATGAACTCAGTGCTATTCAGTACTATGATGAGACGAGTGAAATTATGAACTCTGGAGGATTTGAACTGCAGCAATGGTCAGCAAACGGTGTGTATCTATTGGAATACATTACCCCAGACGAATTAATGGAATATAAGCGCAATGTTAATGTCATTGGCTTTCAATGGGACACAGAACATGATCAGATGTCATTCCGTGACGTAATCACTCCAATAAACAGTCAGGGCACACTCACTAAGCATACAGTCATGCAGACAGTTGCAAAAGTGTTCGATCCGTTAGGATTCCTAGCTCCAGTCCAGGTACGTGCTAAGATATTTGTTCAAAAACTATGGAAGGCGGGGTATGGCTGGGACGAACCGACTTCTAATGAACTTATGCAAGAATGGAATGACATTACAAGTGACCTTTCAGAAGCATCAGCTACTAGGATAAATCGGAGATATTTCTGTTCTAACTCTTCACGTAGCCACATACGAGTTGCATGCTTTCGCTGATTCGAGCAAATCAGCATACGGCTGCGTAATTTTTTTGCATGACATTCAGAATGAAAAGACTTCCTTAGTTCTGTCAAAATCCCGTGTTGCACCAACTAAAGAACTCACCATACCGCAACTGCAATTATTAGATGTACTGATAGCATCTAATTTGCTAAACTGTGTGTACAATTCGATTGGAAAATATCTCTCCATCACAAAGAAAAGTGTTTGGACTGATAGTCAAATTGTTCTTCACTGGTTGAATAGCGATAAGAAACTCCCAGTCTGTGTAGCAAATCGTTTGAAAGTAATCAAATCTCGCCCTATCGATGATTTCAGGTACTGCCCAACGAAGGACAACCCTGCTGACATGGTGACACGCGGTGTCTCCTTTCACGACTTTTCTACGTCCTCCATGTGGTGGGACGGACCCGCGTGGCTGCCAGACGGTGACTGGCCCGTTTGCCGTCTATTTGACAACGCTGTTCTCTCCGTGTGTGTCAATCTTGATCCACCACCAAATCAGAATGCAACTGTTTCACAATCAATAAAGCCATGCGTTATCAATTCGCAAGATTCGCCAAACTGCATAGAATCTCAGCATATGTGTTTCGATTCATACGGGCATTAAGGGAGAAACAGCATGCACATTCAAATGACCTGTCAGTAACCGAAATAAACGATGCAGAACTTGATGACGGTGGTGGTAAAATGCGAAACTCTCTAGTGAAACACTACGTTTGTTTTTGGACGACAATGGGTTTATTCGTGTAGGAGGTAGACTGCATAACTCACCATTGGGGTATGATACTCGTTTCCCTATCCTCTTACCCCATAATGACCATTACACGTGACTAGTGATTTGTGATGCACATCGCCACATAGCGCATGGTGGGACTAAGCCCACACTCACATATTTAAGACAGAATTATTGGATAACTAGTATGCGTATTACTGTTAGGAGTGTGCTGCGCAATTGTGTACCCTGTAAACGACTTTCATGCCTGCCTTATCGTCTGCCAGATGCTGCGCCTCTACAGTTATGTGGACTGCTCGAGTCGCCACCCTTTACTGTCTGTGGACTGGATTTTACTGGAGCATTATATGTTAAGTCTAACACTAGTGGTGGTCATGGAAGCAAGGTCTATATATTGCTATTCAAGTGGGCCAGCACACGCGCTGTCCATCTGGAATTAGTGCCCAATTTGTCTGTCTATTCATTTTTATTGGCATTTAGACGGTTTGTAGCCGCAGATCTTTGCCAATCAAAATTATTTCAGATAAGAGCTCCAACAGCTATTTCGATCCAATGAGTTAACCAATTGTATGCTGACTCATCGAATTGAATGGTTAAATATCACACAACGAGCGCCATGGCAAGGAGGGTTTTGGCAGAGGTTGATCTGACTCACGAAAACCTCTTTAAAAAAAGTCGTTGGTAAGGCGTTCTTAACATACCATGAGTTAGCGACGATTATTACTGAAGTAGAGTCAGCTATTAACACTCGACCTCTGACCCACTTTTCATCTGATGTAAACGACCTCTCTCCATTAACACCAACTCACCTATTACAAGGCCGTATGATAAGTAACTTGCCTCATGCATATCTGATGATGATGACGTCAATAATCTAACCTTTGTTATGGGTAATTCTCAGATTGAGTTGGAAAAAAGAAGTAGATATTTGGCTAAATTACTGACCCATTTTTGGCAAAGATGGAAGAATGAATATGTGACTTCTCTCAGGGAGCGACACATTCATTCTAACCACAACCCTACAAATAACATTATCAAAATAGGGGACGTTGTGTTGGTGCATGACGACAAATCTAGGATACAATGGAAACTTGGTGTCGTCACACAGCTTATTCCTGGAAATGATCATAAGGTACGCTCCGCCCAACTCAGAACTAAGAATGGGTTTACGAATAGACCCATCAATAAATTGTATCCCTTGGAAGTGTCGGCCGAGACAGAGATAACTTCAGGTCCAGATCAAGGCCCTGAATTTCCTCAGAGCTCGGATAATGGTCCAAATGATGCACTCTCTAGTAGGCCCAGTCCTCGGAAAGCTGCATTGGTTGCTAACAAAAGCATTAAACTGATGACAATGTATGATTAATTGCACTTCTAATCAGACACAGAATTATCACTTGTGTAGGAACTATCATTACAATAATGCGATTTACTATTGTCTGAGGTGGTCTCATTGGCCTATTGGTTATGCATTTTCCTCATTATTGATTGCGTATTCGCTGTATTACAGGTCTGCTTTTAGCTAGATAACTTGATGTTGTACGCCTTTGACATTTACACAATGGATGATTTGAACCGCTATTATTTTATACTATTTTCTATGCTCACATTTCGTCTAAACATACACATGCTGAACCCTAAATTTGAACATTTGAAATGTTTAGAGTAAAGTGAGCATTGCAACCATTTTATGCATATTCATAAATATCGTGACGCAGCACTGATCTCATTAGCCTGTCTATATGTTTAAGTTTAGTGCTCAGTTAGAGCTTACCATTCATTTGCTTGAATTGTTTCTACGTTTCCTTAGCATACGATAAGCTTTAGAGTCCATATGATATTCAACATAATTCAATTATTGATATTCCATAATATGATACATCATTCGGGGCGGGGAGGATGTCGTAGAATGGTTAACATGGTCGACTTACATTGGCATATTTATGTGTCCCCTCATATATCTTGAGTAGGGGTGAGCGAGATATCATCTGAAACTTAATTGCTTGACTGCCACTGCTAATCAAGAACGATGACGAGCCAAGAAATCTCGGGTCAGATGGTGGGGGGCTGAATGTCTTAGCTTATAGCATGTATCGGGAGTCTAGTTTTTGCTTCTATAAGTATAACACGTAGTACAATATACTCAAATCACAACGAGAACTCTAGTTTGTTTCTATTTGACTTGTTGCTACCCATCTATATACCTGACTTCCTAAGTGTGGGATTATATTGGTTTACGATTCTGCTGGACTCTCCCATACAATGGCACTCAAATATATTACGTTATAATCAATTACGTCACATGTAGGATGACATCGCAATCAAAACACGTAATAAATGCCGTATCTAAGTCAGTCACGAACTTTTAATAGTCCGTCAGTGTGTACGAATTGTATGTCTTTACTATTTAATAAACATTCTCTTGAATATTTTGAAACGCATTTGACGGGTCGCTGTGGCTGCCATAAGTTGCAAAATATTCAACAGCTCACCTGGATAGTTACATTGAAAATGGGATTCTGGGAAGTCAGGTTTCAAAGTCTCGAAATCGATCCCAACACGCGCAATGAATGGATGGAGCTAGAGATGGGCGGAACTTAGCTAGAGATGGGTGGCACATAGTTAAAAGTGGATTCATCGATTCTCAACTGGTCTTCGCAAAGTCCAAAGACACATTTAAAAACAAGTATCTTTAGTCGATCGAGCAAATAGAACGCCCGTTATAGATCAATGTGACAATGGGCCTTTCTAGTTTTAGATATGCCCCGCCCATCTCTAGCTAAGCTTTACTCACACCTCGATCGATCTATCCCTGAACTCCTGAACTGACTATCAATTTCCAGAAAACTATACAGGTAAGCATATGGCAGCAACAGCGCCCAGTCAAATTCGTTTCAAAATAGTTGACAACATGCTTATTGAATAGTAAATCCATATAATTCATAAAACCTGACGGACTATTATGCGTTTAATATGGAATAAATAGAGTCATTCATGACGTAATGATAATGACGTCACCCTACACCGACGTCACCGTCACGTAGTTGACTATGATGTGAAATGATGGATGGATGAACTGGAAAGGTCATTTGTCATTAGCATTAGCAACCTATGAAGTAATCAGCCTCTACCCCCAGATAACAATACTACGTTGGCCCAATGTATGTTGTAATGTTGGCCCAACATTGGCTGTCTATGTTGGCCCAATATCTGCTCATTGGTCTAATGTTGGCCCAACATGTTGGGCCAATGCATCCACCCATCGTTGGCCCAACATACTTATAACATTGGGCCAACATGATTCTGCTCATTGGTCTAACACAAATTTTAAGAAATATTTAAAAAGAATTTTATTAAAATAAATGTTATATATGCAATAGATTTAGCTCATTGGCAAAGTGAGTCACATTTAAAGAAATGTATCGAGCAAGAGTTGGTTCGCACGGTATTTTGGCGTAACAGAATATATGTTGTTTGTTTGTTTGTTTAGTTGGTTTTATTGGCCGCTTACACCGAGATGTATTTGGGCCATGACTCACTCTGAGAGGTGCTTCCCCGAAGGGTTGCGTTGCTCCCCCGAAGGGTTGCTATAAACAAGCATTGAAACTGAAAAAATTAAAAAATTATGATGTTGCTAGGGGTATATGCGGTGCCTGTTGCTGCCTAGTGAACTGTTGTTCGCGGGTGTAAGTGTTGGATGCAGTGTAAGAGTGGGTGGGAGGGGGGTCCCTTTACTTCACATGGGGGTAGGATGGGGACTCAGGGGCTTCCACAGTGGGGGTCAGAGATTAAGTTTGCATCCTCATCAAATCAGGGGGAAAATCAATTCTGCCGCCACCACCTTGCCCACCCCCTCCCACCCAAGGCCTGCCACAAAAAACTACCTAAAACCATGGCCCCTGCAAACATGGGTGTGGGAACCAAGCATCCAGCTACCCCACCAGTGCCCCACCCCACATTAGTAAGACCATTTATTAGAAATATTGTCTGAAATGGCCTCTCAGAGTCAAATTATCAGAATTTTCCCCGGGGAGGATCCCAGGACCGCCTACTTATTCAGAGTATTAACCCAAGGACCCACCCCCTACACCCTCACCCACACCCACCCCATTGCAGCCTAAATGCTCTCTCCAGGGTTTTTCAAAATTTTCTGATCTCACCCAAGGGGGTTTGGATGGGACAAGGATTGGATGGCATGGTGAGTGTGCATCCATGCCAAATGAGGTGGGGGTGGAGTGGACACCCTTGATAGGGAGTGGAGGGCAGTCTGTATAATTAAATCTATAAAATGAACTCAGGTGAGAATTATGAAATAAAAATATTAAGTGAGATGAAAATCATAGTCAATGATATCAAATAAAATTAATTAAATTTAGATAATTTCCATGTGATTAAATACACAGGAAACAGGAAAACTAGAGAACAGAAAATCTAGTGTTTGTAAAAGAAATTTCCTGGGCAAAAACTTAGAGTTAAACCTGTTGCTATTTGAAATAATAGGTTGATTGCGAATGTTGTTATATAATGGTAATATGTTGGCAATTCAAGCCACCGTTGTATGCACACTCTCATATGTTCATTTACAGTTCGAGAAAAATTTATTGTTGAAAATTTTCGATGGAATGACTGGTTCGGTTACCGCGCCAGTCAGTTTAGTGGTAACTTTTCAAAAATAGTTTTGTTTCGATAACTGCTAAACTTAAGAGAAAATGCATTTAGGTTGTCGGAAATATAAAACAAAGCGAAACGCCACGTCCGAGATAGATGCAAGCACAGCGACTCCAACTTGAGTGATGAATGCTGGGATTTACATTCATTAGAATCATGAAAACCCTGAAAACATGTTAATACACAAATTTCTATGTGAAAGGGAACAACCAACCCGAGAACCAACCACTTATAACCCTTTCCCAAATAGTACTCCAAATGTCTCTCCAAGCTTGTAGGTTTTTTTTACAATTTTCTAATCAGTCCCCATAACTCCCTAGGGGGATTTGGAGGGGGTAGAGTGTGTCCATCCATGCCATAAGGGGTGGGTCACCCTTAATCGAGGTAGAGCGGAGGGCAGTCTGAATGAATAAATCTGGAAAACGAAATTAGATAATTTCCATGTGATTAAAATATAAACAGGAAAAATTAAAATGGAAAATCTGGTACGTGTAATTACAGAGCAAGAGAAGACTATCTTTGAAAACTTACCACTGGAATGACTGCCTCGGTTATAGAGCCAGTCATTACAGTGGTAAATTTTCAAAAATGGTCTGCAAACGGACGAAATTAGAAAGGCCTGTGTTATTATTAAATCGTGATAATTGTGATCAATCTGGTCGCCGTGAACCTGCCATTTGAAATTTTGATCCAAAATTGTTCACATTTCTAGATGACCCCTAGGGGTGATCACCCACGCAGTTTGGTTAAGATATCTCCAGTTATAAGAAAGAATTGCAGCACCACAAATTTACGAAAACTAACACCACAAATTCACGAATACTGGTAATTACATATTTTTCTTCATTATTTCACTTAGGAGAACCCGCTGTTTGACAGTGATGGCTGCAAGACTACATAAAATTGCTTATTTCAGCTGTTTTATCTCACGACACCTGTCTTTATTAAGATAGAGTATTACGTACCTGTGTGGCCGCATGTACTCATTCTAAACATGCAGACGATCGCCCTCGGAATAATAACATTTTAAATACTATAATAGACTCTATCTCGGTGACCTCGCACCGATCCTGCATGTGTGACTTCATCCTGTCTTTGCATGAGAACACCCCGTCTCTCGGAACTGCTTTCCTTTAAACGAACCTTCCTTCAAAATCCTGTTGCTGCTGGGATGAGGGGAAAAACGGATCCGTTATAAAATACTTCTAATAAGCTGTACACCACCAGGAAACACATCAGCTGGCAGGCAAACAAATCTTGTAGCGAGCTCACACAGCCAATGGCGGTACATCTTATTTTTAAATTATCCTTATCTATATAGAGCCATACACGCAAGAATCTTCTTTTAAAATGTGCATGTATACCTATATATAGACAAAGGCTGGTTTAACGGACATTAGGCATTGCAAAAGGATTCGTCGGCAAATGCAAACACTATTAGCATCATTGATACTTGTGGCCAACTGGACAGATACCATTGACTTGATTATGCATAATATGAGCGTACAGGACAGTAGTCTGCCTGTAGTATCGCAAAGGCGTAGCCTATGCCAATTTTAAAGTTCTCGTAAAGTTCTCATATATTGATAAAAGATACATATGTGAACTAAGGACTATTTGTTACCGTATGCACACTTTAACTAATTTTATCCCAGCGCAGACGGCCAACATTTTATGCGAAACATTGTTGAGAACAATGTTTCGCAGAAAAAGTTGGCTGTCTATGCTTAAAAATTCATCGACACATTGCTCGCCAACAATGTTTCTGATATTAAACATGGTTAATATCGACTAACATTGTTCTCTCATGTGCAGTGCCCAGCGAAACCCAGCGAAACATTGTTGGCCGTCTGCGGTGTTTGCGGCCCACATCATGGATGAAAGCGAACATGTGGAGTCTGATGACATTTTATGGTCAAGAGAGAAGGAAGATTTGAGCCTGGAATTGTTGCACGTGCGCGGCTCAAGAGAAACAATGTTTTTCTTGGAAGTCAGAAAAGGTTGACTGTCTGCGCCCCGCTTTAGAGTGTAGCCGCCATTTTAGATAGATATTTGCTGGCGTCATTATTTCAGATTCTATTGTCTTTGCCTGTGAGCAATTGTTGGCATAAACCATTCTCATAATGATAATGCTACTGCTAGTCATTGTTCTGCTGGCTTCCAAGATGAGAACGTAGTAGGCGCCTAGAATAGTTCAATACACGTTTTATGTTTGCTATGGTACAAGTGACAACACATATATTTATAACACGTTTACTGAAAGCTATTGCTGCCTATATCAGCAACAGCTTTCCATTAATTTGTTGTCAAAATAATAGCGGGCAATACAATTGCCAGTAGGTAAAGATTTGATAACAATTTGGCCGAAAATCGTTGACACAATAACTTTTAATCAAATTGATCTCAAAATAATCGGCATGGCAATCAATGCTGCAAGACTTTGCTGAAGATGTTTCGAGTAACTTTATTGGCAGGCACTCCTAACTACATGTCCGTAAACGTTGCCGAGCAAAGATGGCCCATGTTTGACTATGAGCTAAGGATGCCAGAAGGCTTAGGGAGCCTTGGAATTGGTCCTACTGAGAGACAGCAAATACAAAGCCAGAACAGGATAGCATTGCGTAAATCTGTTAAGCGTGCTACGAGATGACCTCAAGAAATCAGGACTCTGTAATCTGTACACTGAAGGAAGCTAAACGGATTTGACAAGACAAAGTGGTCAAAAGCGAAGGACTGATTGTAGCGCTAGGATATTTCTACTACTACAGCTGCAGAATACAGTAGTAATACATAGTTACATACATACTTCTAACTAAGGCAGCAACAACTTTGTCAAATCTTTCTCATAATAATCAGCGGGCTTTCTGTTGTTTTAACTAACGCGTGCACATACACAATTGGTTAGGGGCATATCATATACGTAGTCTGGTGTGAAACATGTTCGCAAACAACATGCAGTCCACCATCAACACGTGCACGAGCGTCTCCGCCATAGGCATATAGCGAATAATATGCTTATCTCCTGATTGACAAAGTAATGGAGATAATCTTCGAGCATATCTGATACTGGCTCTCGATTCCGACTATCATATAGGCCCAACTACTCCGTGTGTATGCACGTGTTATGCCTGGCGTACATATAGCGACTCGACTAGTCGATGACTAGGCGTATGTTGTTGTAGCGAGTTGTATTGAGTTGTTCCAGGTTGCAAGGGGTGGAGTAGTGTAATGCACGCTGGACAATGGCTAGTTGGCGGCCATGCAGTTGTTCAGATTAAACATGTTTAATGTTAACGACTAGTTAGCGACTAGTCGCCGACTCAGTCGTTATATGTACGCTGGTTAGTTGTGAGTTGTAAGGAATTGGTTATTTATTAACCAATGAAAATGGGCAAACGGCCATGCATTTCTGCAGGATATAGGCATCAAGAAAACGTCATCTTTATTATTTTTAAATAGTCATTAGCATCATCACCCATGAACAAATATTTTCTAGCCCGCACTTGCCGAGTCAAATATCAATAATGAGAATAATTCTTTGAGTTTCTCTTTCGACATGTTGCCAGTTGAAGTAAAGCTGTGAATTCTAAGCCCATACAGCCAAACCTTTCCCTGTGTGTTGTGAAATACCCATGCTAGTTCATTTGATTCTCAGCAAAAACGTATCTAATTATATATAATGTTCCGGCAACTACACGTAACTTCCGCTGGTTGAATTCGGGAGTTACGCGAAGTGTATCTCCATAGTCGTTAAATCTACGCTCATATACAGCTGGTTGGAGAGACGAATTGGACAAACAGTCGCTATGTGTACGCTCATACACAACTGGTTGGTGACTTGTCTGCAACCGGTTGGCGACTAGTTGAACAACTAGTCGCTATGTGTACGCCAGGCATTGGCTAACAAAACAGAAATACCGCTGGTTATTCTGAGGCAAAATTTGAGAAGGCTTTTGCTGCCTTAGTCAGCAACGCGTGTCAATAAAGTTGCTTGAAATATCATCAGGTTTTATGCCAACAATTGGCGAAGACAAGAGACTCAGAAATAATGACTCTATCTAAAATCGCGGCTACACTCCTAGTTAGTTACTCTTAAATTTAGTTAGGATACTTATCTTTTCGAATATGTAATCAGTCTTTATCTCCTTATAAAATGACAGTCAGTGTGAGTCGCTGATCTCTTCCATACACGTTCTTGAATCGGTTTTGTAACAGTCTTTATCTGCTGAGATATACATAATTTGTTTTCAGTGCCAAATATATTAATGCGCCCTTATTGAGTTATGCTTTTATTTGTTCTATTCATCTAGATATATATTTTACTTTCGCTGTAACATAAACATATATAATAAAGAATAGATGATAGTTTTCTGTATCCTTCATTTACAATGTCTGCCCAAAAGCGAATCTTATTACATTGTATAGCTATATATAACGAGGCTTTCCATAACTCTGTGTAAATCATTACGTTGGGTGTACGTTTCTTCATTCATAAAATAATTTTTTAAATGTTAAGACGATGGAATCACAAAGTGTACATTGTAAATCTATTGATATATCGTTTTCTTTGATTTTTTTTATGTATTACTAAATATATTGCCTTCAACCCCTGTTTAAGGTTACGTTGTCTACATGTGTAATTCCAACACCAATCGGTGATATTCTCCACGTGGCTGGCGACTACTAAGGATAGGATGCATCCACCACCACTAATTCCAGTACAAAATTAAAATGCCGATAAAAAGTTGACATCAATTGCGATGTCTGCCATCTTCGATCTTCAATGCTTTACATGTTCACTGAAATACATTTTCCTATGCCAATGTGATACATACACTGCATGCTCTCTGCAATAAGCCCTAATGAAATTAAAAAGGTCTTTATATACCAAACCTTTCAAGTGCATACATGGACGCAAATGTATTATGCAGAAGTGTTTTCGCTTTCACGCGCAAACGTGCACGCTCATGCTCACGCACAGGCGTACGTACACGCAGCAGTGTATTTCCTCCTTAAGTCAGCAATGGCCTCTAATTAAATCAAGTCCAAAATATTCAACTGAACGTTTTACTTTGTTTTGGAAACACATTACGTTATTTCTGACCTGTACTGTACGTCAGGTGTAAGCCGGTTCCTCTATTGGTCTATATGAGATCCTAGAGTTGTAGTGTTTGTAGTCAAGGTATGTGCGTTAGCCCTCCTTCTGCGACACGCGCGAAACATCTCTTTCAAATCTGTACGGAAAACAGATCCAATGAAACAGTACACCAAGTAATTGACGGAATAGTTTAATTTGGCGATAGTTTTTACAAACCGGTTGATCAATGCCAGCCTGACCCGACCTCTGTTAGTAGTGAACGAGCTAGAAATCTGGGGACGGCAATCATATATACGCTAAACTGTAGCTGTGTCGCCATGAAGATAGCGGTCAACAGGATCAGCGCGTATGTAATGCGACTGAGGGGGCCAGGACGGACGATGACTGAGTCCGTTGCCGGTTGAATAGCTGAACGCATTTTTCGGTGTTGTAGGAACATCTTAATACCAATGGACAAGTTGCGAATGAGTATGACTGCGAAAGGCACGATGAATGATAACACGAGCATGATTCGATTGTGGACGTACTTGTAGTAATCTGCATATGCTTTGGATACGATGCCACATTTATCTGCTAGCAAAGCGACTGTTGTCAGGGTTGTATCCGGAACGACGGCAACCCCAAACCATATGCGGACGTTCAAAAGAGAAAAGACACCAGCTATTGCTACTATAATACATAGCGTCGCGTGAAAACCCCTTTGCTTTTAGTGGGAAACAACACATAGGAACACCGCTCTCTAGTTAACGCGGATATATACCAAGCGGAACACATTATAGATGTCCAGGCAATGAAACGGAACGATTTGCATGAGAACTGCGACAGTTCACGGATGTCCACGTTAAAGATGTTCATGCCGATATGGGCGAATGCAACATTCCAAATGTACAGAGTGTCAGTAATCTCTAAGCACATTAATAACTTGTTCACGTTTGTCTTGTTTGACGGAGAACTGCAATCGACAACACGTTACCAACTGTTCCCAATAACATAATGACCGTGTTGACATATACACGAATGAAATTAATAATTCGAGTTTCTATGAAGTCTGACATTTCTGGTGGCGGTGCGTAATATGTCACCGTTTGTATTGTGGTGTTATTAGTTTATTAAAACAAAGGGGACCATTCGATGTTGCATCATAACAGTTTAGTCCCTGTTCTACAGCCTCGTTCAATATCTCGCTAAGAAGTGTATTGCAGTTGCTACACACGGGCGATATCTGAGAGATGTTCACAGTAGCGGGTCGCGGATTCATCTTGCAATCCTGTGTACAATATACAGAGCATAATAGTGAAAATTTCTTTAACCCCTCTTGTTGACTTAACTATTTAATGGCCAAGACCGCCAAAACGGACAATCTAGTGGTCTTGAGAAATGCTCATTTTTCATCCAAGAGAATATGATTTTTGAAAATTTGCTATTAGAATGACTGGCTCGATAACAGAGCCAGTCACTTCAGTGGTAAATAAAAAAAAATATTGTTGTCTCAGCCGGCAAATAGACACTAGGTAAGAGAACAATCTAGGTTTTCTTGACTGTTTTCATGGTCAAACCGACCAAAAAAGCACCTGTAGTGGTCTTGATTAATGTCTATTTGCACGACAACAGAAAGATATTTTTGTAAATTTTATTGTAAAAATTGACCATTAAAGGGTTAATTAATTTATAAGTAATATTTTGAGCGCATTGAGGCGCTGTTAATACAAGACGGGTTAACTATCTACCTGCTGAAATTCTGCATACTACATTTTCCATGGGCTTTAACTCTGGCTATGTTGAATATTTTGAAAACAGTTTGACTGAAAGTTGTTGGTGTCTAAGGTATTGCACGCTAAAATTATTGTCTAGTGGCATGCAGCCGTTATAATGTAGTGGCTGAGGGAGGTCTCGTGTGCATTTTATGTACCCTAAATTTATCTTCAGATTCCTTTAGAGGATCATAAGACATAATAAAAAATCGAGGGTAGACTTTTCAAATTCCGTAAAATAGTCAGGAAATGACGTCACAAGCCACGCCCCTTTTCCCGCCATTTTGAGAAATGAAATATCCATATTATTGATACAATATGACATTTTACTTATTAATATGCCTACATATAAGGTATGTATATGTTTCTTAATTGTCTGTGTGTGCATGTGCATGTGTGCGTGCGTGCGCACATGTGTCTGTGTGCGTGCGTGCGTGTGCGTGCGTGCGTGCGTGCGTGCGCGTGTGCGTGCGTGTTGTAAGATGGTGGGCATTCTGCCCAAAGGATTTTTATCTGACTGCCCTTCATCACAATAGCTGATAGTTAGCATAGCAATAGGTCATATTGAGACGCCAGTCCTCTGAGCAGGATACTCCACTATATTTTAGTTGTAGCAGGCAACTAGTATAAGTTGGTGTCTTTGTTTGTCAGTCAGTCTGTTGGTGCAAAGATTTTTTTACGTTTTTGATATGGCAACGAACCTTGGACACATGGCTGCCTATCATGAGTGAAACCAGGATCTAGATGACAATAATATCAGTAGGTTAGCTGTTATTGTCGCAATTATAGCATTGTACTATATTTTTTATGTCTTATGTTATTCTAAATGAATCTGAAGTGACCAGTTGGCACATAAAATGCACGCGACATGCTCATTTATTCTTTTTGCAGAATGATGATTTGGGTCCAGATTTAGATTATTTATACAAATATCTATAAAACAATAGATTACAAAGAAAGACATTATAATAAAAAAATGTATGTTGTGGTAGCCGCGTTAGTCCGCTAATAATGACAACAGGATAAATAGGGTAGTACAGTCAAACCCACTTTAAGCGACCGCCCTTTGGAGCTTGTCATTCAAGACAATTAATACAAGTAAATTATCATATGGTATTGCTTTTGGGGACACAAGATGGCGGGTCCATAAGATGGGTGGTCTTATATTAAAGAACCACCATCTTTTGTCCCCAAAAGACAGGTGGTCGCTCGAGCAGGTTCGACTGTAACTTTTAATCAATATTAAGAAGATCAATGATGATGTCATAATCTACTCAACTACTTGAGCTTACTTAGCTGCTGTATATAAACTATAAATATTTCACTTAATCACCTGATGAAGTACATTTATGTGCGAAGGCTTGTCAAAATTAAATAAAGTTAGTCTTAAAAGGAAATACCCTTTTTATCCTGTTGTCATTATAATAAAAGTATGACAGCAACTGTATTTCCAAACGAGCAGCGCTAATAATTGTGACATATCAACATAACATCGTGTTTATGTCTATGAAGTTATATGCCCGAAAGGGTTTTTACAACCCATATCTGAACACTGTGAACTTTGACATTTGCAAAATTTGCAACATGAAATAGTCTGCTTTGTACAGGCACACCTAGCGTTTGCACATTTCAAACAATTACAGCACTGAGCATAGCGGTTAGGAATAACATTAGTGTATACAACTGGCATCAAAAAGTTGTCCATTTCCTGAAATCCATACTTCACTGGATCAAGAACCGTGGCGACGTTGTGTAACAATGTCACCATGATATTAGTAGCAAAAAACGCGCGGAGGATATGCCCCTTAGTAGCATGACTAGTAGGAGTCAGTTGCTTGTAGTTATCACTCTACTGTGGTGATACAACTCGCTCCTTAATTCATCCATTGTTTTGCACCTTAGTACCTTGTTTGAATACCTGCGTGAACTATTCTTCAGCCTTATTCATCACATTGTCTATATTAACATAATCAGGGTTTGTGCCAAAATCACTAAGATACAGAACTGGGTTGGCCTTCATTGCAGCATGCTTCGTTCCAAATTTACTAGTATAGTCACAACCAGTTAATGAGTGAACAGCTGGCAGAACTTTGCATACCTCCTGACCAAGCTTTCTAGATAACGTGTGTATCGGGATATAACGGGTAGTTTCACCAACACCTGCTTTCACATATAATTCCTTGAGACCATGAAAATAGAATTCACTCCAGAAGTACAACATTGGCACAATGACATCGCTGTCTGAAGATAACACAACTACTCTGGTTGTTTCGGCTTTCGTTGCATGCATGGTGTGTGGTATTATCCGTGTGTCAGCTTCATCTAAATCATTCTTAAGTTCTACAATCTCAGACGCATGGCCGTGCAAAGTAGACATACATGATAATGTTTGATCTCCAGCAATGTGGCTTACTACTAACTGCACATTTGGATATGTGCTACGAAACATCTCCATAGCCCGCTCACGCAACACAATCTGAAGCTTCCTTTTGTTTGAACTTGATGGCCAAAATGTTTTCATGTCAACAGGAAGTGGTGTACTCGCATTACTTGTGCCTAACTCTATAGGTTTAACAGTGGCTCTACGCTGTCTCTCAGCATCTTTAATTGATCCATCTACATATGAATAAAAAACAAGGTCAATCCTTTGTGCATTCTTAGCAGTTACTCTCACGAGATTCAACATACTGTCACAGAGATCTGCAAATGTCTTAACACTATTTGACTTTACTTTTCGCACAATAGACATAACATCAACTAAGCATGTAATGTGACAATCATCCGATGGTTCTGGGTCAATATAATCATCGGCATTTAACGAGGACTCTAGTTCCTGTATGAGCGAACTTTTCACTGGTTTCGTCATCCACCCACTGCTGTCAAACAGATATAATGACGGTGATATATCATACGTTAACAGTTCTTCCATAGAATAGCCTCTGGCTTTGCCGATTTCAAAAGTTCTTTGTGATCCATGAAATTCATTCTGCACTGATGCTTTCCCAGATGATTTTGTTTTTTTAGCTTGTAGTGTGTGGAATGTCTTTAAATTAGTTCTGTGAATTGTATCATTTAGTTTAACTGATTTGTCTACAAACCGTTCTTTGCGAATTGTATTATAAGCAGACGCACCAATGTTTCGCACAGTCAATAGTTCTTTGCGTACATCATCTGGCAATACTTGCTGTGTAAGGATGTTGTGCAGACGATGGTCACTGGTTGTGATGCTGAATGGGTTCTCACAACGTTCTATAAATGACACCATTGCTTGGACATTCATCTCACCTAAGTCCGTTTCAGACTTACTAAATTCGTGGTTTACCATCAACTCATATGTATTAGTTTTGATACCACTTAATTCTCTGTGCAGATTACTAACCGCTAACATCTCGTGGTAAATAATTTCCCATTCAGCCACAAATGTCTTTCTCCTAGAACTACCTATGATGCCTGAACTACTCTTCTGCGATTTGTTAATTGTTTGTTCAAGACACATATCGGCTACAACTGCTTTGAAATGACCAGGAGTGCGCTTTGTGACAAAACTGCCATCCAGAAAACGTTGGTGAATTTCAGGAGCTGTTGTTGGAAGCCTTCTCATGTCCTCTAGGTACAATGTACACCAGCGAAGATAGTTGACAGAATTAAATGCAGCAAAAAGTGGAAGTATGGCTTGAACAGTGTCTAGATGTAGTTGCCAACTCCGAATCAGATTGTCTAGGAGGGACGTAAGTTGGATAAACGTATCCCAGTACAAGAATGTTTCATTCTTATCTCGGTTCACTTTAACAAATTCATCAAAGTCATTACACAGTACATCTGAACAATCAACAAATGTTTGTAACATTTCCTGAGCCTCTGTTCTTCTGTTTGCAGCAACTTCAATCCTTAATTGTCTGATTATCTCTAATTGTTTCTGATAGTTCTCTACACCGTACTGTTTAAAGAACTCACACCATTGTAACAGTCTTAAAGCTTCACTGAGGAGCTGCATGCCCTTGACTGACCTTGCATAGTTTTTACCACAAAGCACAGATTCCACGACATTGACTCCAAATACCGAACTCTCAATCCATATGCCTTCCGCACCACTGTTTCTCAGGTATTTTCCAAGGCACGCAAGTAGAATCTTGATCATATGAAATGATCCCATACAGAGAATCAAATTCTGAAATTCACTGGGTCTGATCAACTGGATATCACGTGCTATACGATAAACTCCCTCATCGCATGTGACAGCCAAATGTGATTGTTCCAATTGACTGAGAATTTCCTGAAAGTTTTTGAGTGCAGTATACACTATTGAGTACTCGGTGACAGGATTTGGAATGAGTGGTATAAATCCAACAACTTTTACAGGTAGGTTTTCCTTTGTTAACACAGAGTTACTTGCACTCCATGAGGGCATATGTTGTTGTTCAGGATTTGGATGAATGTTGTTACTATCTGTTTCACCTAAATCTAACCGAGCCAAGGTCCATGCACTGACTGTAGTCGCAATATTATTCTTTTCTGTCATGCTCATAGAATACAGGCACGCATCCCTGTCGACTGAATACTCCTCCGGTAGGCCTGGTCGTTTAGTTGGCTTATGGAAATCCTTCAGCTTCTGGCAGGGTAATTCAGAATGGAATATTTTACAACCATGTGATACTGTAGTATCGGATACATTTGGTTTATTTTGTGTCGCGACCGACTTTTCCTGAAATAGTACTGAAACGGTATCATGACTGCCTCCTATGCCAGAAAGTGTCGCTTCTTCGTGATCAAAGTTATCAAATGCTGCAGTGGTAAACATTTCAGGATTAAAATGGCCTGATAGTGGCACTTTACCAGCACTCGCCTCGACAGTATAACTAGCAATATCCCTGCGATAACGCATTAGTTCGTCGTAGCTGGAGCATAAACCAAAGTGATTAAAGCTTTTTATGAGTGTTGAACTTTTACATGTATCATGAATTATCTGGCTATTCATAACATGAAGCGGTGTCTTTTTCCTACAACGATGAAGATTATAGTACATTACTTGAAATAAAGCTTGTACCTGTCGACATTTGGCATTTGAGATGGTTTTGCTGGAACATTTAGACCCTGCATCTATCTCAGAAACTGGGGAGTCATCATCTGGAGAATCAAAGGTAGTTGCGTGGTAACTGGTTGGATCGAAGTTATACAATGCACCAAAGAATTTCAAAATCGGATCAGGAACACTCATATTTTGCCAAGCAGTCTCTAAATCATGTGCGTAGCAGAATTTATCCTGCAGACCGAAATTATAATCAATAAGGGCTTGTCTGATAATGTTGCCACACTCGTGTACAGGAGCAGTTGAACGTATGGATTCGACAAGATGTTCAGCGGTACAGCTGCGACTAAACACCATCACGGACTTGCTAACTAGTTTTGGTAGAGCAAATGAAATGTTATCGCCGAAATAATTCGTTAGAAGAACTTTCACCTCTCTGTTTGTGACTGTACTGCTATCAGGCACTAGTGCATTACTAAAATCACGAATATCACTTAGCTCATAGCCTTCCCCAGTATTGAGGCCAGGTTCAATTTCTGCAATGACGCGAGCCCACACATCTAGCTTTACCACATGTTTCTGTTTACCTTTATCACTGCTAATGGCACGGCCATAGGCTACTAGATAAGAATGTATACACGCTTTATGGCAGTATATATCTGCACCATACACTACATGTGTGTCCTGTAAATCACAAGTTCGTGTATACACAAGATTCTGAAAATATACAGTTGCTTTTAGGAATTTTTCTGCTCGATCACACTCCGAAATACGAAATTTCTCGTATGTTCCCAGGCGTGTTACATGTCCACAAACGACGCACGGCTATTTGTAAGTCAAAATCTGCTTAGTAGGAGTAGGTCGAGGCACGGACTGAGAACGACCAGATCGCTGGCAAGTCTCTGCTGATAAGCCAGGGTCTGCTGAGGCGTCATCTTTCTTCAAATTGTCTAATGATTGCTGTAAGGTATAGTTCTTATAGCATTCATTGCTGACATGGTATACAAAGGTTCCATATCCAATTGATTTAAGTCTTTTCGTTACAATGTCATTCCTCAGGCTTGCAGCTTCTAAAACACGTTTACGACCTCGTTCTGTACTAGTAGGCAACTTCGTTGTAGTATTCTGGCAGATTATACACTTGGCAGTGTCAGTCATAGGAGGACCAGTACTCGTATCCCTCAGTAGTGCTCTACCTTTGGCTTCCATGATTATCTAGTTCACATCACCTGAACTATAGAAAGGTATATAAACATATGGCATACTAGGCAAATATTATACACATACACATGCACACACACGAAGGAATATTTACTCAATCACATGCGCACATGTGTGCACACGCTTGCATGCGTGTACACATGCGTGCATGCGTGCGTGCATGCATATGGGTCCATGCACGCACGCACGCACGCACACATGCATGCACACACGCACGCACACACATAGTCAGTCATATATCATATAGTATTCAAATTATAGTAGGAATGTGCATATTTCATTTCTCAAAATGGCGGGAAAAGGGGCGTGGCTTGTGACGTCATTTCCTGACTATTTTACGGAATTTGAAAAGTCTACCCTCGATTTTTTATTATGTCTTATGATCCTCTAAAGGAATCTGAAGAGAAATTTAGGGTACATAAAATGCACACGAGACCTCCCTCAGCCACTGGACTATTAGACAGTTAACGTATATCGAACGATACGCGCGCAACCTCACTAAGTTGAAGATGGCTAGTCTGGAACAGCAAGAACACGCAATATAATGTAAGGATCGCTTTTTAGCTATGCGCCGCCCATGTATGGCTAAGCTCCGCCCACTTTCTACGTGTGTTTGGAATCGTTTGAAACTTTGCAACCTGAACACGAAGGATAAATATAGACATTTATCCTCCATGACCTGAATAATAAAGTCCAAATCTCAAGGTAACTGTATGCCCCTACAGGTAAGCTTGTAAATATTCTGAAACTAATTTGCCTTGGAGTTGTTTCTGGAAGCAACTGCTCCCAGTCAAATTAGTTAAAATATTCAAAAGAATGTTTATTAAATTGTAAATTCATCATCGACATACAATTCGTACTCTTCATAACGGATTTTAATAATTATTCTGATGAATATTTTGAAACTAATCTGATTGGAAGCTGTTGCTGCCTATGGCAGCAACAGTTTCCAATCAAATTAGTTTCAAAATAATCACCAGCTTACCTGTTTAGTTATTTCGAATGTGATAATCTGGCAATTCAAGATTCAAAGCGTTGGAACAACAGCGGCCAAACTAAGCGATACAATTTGATACGAGTCTGATTAACGCTTTACCGTTCACATACCAGGAACTATAATATGAATTATTCGCTCACCATGTGGCTCATCCACTCCACAACCAGATTCACAGTTGAAACTCAAGAGGCAGGATTCGAACCCACGATCCTTAAAAGAGTTAAAATACAACGGTACACTCCAGCTGTGGGCTAAGAATAATTAACACTGGTTCGGCAGTTATTTAATTACGGTACACTTGCCGGTAGTCCTGTGGGTAACAGGCTCCACACGTAAGCCAAAGATCGCGGGTTCGAATCCTGCCTCCATACCTGATAAGCACCAAAAGTGCGAAACTGATCGCTGAGTAGATGAGTCTTATGGTTTTGTCAATAAATCGTTAAACACAATTCGGCAATACCACGAAATTAATTATGGGCTTATACCCGAAACGATAAATTGTTTTTGGTGTAGGGAATAAGCAGTTGAATATTTTGAATCTAATTTGGCTTGGAGTTGTTGCTGCCTAACAGATTCGCGCACATGTGTCTGGTATATACAGAGACACTAGAATTGCAGATGTTAAGGAATTTAGATGAATTCAAAAATATCTACTAATAACTCGTTCCACTTATTCGTCTTTGATAAACTTCCTTAGGATTAATTTCCACCATACACAGGTTTGGTACAAGCAGCGAATAAACGGGAGCCAGAAAAGCGCCACCGATAAGCGCAATTATGAGATAGAGTCACGTGATATATATATATTGTACGCGAACGTATAAATCCAATTTTAGCTATGTCCTCCCATCTCTAGCTAAGCTCCACCCACTCTTATCCCGTGTAGGATCGATCGAACCCTGAAATCCATAAATCTCAATTTTCAGAAAACTAAACGGGTAAGCTGTTGAATATTTTGAAACTAATTGGACTGTGTGCTGCTGTTGCCTATGGTAGCAACAGCGCGCAGTTAAATTAATTTCAAAATATTAAATAGAATGGTTATTAAGTAGTAAAGACATACAATTCGTACACATTCCGGACTATTAAGCGTTCATAACGGACTTAGATACGCCATTCATTACGTATTTTGATTGTGACGTCAGTCTACCTGTGGTGTAATGGAGGATAAGAATTTCTCAGTCAACAATATGACGTCATAATCAATTGCGTGACCTGTAGGCTGACGTCATAAACAACTACGTCGTGTAGACAAGTTCGTCGCGAGCGCATACTTACTAACGTTGTTGTACGAACTGCATGTCTTTACTATTCTGTTGAATATTTTGAAAGCAACACACAGTCAAATTTGTTTCAAAATATTCAACAGCTTACCTGTATAGTTTTCTGGAAATTGAGTTTCAGAGAGTGCAGGACACGGGTAAACCTTAGCTAGCGATAGACGGAGCATAGCTAAAACTAGAATTCTCCATTGATTATGACGTCATATACTTGACTGACAGATTGGATACCTCTATTACTATTCCCCTGAAGTATCTCACCCTATAAAAACCATCATATGACTGAGCACCGACAAGTGGTTCCAGAATAGCGGTGCATATTTAAGGCAAAATGCTTGAAAATAAAATTGTCTAAATCGTTTTAGAGGCTTAAATTGTGGGCTTAGATGTCATGAAACGAAATAAATTTTAACATATGGTTATTTCATTGCGTATAAATTAATATAATTTTTAAGTTGTGAAATTGAATTAGAGTCCCTAGTTCAACTTCGCAATTAAAAAATTAATTTGTACGGGATGAAATCATCTTAATTATGTTAAGTTTTATATGGCTTCATTACATTGAGGTACACAAATTAAGCCTCAAAATGTACACAATTTAAACAATTTTATTGTCACACATTTTGCTGTGAATAGGCGCCTTTAACCCCGCTTGTGTCAACAGCCGCTTCTCAATGCGCTCAAAATTCTACTTATATCAATGAACCCTTTAAGCTAGGATTCTATTAAGGCGTTAAGATACGGACAGCATTCAGATGTGGGATTCCTTGTAAATGACGTTATTATTGTGTCATTCATGGGCTTTCCCCAAATCGACCAAATGTGTTCCAAAATAAATATTAAATTCATAGTAAGCGCGCTGGAATGTGAAAGGCTGATAGAATTATATAGAAAATGGGCAATGCCTCTTTACTGCCAACAATCCAGATCATAAAAACGCCAATTACAAGCGCAGATCAGTCGCACAACCGGTGGTGGGGGACACGGGGTGTTAGTAGTAGTAGTAGTAGTAGTAGTAGTAGTAGTAGTAGTAGTAGTAGTAGTAGTAGTAGTAGTAGTAGTAGTAGTAGTAGTAGTAGTAGCAGTAGTAGTAGTAGTATATTGTCTTAGAATTAAATAAAATCACTGCTTTCGGATACGCATACGTACAAATGGAATCACTCATTCGTATACGCATACGGATACGGACACGGATACGCATAAGAATACGCAAACGCGTACGCGTTAATGGAATCCTAGCTTTAATAGTAAAGATTTTCCAAGAAAATAACAATTTTTACAATAAAATTTACAAAAATACCTTTCTGTTGTCGTGCATATAGGCATTACTCAAGACCACTATAGGTGTTTTTTGGCCGGATTGTCAATGAAAATAGTCAAGAAAATCTAGATTTTTTCTTAGCTGGTGTTTATTTGCCGGCTGAGAAGACTTTTTTCACATTTACCACTGGAGTGACTGGCTCGGTAACCGAGCCAGTCACTCCACTGGTAAATTAAAAAAAATCATATTCTCTTGGATGAACAAATTTACATTCCTCAAGACCACTGCATAGTCCGTTTTGGCGGTCTTGACCATTAGAGAGTTAAGTTAACACAAGAGAGGTTATTAGAGCAATCGATTTCTCGATATGTCCTTGTGATTTCTAGCGAAGCTCCACCCACTTTGTAAGCCCACGCGTTTGAATCAACGTTAACACTTTGAACCGAGAATTCAGAGAATCTGTAATTTCGAGGTAAATATATGGGTTAGCTGCAGTTTTGAAACTATTCTGACTGGGAGAATCGCAATTTAAAGGTATCTAATACGATGGCAGCAACAGCTCCCGCTCAAATGAATTTCAAGTTAGGCAACAGAATGTTTGTTACATTGTAAATTCTCAGAATACGTGCAATTCTGACGGTTGCCGTCGAAACGTTGACGTGAAGAACCTATGCCATTTGACTGCGAGGTCAGCTGAGAAGTGGCGTATTTTGATTATGACGTCGGATACTTGATGGACAGATCGTATCCATCCCCTACCAGATAGAGGACGACGCGGGTGGAACAATACAATGACAAATTTGTCTACCGCGTCGTTGATATAGTTTTAACCCGTCCGCCGTGAAGTCAAACGTGTCAATTTTGGAAACTGTTGTTGGAAGCTTTTGCTGCTCCATTTTGGTATTTGACCAAAAATTGGCATACCTCGTCGGCATCGCACGGACAAACATCACCCCACCCACCCATTATTGGAGAAGATCGAGTTAGTAGAACCAAAACTATTAAAATGCATGTTCAAAGCTGTTGCTGTTCCGTTTTAGCATTATTTTGATTCTCAAATTGGCACCCGTCTTCGGGACCATGTGAACAAACGTCCACCCAAGTTTGGCGGATCTCCCTTCATTATAACCAGCGTTATTGAAAAATGCGTAAAAAATGTCCGGCCAGTTTTAAAACATTGTTAGGCTATGGTCAGACCAAAGTGCGTTACGCATGCGATGTCTAATGCGATTTAGATTGCGTTGCCGCATTGGAATGGCGACATGCTATAAGGCGGGCATGGTCACACTACGTGCAGTGCATTTGGTCTGAAATGCG
The DNA here is from genome assembly GCA_034401795.1 of Chaetoderma sp. LZ-2023a. Lineage (NCBI taxonomy): Eukaryota > Metazoa > Mollusca > Caudofoveata > Chaetodermatida > Chaetodermatidae > Chaetoderma > Chaetoderma sp. LZ-2023a. The sequence continues at coordinate 110,730,149 of CM067373.1, forward strand.
TTATCCTCGTGCGTTGCGTCGAAAATGAAAATGTGTCATTTTATTGCGCATCGCACACCCTACCCCTTGTTATCTGCCGTCCTCCAAGGTCAAGCTAAATAGTTGACACGTGTTCTAGCTTTCTACCCGTGTTTATCAAATTATTCTTTTAATGATGACTCATAACAGAAAACGAGATATTGTATTATCTGATGATGATATGGAGAGATTTGTCAACATTAATTCACAATTCTAAACTGTTTGCTGGCCACTGATATACCTCCATTCAATTCTATAGTACGCATTGTTTAGAAACACCATTACCACCAATAGAGCAACTGTGTGTTATGCAAGGTTTCTCAGTGCTTGCATGTAACTTATACTTTCCTCAGTTTGTCAGCAAATTGTTAAATTTGTATTAAATGGATTTCACTTTCTGACATTTAAATTGTGATTAAAATTGAACAATAAATGTTATGTTGTTATATCAGCTAACACACCAACCAACATCATTTTGCCATACATTTGTTTACTGTCTGTTCATCCGTCTATCAGCTTGGTCACCTTGATCAGAAGTTTTTACACAAATTTCTTTCTTCCACATTAATCTCATTGCAATGAAAGTAGGATGCAAACTTCCTATCTTATTATGTTTCTGGAAATGTATACAGAATTAGGCATTGACTCTCTGTCGTTTGTCGTCCATCCATCCGTCCATCGCTCATCCTTTATCAGCTTTGTTAATAAATTCTTCTCAAGAAGCACAGGGCGCAGTAAATCAGATTTGGTAAAGATTTTTCTTGGTCATAAAGTTATAAGTTTCCTAAAGATCAGTCAATTTTGACTGATCCTCAAAGAGCATCATATGATGGCCGTCTTCTGACATAATAGTAAAGTGAAATGACCTTCTTTAGCAAATTTAATGATAACCTGAAAATAGGTAACTAATCACAATAAATGAAGCGCTCTTGAACAGCTGGCCACTGGCCTGAATGGCAGGTGGCCATTAAGGCATTTGGAACTCATTTTATATACACATTTATTTAAAATTGTGCTTTGTCTTTTGCTGCTTTACCTCAATCAGATAGCAGGTATTTCATCAGCACATATGGATTCTATATAATTAGTATTTTGTTTTGAAATATGCACTTGTATGTAATTTAGGACAACATTAAGCTCGCCTCTGGTAATTCTAAAATACGCTTTAAATCTGTCGTCGTGTTCGTTTAGATCTCTCACTAAACTTAACAATTCCACCAACTTCTTCCTCTTCTATAGGATTAGATGAACCCAGAATTCTCTACGTGTCGGCTGAATTGCTAATAGCATGTATGTAGTCATCACAGCTTCGTCCAGGTCATCTTTCATAGTCATGCATAATTACTTTTTCTACATCCATCATTATAGCTGAAATTAAGGCTACAATAATGTGAAAGTGTCGTTTAAAACGACACGAGACATAACCTTTAGTTTAAGGACGCGTTCCTTTAGGTGGATATATACATAGTTGTGTGACCGTTACCCTGTCTGCGATGAAATAGAAATGCCATGCGTTTACGCAGGCGGAAGGCAGTGATCAAAGCAAAGTATTTGGTCTGACCGTAGCCTTACCGAAGGTTGTCGGCGTTACGTTGTAGCGTTTGACACCAAACTTTGGATATAAGCCTTTGGAACGCGACGGGAAAGTTCACGCCCACATTTGGAGAAGATCCCTCCAGTAGAACCAGAGTTATTGGGTGGGGTGGGGTTGCGGAGGGAGAAATCAAGGAAGAAAAATCACGCTGTCTGCCTGCCCTGCCTGCCCTGCCTGCCTGCATGTTTGCCTATCAGTCCATCGGTCTCTCCGCCAGCTCACCCGCACACCCGTCAGTCCATCCGTCCATCCACCCACCCATCTGTCCTTCCGTCCGGAGCTGTATTTAAAAAACTACTGATCGAATTCTGCTGAAATCTTATCATAACAAATGAACTACTTGTCGTGCAAAATTATTTCCAGACTTTAGCCATGATCCGTATTGGATCAAATTGTGTAGATATCTTGGAAACTACTTGTCCCATGTGTCTTAACACAAGAAAGGGTGTCATCTGACATTAGGATTTCACAACTTGGTCGTGATCCAAAACCACCAGAAAATTCCATTAAAAGATTCCGAAAATCCGAAAAAAATCCGGAAATCCGAAAACCTGGGCGATGGTCCTCAATCTCTGATTGCCCTTATCTTTGCATCTAATCCTTTGAACCGGAAAGGCATACGATAAATCGTTTAGACGTTAAGACATCCTATGTTGAATATTTTGAATCTAATTTGTAATATTTCGTACATAAAACCAAACAGGGAATTAGAAGGGAAATATTTGACTGGGATATGGGAAAATGCAGAGCTAATAAAAATTGGGGACGGTAGGTTTTCAAATGGGGAATGGGGAAATGGACAGCATTGTGATATCATTATTGACTAATTCTAACTATAATTATTATTGTATATCTTTACAGATTGCAAACGAATTGAAAAGAATGAAAAAGATAAATAAACACACCTAAGGAAGGACATATGATGATATTGTACACTCATATGCAGCTAGTGAATGTCTGAACCAGGGAATACCAATGTGGAACCCTGCTCTGTGTAGGACTGCTACCATGGTTTCCACCCGCTAACTTCGGAAAATTAAGTCGGACACCTTAGAGAAGATAACATATATACAATATAACCAACCAGTCCCTTGGAGGGGACACTCCAGATGTGAAAAAACTAGGTCTAAATTATTCCGAGCCAACATAGCTTCACTGGCTTTCAAATAAAAGACAAATTCCAAATTCAATCATGCCTGTATTACGACACAGAAAATGTAATTTACCTACTATCACGCGGGCTGCGTCAAAACAATATGTAGGACACACAAACGGTTCATTCAGAATGCGTGCCACTAGGCATTTATCCGACATACACCTGAATGAGGACACTAGTGTATCTCAGGATTTCAATCTGCCAGACCATTTTATCCACCGTGATTTGGAAATCTTGAACAAACGACAATTTTCGACACAGAAGAAGAAACGGAAAATGCCGACTTCTCAGAGAATCATTCTGGATTAAATGTCTGCAGACAAAATGGCCTTGTGGTCTAGATGTAGGCTCAGCCTATCAGCTACAAGTCGGATTATCCCTTTTGTCCTAACATACAATAGGAAAAAATGTTAAAGTGAACCATTTGGGTCCAGACCCGTTATTGCCTTTGAGAACAACCCTAATCTCCACAGCCTCCTAGTGAAAGCAAAACTATGTACATATCAATAATTACAATACAGAAGTACCTGTCTATAGTGACCACTTTGGCCACAGTCAAAGAGAAGTCGCTAAAGAAATTTGTTCATTTAGTAGTGTCAATTAATACAGCTGGTGGCTTTTGAGACTACAGCGTGGCGACCCTTCAAGACACGCGGTTGTACAACCGCTCATCGTCGATATCCTCCACACTCTGGACCCACAGGCTGGTGATGGCTGTAGACAGGCGGGTCTGTAGACAGAAGACAACTATCGTGTTGCGCTAAATATAAACTATATAACATACAATATATTAGAACAAAGCCAATATAAGCGATGATTGAGACAAAATCAACAAACTCTCAAGTAATAAAATAAACAAGAAATGTTCTCACTTTTGAAAAATGAAAAAATGATGATCTACAAAGTAAACTAGCGGGTGTATTCCGTGGTGCGGGGTTAACACAGAAATTGAAGCCAACGCGTTAAAAATTGCCAATGCGTTAAAAAACTAAGCACAATTACTACTACTACTACAACTACTACTACTACTACTACTACTACTACTACTACTACTACTACTACTACTACTACTACTACTACTACTACTACTACCACTACCACCACCACTACTACTACTACTACTACTACTACTACTACCACTACTACTACTACTACTACTACTACTACTACTACTACTACTACTACTACTACTACTACTACTGCATTCTTAGCCTAGATATTTGACCATGTGACCTGAAACCTATTTTCCCTAGCCAGCCATCTTGAATATGAATAAATATTCCAAATTTGGTGATTCTACCTTCTTGGACATGGAAAATATCACTCACGCACGCACGCACGCCCGCCCGCCGGCCCGCCCGCCCGCCCGCCCGCCCGCCCGCCCGCCCGCCCGCCCGCCCGCCCGCCCGCCCGCACGCACGCACGCACGCACGCACGCACGCAGACAGACAGACAGACAGACAGACAGACAAACAGACAAATACACAGGCAGGCAGACAGGCAGGCAGGCTGACAGTCAGGCAGGCATGCAGGTGTGCATACTACTACTACTACTACTACTACTACTACTACTACTACTACTACTACTACCGACAGATGCATGCACGTGCGCGTGGACGTGTGTATTAAATTAAAAGTTCTTTTTTCTAATAGAACAAATACATTAAATATCGAACAAGGTATTATAAAATATGTGAGAATACAAAATATTCTAGCCGGCTGCCTGACATGTTCAGTGCCATATTGGAGCATCATAATCTTGAACCGTGAGCGTAACCCCAACTTTCCAGCAACATGAATTCAGACACCATAGAGCCAGGACTTGCCATTACACCTTAACGCACACAGCGATTCGTTGATGGACCACACTTGGTCAATTTCGGAGAAGCTCGACAGGGCGATGAACGGCAGCAGAAAATTCATGCATATACGAACCGTGTTCGATGAGAGACTACGAATATGGACAGATCTGCCGATATCAGTGATCAATGTTCAAAAGTCTCTCTAGGTCACATGCTCCGAAAAACGTAATATACAAACTCTTTATATACTGTGGTGGTAGCAACCGGAAAGACTAGTCAACCGGGGACCAGTAAATTCCGCATATCGAGCCATAGTACGGTTACTCTGACGGATGTCAATACGAACGCCCAGGTGAAGGAAAAGTGTCGAAGACCACGATTTTCTTCCCCTGTGCATGCGCCGTCTACTGGGAGTTCCCCCCCCCCCCCACCCACACACACCACCCCACTCAGTATTAGACAGGTTTTTCTCATATGCCAGTTCATGGCCACGTGCACGTGACGCCACTAACGGGGTTAACACGTTTTAGGATGTATGTACTATTTTCGCATGACTCCTTCCTCGAATTATGGCCTATGCTCACAATGTCACTATGTATATTTGGTATCGTTAGAGAGCCCTGTATTCTCGCTTTCTGAGGACCACTGTCACAAGAAGATATATTAAGAACAAGCAATCAAAGAACGGTCATCAAATACAGGTTAACCTGCTCATTCTGAGAAACTCAGAACTTAGCCATGCCGTTAAGCAACTGGATCTAATGCGTAGTTGCTGCCAGAGCTCGCCCACTCAAGACAACGGCCTCTGATTGGCTAAGGGCAAACTTAAGTCGCTGACCATTCACCCAAAGATAATGAGATGCGGAGCTGAGACCGCTCACAGCGACCAACAACTACAAAGCCGCCAGCACTGAATCTCTTTTTTTAACTGCCTCTGACTGACCAGCGGCCAAACTAACATCCACAATTATTCCGCCTTTCCTAATGGCTTTCCGCCTCTTCCCATGCCACTCGCAACACCTTGTGCACGGATCTTCACATGTTTTCCTAGTGTGGAAAAAGAACGACTGAACCTGTGCTGCTCTTGCGTACGAGTCTGTGTGCATTTACCTTCCACCGAATACTTGTTCCCGCTTAAGGACACTGTTCCTGCCATCTGATTCCCGTGGAAGAAGAATGAACTCGGAATCCCGCACCTTCATCCGAACGCATTCCGCCATTAAGATGTTACACGTCTCCAACTTAAAGGAGAACTTTGTGAGAAAACATCTAGCAGAACTGTACATTTACAGCTCGCATCGCCTGTTCTCTATTTGCATTTGTTCTTTCCCGAAGACACTAACAAACCTCTAGCGCCTAAGGAAGTTCCGCTTCTGTCCTCGTGGCACTGTCAACTCTGGCAATCAAGGATTGAGTTATCGTGTGATGTTGGACCTTGGAAACATATCTACCAAGGCTGGTTTCGAGCCAGCAGCATCAGCAATAGCAGAACTTAGACCCCGCATCCACGAGAAAGCTGTGACGAACTGCTCTTACCGCCTTACTAAAACATTGAACGTACTTGTTATATCTTAAATGTACTAACTTCTTAAAGTATTTTTTTTCTTACAGAACTGTACCATCCTATGCGCTCTCCTCTTCGCTCTTACGTGGCCTTTCACCCACTTAGGGATTTCTAAACGAGATCGTCTGTCTTAGCTGTCATATTCGGACGGTGATCTAGCGCCCCACTCGATGTGAAGACATATATTTGCGTCGTCAGTGGTGTCGCGTTTTCAGTAGTTCAAATTCATAGGTGGCCTCCTTTGTGATTCGGACAGCATGAAGATATAAACTAGCACTCTAATTGAAGATGCCAGTCTTTCCGCAAAAAAGGCGTCTCAACCCACCCCCCCCCCCCCTTGGAAGCGTTAAGCCTCCATACACTACATTTGGAACTCTCCCCAAAAAGTGAGTGGACAGTGGACATTATTTCGGCTGCCTCCCTTATAGCTCTCGTCTGGAACTGCAACAACTGCTGTGTGTCTTAGGCACAGCGATCCACATTGCACCAGCAGCCTTGGTGCCTCCTTAAGTAGAAAATCATCGTAGGATAAGGAAAGCCATGTCTCTAGTTCGCCACGTTTCTCAGCTCGCCTTTTGTGCACTTAGTACATCCTTGCTGCCTCTCCGTACCCGCTGTGAACCATAGTAACACAGCGACATAATTCACACCGCTTAAGACCGCTCCCCATGGACACATTCCTTCTGGAAGGCTTCAACTTTTTCTGCTCTCCTTCTGGCTTGATTTACGGGTCTAGCGACCCTTATCTCTCCTTTTGACAAGACTTTGTTACATAAAAGATAATCGCCACATCAACCAGAAACTTTTTTTAGTCAAACGTGCCTTTCTCAGTCTGTCATCGTATTAGACCCCAGCAGCACTTTTGACTCGACAGAGATTCCCTAAACACTTTGCTCTTTAGCTAAAGGTGCCGGTGTCGAATCTGAAACTCTGAAGGCCAGCCCTTGGACTGTGTCAAAACCCTTTCGATGTTGCTCAAGCCGATCTTCTTCTCTGAGCAGAAGATTCACTCGACTTTGCGAGTGTAGAGGTTCTAGCTTAACCTAATCGATAACGTCATTCAGCAGCCGCCTGAAGGAGTAAACCACACACACATCTAATCCTGTTTCAACCACGGCTCAGGCGGGATCCATTTAACTATTTAGAGTTAGGCACACACAAAAGGCCTGCCTTAGGATGACTCCAGAGAACATCGGATCAACCAAGCAGCAGCCACTAAGAAACTTTAAGGTGTCTCTCCTGAACCTAAACCACTCCCTAACCCGAGTTAGCACATGAGAGACAGCCCAACGGCACACATACAGGACCTCCTGTCTCTTGAGCGACGAATTAGAGTTAGGGCGACGTTGGGTCAGACGACGGGGACACGAATTGCTCCTTTTGCCACCCCGGCTGCGCACTTTCAACTGAGGGAAAATACTGTGCACAGAGCCATTGAACGAGGCCTTGCCTAAGCACCGCCTGCGTTCGCTCTCTCTCTCTCCCTCCCTCCCTCCCTCCTGCCCGCCCGCCCGCCTCCCTCCCTCCTTCTCCTCCATCCCCCCTCTCTCTCTCTCTCTCTCTCTCTCTCCACTAAACTAGCTCCTGAGAGACTCGCCTAAAAAGTACCTAGCTAGCGCATTTAGAAATGATCTAAAGCCACCTAGGAGACTATTTCAACAATGCTTACTAGCATACCAGACACGAGTGATACATCTTCAAAAATACTCTTTGCTTGCCCTTCAAATGGACGCTGGCTAACCAAAAACTAAGATTTTATTAAACGTTACCCTCTTGATGGTCAAGTCGGCCACAATTTCAGTGGTAAATTTATAAAATTAGTCTTCTAAAATCAAAATTTCTTGACACATGTTGACAATTAAAACGTTTAATTGATATAAGTAGTATTTTTAGAGATTTGAAGCGCTGTTGACACAAGCGGGGTTAATTAGGAATTTCTGAAGTACGCCATTTAGAATCTCATTTCAAGGAAGGTAACTTATAATAAAATATGATGCAATATGATGACTACAAAGAGTTGTCTCCCTTAAAGGTCAGTCTTTCTTGAACGCTGCTTTTGAAATGACATCGTAATTATACCGCTACACACATAACCCACCTCTCACTCTCCCGAACCCGGTACATCCATCATCAAATCTATGGTAACGCCCCTGTCTTAAATACATCGTAGATACGAATAAATTTGGAAATACGCTGTAATGGACAGTTCCGGTTTTAGCTATACCCCGCTCATCTCTAGCTAAGCTCCACCTACACCTCGCTCGTGTTGGGATCGATCTCTGACAACCCGGATTATTAATTTCTAAAAAAACTACACAGGTAAGCTGTTGAATATTTTGAAACTAATTTGACTGGCCGCTGTTGCTGCCTATGTATGCTTATTAAATAGCACAGAAATACAAAGACATTTCGTTTCAAGTTATGAGGAGATTAAAAGTTCAGATTTACCTAAATACACAGGAGTGGACCCATTTTGAACGTGCCGGGTGGGCGGGTCGGAGGTGTCTAGGTCTCATTTCTCGTTTCCCTTTCGTTTTGTTTCGTGTAAGAAACGAAAAGAGAAGACCTGGCGAAAGCACGGTGGGTGTTGAGAGCACGGGTTGGGGTGGGTGGGGGTAAATGACGACGGTAGGGAATAACCATGAATATGTTTTGTTAATTTATTCATTAGTATTGTTTAGCTATTACATTAATGGCGAACTGCTATCCGACAAGTAATTGTTTGATGGAGCTGTTCTTTTCTTTTCTCTCTCTCTCTGTCTCTCTCTCTCTCTCTCTCTCTCATACAACGTGTCGAACTATTTCAGATTTGACGACGGTCTATATGGAAGCCTTTGTGACGTAATGATTGTGACGTCATCATACACGCGCTCATACGAGGTCAGATGATTGATGGATACTCTGGAAAGGTGTATTTTCTTGTAATATAATGGGCCTGCTCTATTAATACCTCACACACACACATTTTACACACAAATTCCGAGCGATCCTGTAACCCATGCAGAATGAAAGAAAGAATAACCAACTTACTGAACGAAAAAGCAAATATTTGATATATGCTGATCATAAGTTAGCCGCCTGCCACTTTTGGAAGCTTTGGACAAAAATTCATGAGCATTTAAAAATTACACCGTCCTTTTCGGGATAGTGAAAATTGTCCTATGTCTTTAAACCTGTATTCTATCGCATATCGATAGGACGGGAAGAATCCTCTTAACTCGCGTCCGCTATTGTTCCATAGATCTGAGAATCGGTGAACAAACGTGCTAGACATAAACAACACGCATAGTGCGCATTGTGCATCACTCTAGTAACGAAGAGACCGGCATTTCAGAACTAGTTTATTTGCTGTGAACCTTTTGCTAAATTTAATAATTTAATAATTTAATCCATCCACCCATCCATCCATTTTGATCAATCATCTAGTTTCTTTCCTTTATTCGTTTGTTTGATCTTTTTATCATACATAGTTATAAAAACAGAAAGCACATTTTTGGAGGACCCTAAAACACGGTTCTTCACACTGCAGCTATACTAAGGTATATGTGTGTGGCCCTCTAGGTACATAAACTCATTACATTTACTAAACATAATAACTTAATTTTGGTATAAAACAGATTCTATATAATAAAATATAATTTGCGTATAAGTTCCATACCGTTAGGGCTAATACCGCGCACACAGGGGTGACACAGCTGTCTGGATACAACATCAAACACTAATAGCTATTTTATGTTTTATATATTGATCATTAAAAGAAATTCTATGCTTTAAGTGTTATTATTCGTCACGTTGTTATTGTTGAGTGAGGATACTCCTCCAGTAATTTGGAGCATCCACACTAGTGGTAAACACTTGTTTCATTAAAGGACAACTAACCGCAGCTATTGATAGTTATTCTGGTGATCTAAAATGCCACTCATAAACTGTGCACGCAATTTACAGCTTTTTATCATGCCGCTAAAAAAAGATATTCACGCTTTAGAAGCTAAATATTGATACATTGCTACACCGTTTGATGGCTGTCATGAGTTACTTTTCAACCAATCAGAAAAAAACCTAGTGCGTCTTCCTCGGTGAGTATACGCTCAGTCATAGAGGTGCACACTATAGCTGTACAATGTGGTATAAAAGCAATCATACATATAAGCTGTTGAATATTTTAAAACTAATCTGACGGGAAGTTGTTGCTGCCTTGCTGCCTTAAAATATTCAAACGCACGGGTATTACATAATAAAGAATGGAATACATTGGCACTTACATGACATCACACGCTATTGACTGGGCAGACAAAATGGTGGCGTTCACTGTTCAACATTTACTCGATATGACATTTATTCCACCAGTTATGGTCTGAAAAACGAGTTTGAGTACTGACCGAAAATGATATTAATGACTTCATTAGGTTCTAGACATCACATATTAGTATGACGGACATGGCGAATCGGTAGCTTATTGTCCTTTCTGGGCTGGCAAATGGGTTGGGGTGTGATAGTTTGATGTTAACCACAAATGGGGCACAGCACCTCAACTTTTTGTAATATCTTAAAAACGAAAAATTACCAGGAAATAAAACTTAGTGAAACTTTAGTTTATCATACCGGGCTCAGGTTGAGCCTATTTCCAAAATTTTAGATGCGATGCATTATGGGTAGATTCAAGATGGGAGACATTTGGGGGTCATGTAAAAGTCACATATTTCACATGTCTTCTATTTTATTAGATTTTCAGAAACTATTGATCAGATTTAGCTCACATTTTAGCATATGGAACAGCTAGGTATCCCAAACATTGGACTTGATGAGCAGAAAAACAAACAAAATCGCAAATGCTGATACATTTAAATCGTGTTAATTACATTATTTCTATAATATATGGGATGGGGTAATTTTAGAAAATCTTATTATAAGTAAATTGAAAATGTATTTTCGCTAACATTGATGTGTACCTAGTATAGACTTGTCGTCTGCTATGATATCTGTATGATATTACAGTTGTATAAATATATGCTTGTTCTAGCGATTAAGTATATGCAATTCCTTATAACCCATGCCCTAAATAAATTACTGTAAAACAAAAACAAAATATAGGATTGCTTGAATAATCCCAACATTTTATTTTTAATACATATTTTGCTCAAATACACTAAGAATCCACAACGTTGACCTAGCTCAGAAAAATGTAGTCTATCTTATTATGTGGCTATAACACATGCATCACATACGAATGAAAGTATAGCCACACTGGTTTAAGTCTGTACTTTCACGCTATTCTATAATATTAAACAATCGCTGCTAGTGAGTTAGGGAACTCTAGGTTGAGAGGTATTTGCATTATTTGCGCTGAAGAGGATTGCATGCACAATCTCAGTGAATTGAAGGATGAGCGTTCTTGGACATCACTACACAATGCTGTACAGATTTTAATCCTATTCTGGATATTGTGTTCTGTGCTTCCAAGACACAGATTTTATATCACCGCCGATGTCGTCAGAATTTCACACATAAAAAGGATCTAGAGAGGTTGCAAGCTGATTACCCTGAACATTCTCCTACCTCTCGACGTAGTTCCCGTGATGGAAGTTGTGCACTGCCAATCATTCCCAATGAATGTATATTCTGTAAGAAGGAGTAGTACTTGAAAGGCACCCTAACTAGAGAATATGTGAATGAATGTTCAGAATTCAGAGCGGATGAAAGGCTCAGAAATCCTGCAGCACTACACGTACATACATGTTCCAATACATTAGATGTTACGAAGCGAATAATAGGCATATGTTCGAAAGATCTTATATCCAGTGAAGTCATCAACGCAGTAACTAAAGAAAGGCAATTGCTTAATACAACTCGATTACTATGGTAGATAGCGTTTAGATCCAAAAGGCTCTCTGAGGCAGAGGATTATCAAACCACCAGTCTTAAAGATATGTCGTCTTTTGGAACCACAACATGTGTCCGTTCTAGACAGGTTTAACAGTATTATTTTCTTAATTATCTCAAGATTATTGATCAGGATGTTCCAAATATAAGTGAAGAATAGTAGAAACTAACCATTGTACCCTAATCGCCTAATTTTGATTAAAAATAATCCCCAAACTAACATTACAAAGAAATTTTGCTATGCCTCACCGTTGCCGCCATTTTGAATTTACTCACAATTCCTTAAACGTTTGGTTATTTGCATCGGCTCAAAATGTGCACAATTCTATTGGCTATATTGTGTTAAACTTTGAGTCCATAGTTTAATTCGATTCTATTAAAATAATTAAGAATTATATGACATAATGGGTAATTTGACCGTAGCCTTTCGAACCCGCCCACCCAACCACCTAAAGTGGTGAAACTCCTGGCATAAGTTACCACCTTGAATTTTCATCATGGATTTTCAGGCTAGTAGATGACTTATCTTCATTTTAAAACTGATCCCATCCGGTCCCCCGAGATGGGTACTAGATTCGATCTGACTGGTGGACTAAAAGCCAACAATGTGATACAGATAATGGAATGTGACAGAATAGGAATCATATGGAACCTATAAACCATACTCTATCGTTGCTAAACAACATTTGAGATGAAATGAGCATCCCTTTAACACTAGTTTAGCTACTAGTAGGGAAGAGGACTAAGAGACGATAAATAGATTTAAAAAAATACACTTATGGCCGATTGCGCACGTATAGCTCAAGCTGCACTCAATATGATTCCGGGTTTAATCACAGCTCCATTTTCGCGTCCGCTTGCACAGCAACTTGGCTTACGTAAATACCGCTCAGATTGCTGGAAAATCTGAACCTGCTATAGCTCAGGTTCAGACCTAAGATCAGTGTAGTAAATGGCAGATTATTTAAATATAACTAACCTAATCGATGTTGTTAATTAAAAATGGCTGTTTGTGCTCCTCTTCCTCCTCCCCCTCCTCCTCCCACTACTACTACTACTACTACTACTACTACTACTACTACTACTACTACTACTACTACTACTACTACTACTACTACTACTGCTGCTGCTGCTGCTGCTGCTGCTGCTGCTGCTACTGCACCTGCTGTGGCTGCCGCTAATGAAAGTAACTTGTCCTCAATGGAGACATATTTGACTGTATTTACATTTTATGAATAATTCTTTTTTGTGGCTGAGCACACGACAACCACCCATCCCAGCCAACACACGCACATACCCACGAGAGCCGGTGTCGCAGACATTGCTAAACTCTTCATCCGCATGCAAACTCACAACATCACCACCACCACCTGGTGTGATAGCATCTACTGAGTGAAATCCTGTGATTTCAGCCTTCAAAGGGTTCGATGTCATCTTGCATTTAACTAATTTACATCATCTATAACGTCTTCCTCATCTCCGTGCATGCTTGTTCTGTAAAAATGGGAGTTTTTGCTTTAGAAGACATGGCGAAAATGAATGAATCAGAAGTGAAGTCTGGTTTGAGCGGAGTTCGCGTATACCAACCTCAATTTGCCAATCTGCAAGCAAGTCAGGTTTAAGCTGCGATTATCGGATCCCCGCTCACCTCATAGCGCTGGCTCACCTGGGCCATATGTGTGCAACCGGCCAACAAAGTTAAATGATCATACTATTAAAACACACAGCATGATTAAGACGATTATATGCACACATACACAGATGCATTAACATCAGACAAGCGTATTACATTGACCAGAGATAGAGAATATGAATGGATAACTATGACGGCAGGTTAGAAAATAATGTAAGTCATGGTTGTTATTAGTATTGTTTTCAGTTGTTATCAATCTTGGCTAGAAAGCACTCAGGTCTGGTGACAGGATGGTCAATTTGTATTAATTTTTAATCAGGAAATAAGTGATTTCGCGAAGACATGAATCGCCTTCTCGTACGCTATTACGTCAGTATGTGGTTATCTCCACTGACGGCCAATTGTACACCTCTCCCCCAGATAATCCAGAGTTACCCGTTGAGCGGCGGCTCGCGTAAGCGTGAATAACTATGTCGGGCGTGAGCTGTGATTGATTGCTGACCGGAAAACTGAGCTCGGCTTGCGTTATGCCGCACTGTCTAGGTTTATCAGTCTATGATAATTAGCTACTTAATTTAATTACAATCCACCTATTGCTTTGGCTAGTTGTATATGGCAGATAGCCATCCAGCTAATATGTTTTGTTTAATTGTAGAAAACTTTGGACCGCAGTATGCTAGGAGTTACTATACAGCAAATGCTTAGGGACACTTTCTTCGTTTAAAGACATATAGTGTATGCCTCTTTTCTGGCTGTTGCAGTAATGTAGCCCCGTACTCCGTACCCCAGCACAAATCTCGAGGGCGTAACTCACTTACATCTAGACACTTTCATCGACACATTGAGCGGGGAACCCGCGTTAAAGGAAAAACTATTTTCACGGAGCATGGCAGCTTGCAACAACTTACGGCTACCGCAGTCCGGATTGAGAATTTCCTAGAACGGGAGTAAAATAATCGCCGCCAATTGCACCCAATTAACGAGGTAAATGATGTACATGTCGCCACTAACACAGAATCAACCACTACCACCACCACGGAATAATTAAATGAAAAACATGTGCAGCAGGAACAAACCAGTCAAAATCACGCATCTAGAGCAAGAGAGTGTGTGTGGTAAATCCCATTACGGGGGCCACAACAACGGCCAATGACGCGGGACACATCACAACAACAGCAATAGGCAAAACATGCATGAAAGATTAGAAGAGATTACTAAACAGATCTCCGCACCTACCAATCTCGTGGCAACACTCAGCACCACAGTAGCAACACAGTCCACCACCAGACCGCAACCCACCCTAGCTTCAGCACCGCCACCAAACACGTGCTTTTCGGATGTGGTCAGCCAGGCCACTGGAAAGAGCGATGCCCACACAGACCTCCATCTACCACGCCAACTACTGACCGATGTACACCGCAGCCTGAGAATCCATAAAACTAGCACGGGCACCAATTACAGAGTCACTTCGGTGCCCGTTTCCACAACATGGCTCAACCGCAGCCCATGACCCACACTGTCAGGCGGCCATTTCTACTCGTCAACATAATCCTACAACACCATGCACTCACCTGCACCCGGCTTCTTCTATGACAGTGCCCACGACGCATACTGCATCCACAGTACTGTCATTTCCACCCTGCGGAAAGAGTGATCCCGCACGTTCTGCCTCTACACAACCTTCTTTCCTATGTAAAACGGCAGTGGTAGGTTGTCGCTCCTCTGCTGAAACAACGCTATTGCAAGCACCACGTCCCCCCGCCAAGGCACTTAACACCCGGCGTCCCTGGATGGTATGCCACTCACAACCGCGCACAGCTTCACCCACCACCTCAAACACCAGTAGTGATATCGAAGGAAGCATTCAATCGGCACCATGGATCCGCAAAAAGAAACATCGTACGAAGAAAGTGAAAGTGGTACGCCAGCGGTGTTTCTTCTGCGCATGAACTAAACACCTGATGATGCATTGTAATTAAAAACGCCGACCCAGGTATTTACATAGTTACCTATGCATACCTGCCAGTCTGCAAACTTCCGTCAAACCTCCTATGTGTGAGTGAGTGAGTGAGTGAGTGAGTGAGTGTGTGAGTGTGTGAGTGTGTGAGTGAGTGAGTGAGTGAGTGAGTGAGTGAGTGAGTGTGTGAGTGTGTGAGTGAGTGAGTGTGTGAGTGAGTGAGTGAGTGAGTGAGTGAGTGAGTGAGTGAGTGAGTGAGTGAGTGAGTGAGTGAGTGAGTGAGTGAGTGAGTGAGTGTGTTATGCTTTTTTGTTTATTCCGAACGGGTGAATCGTTTTGAGTTCTTTGATCCAGTAGTGTTCTCTGTTTAATCTTAGTTATTTGTTATCTGTAAAAATTCTTTCAATTGGTCTTATCGTGATGTCTTTCATAGAATGTCTTGGATGGTTGAAATGCCATGAGATTCTCGTGTCTGTTTGGTGTCGGATTGCATGGATATGTTGTGTGAGTCGTTTGCTGAGTGTTTGACTTGTTTCTCCTATGTATTGAGAGCTGCATTGTTTGCATTCTATGAGGTAAATAATGTTGGTGGTATTGCAGCTCATTTGTGTGTTGATTTTGTAGTCTTTACCAGTGACGAAACTGGTGAATTTGTCAGCAGTGTTCATGTAGTGTTTGCATGTGATGCAATTGCTGTTGTTGCATTGTTGGAGTGTCCCTACTATGTCGTGAGTGTCATCTGGTGTCGGTACGATCTTATTGTTAGCATCTGGATTTTTTATTTTAATTAGGCTAGAGTGGACTAGGTGGTCCCTAATGCTTTTATTTTTCTTGAATGCTACTACTGGGTAGTTGGGAAAAATTGGTGCTAAGATTGGTGAAGACAAGATGTACTTTTCCCAGTAGGTCCGAATGGATTTGCCTATGTGTTCTAATGATGGGTGTTATTGTAGTATGCAAGCTGGCCTAGGCTGTTTTTGTGTGGGTTGTTTGTAAAGAATGTCTTCTCTCTGTGTGTTCTCGGTTTTTTCTATGATGGCTTTAATTTCTGTCTCTTTGTATCCCCGGTGGATGAATGCAACTGTGAGTTCCTGTGTGCGTTGTTTTAATCTAGTGGGATCTGTGATGATGCGTTTGTATCTTAATGATTGGCTGTAGATTATGGAATGTTTTGTGTTTTTAGGGTGGCTTGATTGTTTGTGAAGATACTGTTGTTTGTCTGTAGGTTTTCTGTATAGGTCCAATTTAAGCTTGTTATCTTCTTTGTATACCATTGTGTCCAAAAATGGGATTTTTTCTGTTGAATATTCCAAGTCAAATTTTATTGTGGGATGCTCTTTATTCATGTGTGCGTGAAATTCAAGTAGTTCGTTCTCACTGGTGTTCCAAATGAAAAATATGTCATCTATGTATCTAACTAAGTGGGATGGAGTGCGGCCCATCTATGTTGATAACATTCTGCTTACTATGGTGTACACGTAAATGTTAGCATATTTGACAGCAAACTTGGCTCCCATGGCTGTTCCATGTGTTTGTATGTAGTAGTCTTCATTGAATTGGAAGCTGTTTTTTGTAAGAATGTATCTCATTATTTGGGCCAATTCGTCTGGGGAGATGTGTGCAGGTGTGTGGTTATTGTTGTTTGTGTTTGTTTTTTTCAAGTGTATGTCTGTAATGTTCTGTGACAATCTGTATGCCTTCTTCGTGTGGGATGTTTGTGTATAGTGATCTGACATCCATTGTGCATAGGATTGAGCCAGCATCCACTGTAGTGTTTTCTATATGTTGGATGAATGCAGTGGTGTCTCGTAGTAGATTTGGGATATCATTTTCCGTGTCTTTTAGTAGGTGGTCTGTGAATTCATTAATGCGTGACGTGGGGCCATCGCAGTTGGATATAATCGGGCGTCCGGGTGGTTGTATTTTGCCTTTGTGTATCTTAGGGTTAATGTAGATGCGTGGAGTTCTGACTTTGAATTCGGTGAGATATCTGTGTGTCTGTCCTGTGATGGCTCCGGTGATTAGAAGTTCGTTAATGTATGCATCTATGGTGTCTTTATATTCTAAAGCGGGATTTTCACTGAGTTTGGTGTAGTATGCGACATCTGTAAGTTGTCTGTGTACTTCTGCAATGTAGTCTGTTTTGTTGAGAATGACTATTGCGGAGCCTTTGTCTGCTGGTCTGATGACTATGTTTGTGTTATTAGCTAATGTTTTGAGGGCTGTTTCCTCATGGTGTGTGATGTTGGATCGTGGTGACTTGTCGGGTGGTTTGGTGATAAGCTTGTTGAGTGATGACCGGAGTTTGTTGATGGCATTAGGTGTTGTGCTTGGTCTCCATTCTGAGGGTGGTTTGAATTTGGATGGTGCTGTGGGGTTTTCAAGGTTGTTGCTGTAAAAGTAGTATTTGCATTCTAACTTCCTGATGAATTGATCTATGCAATGTATTTGTGTGTCTGGTGATATGTGGTGTGGTGTGGGTACAAATGAAAGGCCTTTGTTTAGAATGGAATTTTCTGCTTTGGTAAGTTTGTTGTTGGACAGGTTAACGACAATATCTGGTGTTGTTTTTTGTTTGTTGATGATGCGGTGTTTTCTGCGTTTTTGTAGTTGTGTACCTGATGTTAAACGTCTAATTAGCCGATTATTTCTAAGAGTAGTTTTTTCACATTTTCGTTTTTGGATTGTTTTATGGCTTCGGCATATGATTTGGTTTGTGGTGTGCTTGTACTTGTCTGTGATGTTGTTTGGATGGGTTGGGTTCTGGGTTGGTGTGTTGAGTGCGTGTTAGGTTGTGTTCTGGGAAGGTGCATCTGCTCTCTTGGTGGTGATAGATGTGCGTGGTGGATGGGAGGTGGTTGTCTTGAGTAGGGTATTATAAAGTGTCGGTTGTTTGTGTAGTGGCGGTTGGTTTGTGATGTTTGTTTTGGTCCAACTTGCCCTGGTTTGAACCACACACCTGCACACATCTACCCAGACGAATTGGCCCAAATAATGAGATACATTCTTACAAAAAACAGCTTCCAATTCAATGAAGACTACTACATACAAACACATGGAACAGCCATGGGAGCCAAGTTTGCTGTCAAATATGCTAACATTTACGTGTACACCATAGTAAGCAGAATGTTATCAACATGGATCGGCAGCACTCCATCCCACTTAGTTAGATACATAGATGACATATTTTTCATTTGGAACACCAGTGAGAACGAACTACTTGAATTTCACGCACACATGAATAAAGAGCATCCCACAATAAAATTTGACTTGGAATATTCAACAGAAAAAATCCCATTTTCGGACACAATGGTATACAAAGAAGATCACAAGCTTAAATTGGACATATACAGAAAACCTACAGACAAACAACAGTATCTTCACAAACAATCAAGCCACCCTAAAAACACAAAACATTCCATAATCTACAGCCAAGCATTAAGATACAAACGCATCATCACAGATCCCACTAGATTAAAACAACTCACACAGGAACTCACAGATGCATTCATCCACCGGGGATACAAAGAGACAGAAATTAAAGCCATCATAGAAAAAACCGAGAACACACAGAGAGAAGACATTCTTTACAAACAACCCACACAAAAACAGCCTAGGCCAGCTTGCATACTACAATGCCACCCATCATTAGAACACATAGGCAAATCCATTCGGACCTACTGGGAAAAGTACATCTTGTCTTCACCAATCTTAGCACCAATTTTTCCCAACTACCCAGTAGTAGCATTCAAGAAAAATAAAAGCATTAGGGACCACCTAGTCCACTCTAGCCTAATTAAAATAAAAAATCCAGATGCTAACAATAAGATCGTACCGACACCAGATGACACTCACGACATAGTAGGGACACTCCAACAATGCAATAACAGCAATTGCATCACATGCAAACACTACATGAACACTGCTGACACATTCACCAGTTTCGTCACTGGTAAAGACTACAAAATTAACACACAAATGAGCTGCAATACCACCAACATTATTTACCTCATAGAATGCAAACAATGCAGCTCTCAATACATAGGAGAAACTAGTCAAACACTCAGCAAACGACTCACACAACAGATCCATGCAATCCGACACCAAACAGACACGAGAATCTCATGGCATTTCAACCATCCAAGACATTCTATGAAAGACATCACGATACGACCAATTGAAAGAATTTGTACAGATAACAAAAAACTAAGATTAAACAGAGAACACTACTGGATCAAAGAACTTAAAACGATTCACCCGTTCGGAATAAACAAAAAAGCATAACACACTCACTCACTCACTCACTCACTCACTCACTCACTCACTCACTCACTCACTCACTCACTCACTCACTCACTCACTCACTCACTCACTCACACACTCACCCACCCACTCACTCACTCACTCACTCACTCACTCACTCACTCACTCACTCACTCACTCAATCACTCACTCACTCACTCACTCACTCACTCACTCACACATAGGAGGTTTGACGGAAGTTTGCAGACTGGCAGGTATGCATAGGTAACTATGTAAATACCTGGGTCGGCGTTTTTAAATACTTAGGCTTCATAAATCAGTTCCGTCATTTTTGTATCTAATAACAGATCCCTCGCATACACACACATAAGCACATATGCATGTATAGACACACAGACGCACACGCACGCACATACACAAACACACACACATATATATATATATATATATATATATATATATATATATATATATATATATATATATATATATATATATATATATATATATATATATATATATACGCACACACACACGCACGAGGTGTGATGGACACGAATGACCAGTATGCACACATAGATTCTGTCTAAGTGAGACATACAAAATCATTTATGCTACAGCAGTGATGCTAAACACCTGATGATGCATTGTAAAAAAGTGGCTCGCACAGGTAGCCCTCTTCCGCGAACATGAGAATCCTATCCACACTGCAGTATACAGCAACACAGCTCACACAAAATCCGCAACAATGCCACCACCACTGCTACCCCCGACTCCGCTGTCACCTAAGCAATCACAGCAGTAGTGACGACGAGTTGGCCCTTTCCACACTCAGCCACCAATAGCACTCATGGAAGCTATCCGGAAACAAGCCGACTATATACTGATGCCACACCACCATCACTCCCACAAACTAAAAGGGGTAGGCTCCTCAAAGGTTTGCAGGAACAGGCAACAGTGGGCTTGTAAGAGTCCACGGGCACATGAAATCAGTGATATAGTGCAGAGGAGATACTGAAGGCCTCCGTGTCTGATGTAGGATGAATTAACATCCTCCTGTGGTACCATCTAGTCGGCGTATTGTTCGGGCTACTGGGAATTTGGTTCATCCTATCTCAGCAAGTGGGCATGCTGGTGCGTGAACGATAGTCCACACCCAGGATGTCTCTGGCAGACTAGAAGTTCGCTGTGTTTGCTTGAGATGACCAGCAGGCAAGGCTTGGAAGACGGTCACAGTTTGTATACTGTTGGCAGATAGGTACGGATCAGACCATTGGTTGCCCCTGAGCGTGAGCTCAGATGGTGGTCGCTGTCGACTGGGTCGCCCGCTCGTCGTCTTGATCATGTCAGTTCATTTCTTGGATATGAATGGTCAAGATGGCTCAATGTACAGTCAGGCCATGGCACACGTTCGTATTGTGAGTCATGCCTCCTGTGATCAGAGGTCATGAAAAGTGATTCTTTGGGAAGCAGGAGGGTATGTGTCTGAGACGGTGTAACCTGTCACTTGCCGAATGTGTGGGGCAGGCTGTGATTCCAAGTACCCGTGGGGTGAATGACCTGGCTAGTATGATCGATGCGGGGCCTCTTAGCTAAAATGACGTCAAAGAATGATCTATGCAGAGCCCTTTAGCTAAAATGACATCTAGCAGGCATCGCCTCCATAGTACGGTCTATGTGGGGCTACGGCCCGTTGCCAAAATGACCCTTAGTTGGCATGTCCACTCGGGTCGGGAGTCGGCAGGGTCCGCCTTGACACTGTCCCAGATTACAGCAACATAGCATGGACAGGTCTTTATCTCAAGCATAGACAGAGAGGTACCCAGCCTAGGCTGCATCCTGTTTGGGGAACTGGGCGTCCATCTGGCGTGGTGGGGACAGGGAACCACACCGGGAAGGTCAAAGGGTACAAGCGAATGGTATCATTGGAGACTCATCCGCAGGTTCATTGCAAGGTGATATATAAGTGTTCCTGTTTTTTTAGCTGAATTTCCACTAGTGTCACTGTGGACACTGGAGCTTCCATCACCGTTTTTAACAAGCGCTTGTATGAGAGAAGCCCTCCTCATAAGAAGCCATCTCTTAAGCCTACAAATATATTTTTGCAAACAGCTATGGGAGCCAATGCTCCCGTGACTAGAGTAGTTAACCTTGTAATACCGATAGGAAAATGCAATTCGTTCAGCAAGTTGTTATCGCCTCTATTCAAAATGATGCCCTGCTTGGTTCTGATTTCCTCAGTGCCAGCGAAGCCATCATACACTGCAGACAACAGGAACTAGACTTACACGGTCGACGGATACCCCTTGGACCAGAATCATCACTATATGACAGATTTATATTAGCGACAACCACCATAGTTGAGCCGGGTCAAGAAAGGATCTTGTGGGCCACCGCACCACAATTAGGAAACAACACTCACACCACCATGCTGGAACCTGACCCTAAATACATGATCCCATCACAATGCGCCAGAACCAGCATCATCGTGGACACCATCACCAAGGAACATATCCCGTTCGGCGTATTCAACAGTACTGCGGACCCTATTACACTTGAATCAGGAGTCTGTAGTGGTCATCTGGTGGATGCGATATCACTGGAGACAGCCGCACCCGCAATCACACCAACCACAACTTCTGATGATTTGCCAGAACACTTACATGCCCTATATTTGCGTGCCACAGTAGGATTGATGCAATCCCAAAAACAATAAGTACGGAAATTACATCATAGATATCATGATTGTTTCTTGGCTGGAGACATGGACCTCGGAGAAATTCATTTAGTACGACACTCCCTCGACACCGGCAACAACATACCTGTTCGTCAGCCCATTAGACGTCTCTCTATTCATAAGGAAGTGGAAGCACACCAACAGGTAGAGGACATGTTGCGGACCAGAATAATTGAGCCATCAGCATCACCCTGGGCCAGTCCCATAGTACTGGCAGGCAAAAAGGGTGGATCTTTGTGGTTTTGTATAGACTAGTGCCGCCTTAATGAACTTAACATCAAGGACGCCTGTCCGCTTCCAAGGATAGATCAGGCCTTAGATTCTTTGTCCGGAGACAAGTGATTTTACACCCTTGATTTAGCTAGTGGGTACTGGCAGGTAGCCATGGATGAGGCTGCCATGGAGCAGACCGCATTCGTTTATAGAGACGGTCTTTACAGTTCCGCAAGATGCCCTACGGCTTGTGCAACGCTTATGGAACTTTCGAGCATTTCATTGAGCAGGTATTAACTACCCTGCAATGGGAAATCTGTCTCTGTTACATTGACGACGTAATCGTCTTTGGTCCCTCGTTTGAGCAAACACTATCCCATTTAGACACCGTTCTTTCAAGATTATGCATGGCTAACTTAAAGCTCAAACCAAAAAAATGTCATCTCTTCAGACAGAGTGTCGAGATACTGGAACACGTCATATCCGGTGATGTAGTGGCCACCCAGCCATCAAAAACAAAAGCCGTGGCAGACTGGCATACCCCTGAGTCTGTCACAGAAACTCAGAGCCTCCTTGGTCTCTGTCAGTACTATCGCTGATACATCTGTCATTTCAGTGAGATTGCATCACCCCTCATCAAGATCACTGAAAAAGATCGACCATTCGAGTGGATGAGTGAGTGTGAAGGTTTCTTCCGGGCGCTGAAGGAATTCTTGACAGCTGCTCCAATTCTCGCTTAACCTAACCCTAACATCCTGGATGCTGATGCGTCCGCTTACACTATTGGCGCAGTTCTATCACAGGTCGCAGAGGATGGAACAGATCAGGTATTGGGTTGTGGTTCACGTACTCTGAATAAAACAGAGAAACGCTATGCGACCACTAAGTGAGAAATATTTGCCACGGTCTACCGTGTCAAGTATTACAAACACTTTCTGTATGGCCGCACATTTACTCTCCGTATGGATCACACCTCACTATGCTGGCTCAGAAACCTAAAAAATCCAGGAGGCCAGGTAGCGAGGTGGCAGAAATCCCTGCAGGCTTTTAACTTCAATGTGGTTCATAGATCCGAAAACTGCATTGACATGCCGATGCCTTGAGCAGAATCGGGCTTGAGGATGAACCCGAAGTAGCCACCACCATGACACATACAGCACAGCCTTCTCCTGTGTTCCCCGAATTGCGGTGCGCAGAGTAGAACATGGAGAAAGTCACTCACGAAGAAGCAACGGATGTGCAGACATGAAATATATATGCGTGGATCCAGGAGGGGGTCCGTCCTCCCCGGGAGTCTGTTACACCATTATCTACAACAGCAAAGTACTACTACCAGCGGTTCGAAGAACGCCATATGCATGAAAGCGTTCGCTTCATTAATAACCACATTATGATCCCCGATCATTATCAGAACCACATCCTTCAGCAACTTCATGATAACGCTGGTCATCTAGCTGTTGAGCGGACACTAACTAGAATAAAACAGCGATTCCACTGGGTCGGAATTCGCGATAGTGTCAAGGCATGGGTCATCAAATGTGTCCCATGTCAAAGACGTGCTGTTGGCCAGCACCATTCGGCACCCCTACAAGTTAAAATTGTTAGTGCATCGTGGGAGCAAGTGGCTATTGATGTGCTTGGACCCTTGAATATGACGGATGAAGGAAACATATACATCCTCGTATTACAAGATTATTTTACGAAGTGGGTGGACGCATTTGCTCCGCCGGACCATGGGGCATCCACAATAGGGGAGGTCCTGGCAAGCAATGTGTTCTGCCGGTTTGGAATGCCCTATGAGCTGCACTCTGATCAAGGAAGTAATTTTGAGAGCCGGCTGATCTCCAAACTCTGCAAATTGTTTCATATCATCAAAACAAGGACGACTCTGTATCATCCCCACAGTGATGGTATGGTCGATAGATTCAACCATACACTGACGGAAATGTTGATGAAGGAAACACGCCTTGATTATCGAGATTGGGATCTACGACTCCCATATGTGCTCATGGCATACCGCACTTCAGTACATTCCAGCATGGGTTATACCCCTGCGTGGTTAATGTTAGGCCGTGAATTAGCCTTACCACCGGATCTGGCTATGCCCAGGATTCCGGGGGAGAAAAATTCACCATCTCTCTAGATAGAGCTCATGTGGCAGCAGATAGAATAGACTCATGAGCTAGTGAGGGCAACCGTATCAGCTGCACACCAGCGCCAGAAAACATGGCACGACCGGCGGGTACATGGACACCCGTAAGAAGTTGGAAGGATGGTTTGGATACGCGATTCGCAACGTTCTGCACACATGCCGCGTAAACGGAGTTACCAGTGGAAAGGCCCCTATGTGGTAGTAGGTAAGACATCGGACGTGACCTACCGTATCTGCCCCTCGGAAGGTCTGACCTCAGTCATCCACTTCGATCGACTTAAATCTTATGTTAGTGACTTCCCAGTGCCAGAGTTCGAGCTGGACGTTTCACGTGACACTGGTACCCAGACAAATGTCTCTGCGGAAACAAGTATTCCTGACGTTAGTTCAGAGCACCACGGTGCCAGTTCAACCCGTCTTCTACCAGATCAGAAGTCTGGTGAACAAATAACTAACACTGAGGACGATGACGAGATATGTACTCACCCTCGCCCTCCTCAGTGCGGGTCTACAAGATTTGGGAAGTCTGAAGACCTTCTCGTTTGTTTTGTCCAAGGGGAAGGACGGAAAAGTTGTTCCACCGACCTCTTCCCACTCCCACCCACTTCAGGCTATACTCCCCATTATAGAGTTACCACAAGCGGAAGCTGAGGCTGCCCCGGACCATGCTTCTTGTGGAGTTGAACATGTAGTGAATAGCATGGAAGTGAAGAGGTCGGGTGAGGCCTTGGCGTGTCTAGAACAGCAAAACCGCACATCTCGGTGTACCCTTCCAAGCCGCCAAAATGCGAGACAAATTCCCCTCCCAAGCGGCGACCCTGCGCACCACCACCCCAGATCCAACTCGCGTCCATTGTCTATGCACCAAGTTCGGACATCATACATCCTGTCCACTTCACACTCCACTCGTCGTCTGTAGACCGTCACTCTTCAGATATGGGAGAGTCAGCTGTTACAGAGGAGGTGGCATCCCGCACCGCAGCAATCAGACGCCCCCAACCCCCCCCCCTTCCCCCCACCCCCCTACGAGCGGTGGCCAGGGAAGCAGCCTGTTCAGCAGACTCCTGGCTCGAATTTTTCCTGTACTTAAAAGCTACGACAAAGTACCAAGTGTCGTGTAATGGGACCAATTCTCCATTCCAACAGGCAACCCTGACCACATATGCCCGACCAAGCCAACACCCCGCCCCCACCACTCCCCACCCTTGAGTAGTCAGAACATCACACTGGACACAGAAATCCAGAAGCACACAGAACACACTTACCCACAAGGCTGGATACGTCAATTCCCCATTGTGCGGATATCACATACACATCCGGTTATAAGGAAGATATAACTGAGACATTCAACATCAGCAACAACAAAATATAGCAAACATCTAACGTTTTAAATCGAAAAAGTTAGAGACATATTTTTCTGCAACATTCCTCTTGCATAGATGCGGGGGAGGGGGTTGGGAGTACATCACTTTCCACAATCCCGACTTTTGCGCAACCACAACAGACTCGGCATTCACCAGCGTGGAAACCTGGATATGCTCAATCCGCAATACACCAGCATCATACAGCAGCCCGGATTTCCCTACAACAATACACTACCGCCATCAACACCAGTCAACATTTTCCGCAATCACCTTCTTATACGGTTTATGGAAAACTGATCATATGGAAAGGAGCAACACTGCAGCCATCTACAGTACGCGCTACGGGGGATTCCGCCCTTCTCTCCTCCCCCCCCTCCCCCCCCCGGAACCGTCGTACAGAAATAGCTAAAATACTACGTATCATTCACACGTAATAACAGTCAATAAAGAGAGCAAGATGCCCACAGTCTGTCGTTCGTCACGAGTAGGATTTTGCTACCGAAAAGTTGAATTCGATAATGGATTGATTCAAGTCACGACAGCACCCTTCTCCGTCATCCACGCTATAAAGTAACTCTGTCCCACCTACGGGCTCAGCCATTACAGAGCGAAATACATCATGTCCAGTAAAGTTGACACCATACTTCACTCACCTACCACCCCACCCCACGCACGCCCCCCCCCCCCCCAATAAAAACGCCACACTTCTCAGCAGCACCAGAGTCATCCGCAGATACGCAGCAACACATATCAATGAAAGTCACCAACATGACAGACACATAGACACGCAGGTTGACTGTATTCACAATCTCCATACGACGGTATTGTAATTGTAAACCGAGGCACGCATTTTGCGAGCTGTATTATAATAACTTAAGTTTGGTCTAGGTAGGGATGGGACTAGTCCTACCCATAGAGGAGGATGCTTGGCAGTCCGCCCACCCGGAAAACACAGTCCAGCTCGGTGGAATTAGTATACTTAATTTCCGCACGACACGGAACTGTTTAAACCAGACAATAGTTATATTCTCTATATTGTCTGCAGTTATGTATATAGTTGCTCATATTATGGCGATTCCATAATATGGGACCGTTGTCCATGATTTTGGTATGTGCCATTACCAGAATTGAATGGGGAATTAAAAACTCTGAACATAAAATAAAATCGGTTCAGATCTGCCAAAAGACGGACTATTGACAGCTCCTGCTAAAGCTTAGACATCGCCAGAGCACGTACATGATCAGGTGAGAGCCAGGCAGATTGCTCTAGCTACCTCGCCTCCTACACAGCACGTGCGCTGAATGGCTGAGCCCGCTGGCGCAGCTTCTCACCGAGTATAAAAGGCTCTCTCAAAGTCAGACCCAGTTAGAAGGAAGGCAGTTTCCGTCCGATTGGGAACAAGATCTGTATCTGCCTACCACGTAGAGCTCGCATTCTGCGATGACTAATAGGTGCACCACATAGGAACATATCATAGTTACATTATAGCATTATTAATAAGTATAGTACTGCATTAGTGTGATATTGTACATAATAGTAAGGGGTGTGAAGGGTGTCAGCAATTAAATGGCACCATATGCTAGGTTGGCCTTATACTTCAATGAATGTATAATTGTAATTAGGCATTCCGCCCATAATGTCTGTTAGCTATAAAAACTACAAAACTATTTGGACCGAAGTACACCTAGGTTACACTATACATCAACAACAAATGTATCACCATGTTTTCTCCCAACAGCACCAATTTTACATTAGGACCACTACTCATCCTCTCTCCGGAGCACATGACACGCGGCCGCTAAACCTAGAACTATGATCGCTCGATAGGATAGGCTTTTGAGCTAGCCAAGGGCGATTACTCCACAAAATGGAGAATGGTTATTATAAGCTATTCTTCATGGTCAATAAGACCGTTATATAAACGGTAGTTTTGATTTTCATAGTTGGCCATTCATGTTAAGGCCTCCTAAATTGAAGGAAGGAGTGACTGCCTTTGATTATGCTTCTCTGGCCGTCTGGCCGAAATAATTGTTTGAATTCCCACTGTCAGAATTGTGATATTGTACATAATAGTAAGGGGTGTGACGGGTGTCAGAAATTAAATGGCACCATATGCTAGGTTGGCCTTATACTTCAATGAATGTATAATTGTAATTAGGCATTCTGCCCATAAAGTTTGTTAGCTATACAAACTACACAAATATTTGGACCGCAGTACACCTAGGTTACACTATACATCAACAACAAATGTATCACCATGTTTTCTCCCAACAGCACCAATTTTACATTAGGACCACTACTCATCCTCTCTCCGGAGCACATGACACGCGGCCGCTAAACCTAGAACTATGATCGCTCGATAGGATAGGCTTTTGAACTAGCCAAGGGCGATTACTCTACAAAATGGAGAATGGTTATTATAAGCTATATTCTTCATGGTCAATAAGACCGTTGTATAAACGGTACTTTTGATTTTCATAGTTGGCCATTCATGTTAAGGCTTCCTAAATTGAAGAAAGGAGTGACTGCCTTTGACTATGCTTCTCTGGCCGTCTGGCCGAAATAATTGTTTGAGTTTCCACTGTCAGAATGGTTAAGACCGTCTCAAGAAACTACAGCATAAATTCTTGCCAGCCAGAATCGATGTGTCGATCACACACACCATATCTACAGATAGCTATTAAGCAAGTCTTTTTAATACCAAAGTAGGAACCACTGCGAAAATACCAATAATGCAATATTATTGCCATCCCAGCAGTGTTCTTTGGGCGATTTTCTCCAAACATGAAGCAGCTACATGGTAACACCAGGGTACGGACCTCATACGGTCCGTACTCGAAACATCAGGTGACGTATAGAGACATGAATCACCATCTAACTCCTAATGGTGGATGGGTGAAGTCTTAGAGCTCACCACGCCCTTTGGGAAAGCCACCATAGATGTAAAGGCGCCATGGTGTGGTACCGTCGTAAATTTCCTCCCAACCAAATCGTAAGGATGCATTCATCCCTGGCATCTTAATGGTTTGAGTTCACCATTTTTCCCCTGCATATTTATTGTAGGACCTTTCTTTCTTTCCTATCTTCTCTCTTCCACCGCTGCAGCGTTGTAGGCATTTTCCTGTGACGGAGGCCCGCGCGAGGCACTTTCCTCTGGCAAACCAATAATTTTTGGCCACACTGAGGCAGATATAGTTTACATTAAACCAACTGACGGTGCCCTTCCCGGACTTTTCCCTCACAGGGTTACCTTTCACGATACCCGCTGTATATTACTAGATCGGTTAGATACCGCTGGCGAGATATAAAACTAACACACCACTTTTTGTTTTTTACGTGCACCGTTCTAAGCAGCAAGCAAACAACAAAAACCATTTGCTACTTTTAATTAAGTAAAGTAGATTGTGCTAGCACCGTTCTTTCCACCTTGGAAATGGCAGCTAGACACACAGGGGACACGAGCAGCCGGGACGATACGATGGTGTTCAATTTTCGCAGCAATGGCTGCACTAGCCCACTGGAACTTAATCGTTCCACCGGCC
Source organism: Chaetoderma sp. LZ-2023a (assembly GCA_034401795.1). NCBI lineage: Eukaryota > Metazoa > Mollusca > Caudofoveata > Chaetodermatida > Chaetodermatidae > Chaetoderma > Chaetoderma sp. LZ-2023a. The sequence continues at coordinate 110,760,025 of CM067373.1, forward strand.
CTGGCGGTCGCTTTTTTTGTGGACACAGGATATGTGCGACGACCGCTCTCCAACGCCGGGCTGACTGACTAGCAACAGCAGCAGCAGTGGTGGCTGTGGCGGCAGCACCGCCCGGCAGCAGTAGCGACGGAGCCACGTGTGCCATCGGCGGCAACACAGGCAGGCATATAGACAGACAAACAGACAGGCAGTCATGCTGGCAGGCAGGCAGGCTGGCAGGCAGGCAGGCAGGCAGGCAGGCAGGCAGGCAGGCAGGCAGGCAGGCAGGCAGGCAGGCAGGCAGGCAGGCAGGCAGGCAGGCAGGCAGGCAGGCAGGCAGGCAGGCAGGCAGGCAGGCAGGCATACTGGCAGGCAGGCATGCAGACAGGCAGGCAGGCAGGCAGGCAGGCAGGCAGACAGACAGGCAGGCAAGCAAGCAGGCAGGCAGGCAGGCAGGCAGGCAGGCAGGCAGGCAGGCAGGCAGGCAGGCAGGCAGGCAGGCAGGCAGGCAGGCAGGCAGGCAGGCGCAATCAAGTGAAATTCTCAAAGCCGGCCTTTGGCCTTTGGCGTTGTGTGTAATTATAATAACTGGTGTTTGTTTTAGATGCAATGTTGCTATACGCTGTTGGTGTTCATGACAGCAACAACTTTAGGCAACATTGCTTTCAAATCTTATACCAATGTGTATCAGTGTGGAAAAGACAAAAGTCAACAACATCAATTTGATCGGTTTGATTTAAATAGCATATTTAACATGGATCTCCCCTCTGAACCTGACCTACAGTAGGTTCAGATTTTGCTTCGATCTGAGCAGGGTTTACACGGACCTAGCTGGTGCACAAGCGGACATGAGTATTAAGCCGAGCTTAACCCTTTAACCATTGAATTTGTTTTTAAAATGTCAATGGTTTCATAGAAAATGTCCATTTGCAGGCCAACGGAAGACTACTTTTGAAAATTTACCACTGGAATGACTGGCCCGGTTATCGAGCCAGTCATCCCAGTGGTAAATTTTCAAAAATAGTTTTCCCTTGGTCGGCAAATGGACATTTCGCAAGACCACTGCCGACGCCGTCTTTGGCTGATATGAGTGGTAAATGGTTAAACCCGAGTTTAGTATGAGCTCGACGTGTGCAACCGGCCAAAGAGTAGGTTTATACATAGTAGCGAACTCTAGCAGGTGAGGCCGTCTGTCCTGGTATCCTATTATGCCTCACGTCTGCGACGAGGCTGTACTTATTTCTCCTGATTCTGAGGAATGCAATCACCATCGGTCATCATCGGTTCTTGGTTAATTCTCCTCTCCACAAGTCATCGTTTGTTGATACTACAGTTTCAATGAACACAGGAGCCGGTCTTTGAAAACAAAGCAAGATTGTGGAGGGATAAGAATTTAGTCAGCTATCAACCAGGACTGAATACTGATGCTAAACGTACAGAATATCCGAATCTAATGCACAGCATTGCTTAGGTAGGCCCTGTGCATTGGCCGATACGGCCATGTTTGGGTAAGGAATGATTGGTATTCCTATAATAATGCTAATGATCTGAAACACTTTATAGTATGAGGAAATGTTTGGAAGTTCTCTATAGATTGTACCTACCTGATGCGACCTAATCGATGTGATATCATTATGTAATTAAGTATTTCAGAGCTCGCAAAACTGGAACTTTATTTAATGAATTATTTCCACATCGTGACACTCATCCACTCCACGACCAGTTTCAACATGTTGGTGCTCATCAGGCGGAAGTAGGGTCCGAACCAGGGCCTTTGGTTTACGAGCTGACCTCACTACGTCTGAGCCACGGGTGCCACATGTACTGCGTAGCTGATACACCGCAATGGATGAATCCAGTTTTAGCTATATGATGACGTCATAATCATGACGTCATGAATAACTTGATTTAGTCTTTGCTTATGTATGTCTTTACTATTTAATAAACATGCTGTTGAATATATTGAAACTAATTTGATTGGCCGCTGTTGCTGCTATAACCAGCAACAGCACCCAGTCAAATTAGTTTCAAAATATTCAACATCTTATCCGTATTGTTTTCTGGAAATTGATAGTCATGGCGTTTAAGGATCGACCGATTACAACTCAAGCATGGTGTGGGTGGAGCTTATATATAGATGGGTGGGGCATAGCTAAAACGGGAAAGGTTCATTATGTGTACATGGTGCGACACGGCATTTTCTAGTCTGAACGCTTATTACACGGATACCACAAGCTGATCCAGGTTAGTACCAGTTGTACACAGGTAATGGGGTTATTGCGGACATGCAATTACAGTTCTCCTGTTCCCTTAAATAGAGACACTTTTGCACGAGCTATGAGATGCCTGTTGATTTCTGTTCAATTTATCCAGCATGCATTGCTGTTACCCCACACGCAATTCCTTGTCTACATATTCGTTGGTTGAATTCGGATATGTTGTCGCAGTACTCCTACCGGAATTAGCACGTGGTTGCTTTGTCTATTTACGCATGTGCACGCTTGAAGCAGGAGTAACCAAGTAGAATTTGTACCACGTGATACCGTTGTACATATAATTTAATATAATTCAAACATGTGCTCCATAAAAATATAGATTAATTAAAAATATAACTAAAGGCCTACAATTTAAGACCAATTTAAACACTTTAAATGATATTTTACAAATCGCCGAGGATAATTTATTAATTGTATCTGGTTATCAAAACGTAGGAATTCTCGTTGTCATTAACTTAATGAACAAAAACAAACAACTCTGATGTCAAAAACCTGAATCACGTTATTTGAGGATGTAGTTTCGAATGCACATGCGTTTGGGATTATTGTAATTACGGAGACATGGCTAAAACTAAACTCACCTACTACCCTAGTTAACAAGAGCAACTATACCTTTATTAAAAAGCACAGAGATGAAAATATTAACAAGATGGCTGTGGTGGTGTAGGCATGTACATTAAAGACAGAATCGAGTTCACCGAACGTCAAAATATTTCTGTACTCGAAGATTACATTGAGACCATATTCATTGAAATTCCAATGCAAAAAGGTAAAAACTAAATTATTGATACAATCTATAGGCCTGCTAACAGTAATAACAAACAATTCGTCGAATCTTTAAGCAAAATTCCCGATATTATTCAAGGAGAAAACAAGATAGCCTACCCGATGGGTGATTTCAACATTGACCTGCAGCAACAAAATTGTTGTCCTACAAAAGAATGTATCAATCTACTAAATCCCTACTTCTAGTATCCGACAATAACCAAGCCAAACAGAATAACTGAATCTACAGCAACCGTCATTGACAACATATTCTGCCATAACATTAACCACAATATTAGTAAAAATCAAGTCGGAATTTTCGTAACCGATATCTCAGACGACTTAACTATATTTCTTCTAGAAAAATAACAAACATATCAAAAATATTTGAGCAGGAAAAATCTAAATGCAGAGATCACTGCCAGGTCAACATTGACACATTCAAAAGGTCCATGGCAGAGACTGACTGGAGCTCAATAACAAACATACAGTCTTGGGAGCATGCCTAAAACACATTTCATGACATATGCACATCTATTTTTGATCAAAGCTTCCCAATGAAAGAAAATAAAAGATTTAAGCACAACCCAACTAAACCATGGCTTATGAACGGACTAATAACTGCCTGCCACAAGAAACACAAGCTCTACTTAACATGTATTAAGTGTCAAACTAAACACACTGATATCCAATTTAAAAAATATAGAAACAAATTAGATCAAATCATCAAAACAGCCAAGAAGACATACTATCAGAGTAAATTCGAACAGTAAAAAAATGATATAAAGGAAACATGGAAAATTATCAAATCGCTTCTAAATAAGACCAACAGGGCACAACAGATACAATTTTTGTGTGACAACAAAGTCATCACAGATAAATTTGAAATTGCCTATGGATTCAATCATTATTTCGTAAATATAGGACCAACACTTTCGAACAAAATCCAAGCAAATTGCAATAAAAAATTTACTGATTTCCTTGCAGGCATCTATCAATCATCGTTCTTTTGTAATCCTACTAACACAGAAGAAATTTGTACTATACTAAACACATTTAACCCATCAAAAGGTACTGGCATCGATGGCTTTAAGTGGCGCATTTACAAACACCGTGCTGTCGATATTCTCTGCCCACTAAACCACATTTGCAATCTTTCTTTAACACAAGGCACTTTCCCAGCCAAAAAAATATTACACGTGTTACACCCATATACAAAGCCAAGGATTCGACTAATTTCGCAAACTACAGGCCAGTCTCCATATTTCCACTCTTCCCCAAACTCCTAGAGCGCCTAATGTACAATCGGCTGACAAGTTACCTAGACAAAAAGTCAATTATATACAGATCACAATATGGATTTCGCGAAAAAACACTCAACAATGCATGCAATAATCGAAATGAGTGAAAAAAATTCTTGAATCACTGGAAAAGAAACAAAGCATAATAGGCTTCTTTTTGGACCTTTCAAAAGCTTTTGACACCATTAATCACCAAATCCTATTTGACAAACTTGCCTATTATGGTATAAGAAGTAGTGCACTCACCTGATTTCAGAGTTATCTAAGTGAAAGAATGCAATGTGTACACTATAATGAGGTATGCTCCGAAAACAGGCAATTAACATGTGGTGCTCCTCAGGGATTTATTCTTGGCCCCCTGATATTCCTCTTGTATATGAATGACGTACCCAATATCTGCAAACACATGTCACTGATACTGTTCGCCGATGATACCAATGCCTTTTGCTGTGAGGATAATATAGATACCTTATATAAAAAGGTAAACAAGGAAATGGAAGAAATTACCAACTGGTTTGCAATTACCAAATTATCACTAAATGTTGACAAAACAAATTATTTGTTATTTGCAAATTTGAAATTAAGGAAAGAGGACACTCCAAAAATCTATATAAATAAAAAATAAATTGAGGAAGACCTTTTGCAAAATGTTTGGGAGTCTACTTAGACAAACATCTGACCTGGGCTAAACAAATCGAGATAGTAACAGCAAAAGTAGCAAGGGGCATACGTGTCATACAAAGACTAAAACCATATATGACACCAAATACTATTAAAACACTATACTGCACCCTTGTTCTCCAACATCTCACTTACTGCAACGCTATCTGGACCAATACGCACAAGAGCAACCTAGCAAAGCTTAACAGCCTTCAAAAAAGGAGTAAACATTTTTTCAAAACCAGCAGGGGCCCAGAATATATCCAAATCTGAAAATTTATGAGAACAGAAACAGGAAAACGACGAATAACAGTAGCAGCCACAAAACTATGGAACAGCACCAGTACAAAAATACGCGAAAAAGGCCTAAATCAGAAATCCATTAAAAAAAATTGCCAGAGAATCTATATTGGATAGGTATTAAACCAATACAAATTTTGCATCTGATTGATATAGATTATCTGTTAATTATAATATTTAATTCAAACATGAGACAAATCAAACTGCAATCACCGCCATTACTGCTACTACTACTACTACTACTACTACTACTACTACTACTACTACTACTACTACTACTACTACTACTACTACTACTACTACTACTACTACTACTACTACTACTACTAATACTACTACTACTACTACTAATACTACTACTACTACTACTACTACTACTACTACTACTACTACTACTAGCACCTCCACCACCTCCACTACTACTACTACTACTACTACTACTACTACTACTACTACTACTACTACTACTACTACTGCTGCTGCTACCTCCAGCAACACCACTACTACTACTACTACTACTACTACTACTACTACTACTGCTGCTGCTACCTCCAGCAACACCACCACTACTACTACTACTACTACTACTACTACTACTACTACTATATTCAGACATGTCGGGTGAACCCGCATACACCAATATAACAATCTAACATAAACTGTGATAACTTTTCCATTCAAATTCTCTATCTGCAGTGATGAGCTTTCCCCCTTCCCTCCCCATCCCACCCTCCGTACCATACCATTAGTAAATATTTTAAAACCAACATGGAATACCACACTGATGTATGAGTATATGCACATGTACATGTAGATGCGTGTGTGAGTGTGTACATACACGTATGAATGTTTATACATGTATAAAGTGGACTGTTGTGTATGTATGCATTCATATGTGTTGGTATAGGTGTATGTGTGTGTGTGTGTGTGTACCTATGTGCATATTTATGTATAAAGCATCCAAATAAGGACATTATTTATGGTACAAAATGTATATGTGTCAGTTATCGTGCGTGCGTGCGTGCGTGCGTGCGTGCGTGCGTGCGTGCGGCGTGCGTGCGTGCGTGCGTGCGTGCATGCGTGCGTGCGTGCGTGCGTGTATATGTATGTATATATACGTGTATATATGTGTTTTTATTTTATTGACGCACTGGCAACGTGCGGCTTCAATTTCCATGTGCTAACTTAGCCGACAGTCATGCATCCATTAGTTTAATTTGTTGATCACCATCTCCCGGTCGGGGGATCGAACTGTGTGTGTGTGTGTGTGTGTGTGTGTGTGTGTGTGTGTGTGTGTGTGTGTGTGTGTGTGTGTGTGTGTGTGTGTGTGTGTGTGTGTGTGTGTGTGTGTGTGTGTGTGTGTGTGTGTGTGTGTGTGTGTGTGTGTGTGTGTGTGTGTGTGTGTGTGTGTGTGTGTGTGTGTGTGTGTGTGTGTGTGTGTGTGTGTGTGTGTGTGTGTGTGTGTGTGTGTGTGTACCTATGTGCATATTTAAGTGTAAAGCATCCAAATAAGGACATTATTTATGGTACAAAATGTATATGTGTCAGTTAGCGTGCGTGCGTGCGTGCGTACGTACGTGCGTGCGTGCGTGCGTGCGTGTATGTGTATGTATATATGCGTGTATATATGTGTGTATGTGTGTGTGCATATATATGTGTGTATTTATATACATATGTATGTATATGTGTGTGTGTGTATGTATGTATGCGTGCGTGCGTGCGTGCGTGCGTGCGTGCGTGCGTGCGTGCGTGCGTGCGTGCGTGCGTGCGTGCGTGCGTGCGTGCGTGCGTGCGTGCGTGCGTGAGTGAGTGAGTGAGTGAGTGAGTGAGTGAGTGAGTGAGTGAGTGAGTGAGTGAGTGAGTGAGTGAGTGAGTGAGTGCGTGCGTGCGTTTACATGCAAAAGTATAAGCTACATGCTATATGCTATGTACTACATGTCATAATATCACCATCATACTAGCTCTCATCCCCTATGGCATATAGGTTTTGGGGTGGGCTGGGGTGGGATAAATGATGAAGATAATAATGAAATTGATGATGACAACAATGATGACACTGCTGAGGATAATATTATGAACTCACAATAATTGAACATGATAACCATTATATTTGTAACTTTATGGCGAGGCATATTAATATTGATTACTATTGTCATGTTAATCTCAAACTGTGATGATGATGTTGTAATGGACGGAGCCGATCTCTCACTCAAGTGAGTGCGAGTGCCTGTCTGGAATGTACACTATCAGTTCCAGTCAATTCGTGTGGCTGTGAGTCGGGTATTTGAAAGCTGGTCCGATGAAAGAGGATTTTTGTCGTCTGGACAAACGCTAGGTGACAGGTGCCGGAGAATTGCCCGGTTTCGAACCTCGCTCAGGTCGAAAATTGAAAAATGTAAAAATTACATTCCAATGATGACTGTGCAATATCCTAGTGGCAGTGCGTCGTCAATGACACGGTTCCTAGAACTAATCCTTGACAATAATAAAAACTACTACTACTACTACTTCTACTACTCCTACTACTACTACTACTACTACTACTACTACTACTACTACTACTACTACTACTACTACTACTACTACTACTACTACTACTACTACTACTACTACTACCACTACGACTACTACTACTACTACATTTTTCTCGCATGCACATTGATTTCTTTCAATTTTTCTGCTTTGACGCGCTGTGTCAGTGCGGGATGCACTTAAACGTGTATACTAGTAAAACACACGCATAGCGAATTTATTAAGAAAGTCGGTAAACAATATGTGTACATAGTTGTATATTCAGTTAGCATAGATCTGAAACTAATTTGTTTGGCAGCAACAACTTCCAGTTAAACAAGTTACACTCTACTCATCGGTCTATCTATATAGCACATCAGATAGCCGCGTGAACTGATGAATCCAATCTGTCACTCAAGTATTGACGTTATAATCAACTACGTCCCGTATAGGCTGATGTCACAATCATAATTGACAGAAATACTCCGTCATAAACTTGGAATATTCCGTCAAGTGGTACAAATTGCATGTCTTTATTATTTCATATAGATTCTGGTGAATATTTTGAAACTAATTTGAGTTGGATGCCAGCAACAAACAGCACCAAGTCACATTAGATTCAAAATATTCCACAGGTTAGCTGTATAGTTGCCATAAAATTGGGATTCGGGAAAATCAGGATTCAAAGTATATAACTAGATCCAATACACGCAAACGCATGGGCGGGCATAGCTAGAGATTGGCAAGCATAGCTTGTGCATTGTATTGTATCGTATGTACACCTAGATCGCTATGCTGCGATAAATGGGGAGTTACAATATTTCCCCTTTTTGAAATGTAGATTGATCCATGAGCTATCAAAGCGATGCACATTTAATCCAAATAAGATTGGGGTGGGGTGGGGTGTGTGGCTGACTCAGGTGACGTCACTGACCATGACTTTGTAACTCGGTAACCTATAAAATACAGTTTCTGTTCGTGTTTTAACCATTTCGTGGTGGAACCGGCGAACACCGGCCTCAGCAGTGAGCTTGAGGAATGTCCATTTGCAGGATATGAGAAAACTATTTAAAAAAATTTACCACTGGAATAACCGACTAGAAAACCGAGCCAGTCATTCTAGTGGTAAATTCTTAACAAATAATCTCGTGGCCTGCAAATGGACATTCAATAAGTAGCCTATATATTTGAGAAACCTATCCATTAACCGCTCTTGTGTCAGCCTGTGGTTTATAAAGGTAAACCCGGCCAATACTACCTCTGCAGTTGTCTTGAGGAATGTCTATTTTCGGGCTAAGAGAGGACTACTTTTGAAAATCTTATCAAAAATAGTCTTCTCTTGTCCTGCAAATGTACATTGACTAAACACACATTCAGGTTTTCTTGACCATTAATCCTTTAATCGCGAAACCGGTCTATAGCATCGATCATTCACTAAAACTTTGATTTTAGAACGCAAAGAACGTTGCGTTTTATAAACATAAATATTACCCATACACGTTGCCAAAGGCATTTACTTTAACGGATGTCACAAACGAGATTTAGATTTCAATATAAACGCCCCAAATAAATGTTTTTATCATATTTTAACTCTCACTGTTAGAATTTCGGTTAAATTCATGCATTTTTACCAGTGGCGGATTCAAGGTGTGGGGGTGGGGTGGGGTGGGGGACGGTGGGGGGGGGGCGGACCCGGCGTAACCTTCCCGCCCTAAAAGTGTCCAATTCTACTGTTATTTTTGGTGATCGTGCAAAAAATAAGATTTTTGATCACTCAGAATGCAGGAGATAGCTTCTCAGAGCATCTAATTTTCAAATTCTTCTAGGGGAGTACAACCGGACCCCGCCTGTGCGAGGGGGACACCCCCTCCCAGACCCTCCTCCAATTACGCCCCCCTAACACAAATTCCTGCATCCGCCCCTGTTTACACCCCATAGGATAGGCTTTTGAGCTAGCCAAGGGCGATTACTCCACAAAATGGAGAATGGTTATTATAAGCTATTCTTCATGGTCAATAAGACCGTTATATAAACGGTAGTTTTGATTTTCATAGTTGGCCATTCATGTTAAGGCCTCCTAAATTGAAGGAAGGAGTGACTGCCTTTGATTATGCTTCTCTGGCCGTCTGGCCGAAATAATTGTTTGAATTCCCACTGTCAGAATTGTGATATTGTACATAATAGTAAGGGGTGTGACGGGTGTCAGAAATTAAATGGCACATACGCTAGGTTGGCCTTATACTTCAATGAATGTATAATTGTAATTAGGCATTCTGCCCATAATGTTTGTTAGCTATACAAACTACACAAATATTTGGACCGCAGTACACCTAGGTTACACTATACATCAACAACAAATGTATCACCATGTTTTCTCCCAACAGCACCAATTTTACATTAGGACCACTACTCATCCTCTGTCCGGAGCACATGACACGCGGCCGCTAAACCTAGAACTATGATCGCTCGATAGGATAGGCTTTTGAGCTAGCCAAGGGCGATTACTCTACAAAATGGAGAATGGTTATTATAAGCTATATTCTTCATGGTCAATAAGACCGTTGTATAAACGGTACTTTTGATTTTCATAGTTGGCCATTCATGTTAAGGCTTCCTAAATTGAAGGAAGGAGTGACTGCCTTTGACTATGCTTCTCTGGCCGTCTGGCCGAAATAATTGTTTGAGTTTCCACTGTCAGAATGGTTAAGACCGTCTCAAGAAACTACAGCATAAATTCTTGCCAGCCAGAATCGATGTGTCGATCACACACACCATATCTACAGATAGCTATTAAGCAAGTCTTTTTAATACCAAAGTAGGAACCACTGCGAAAATACCAATAATGCAATATTATTGCCATCCCAGCAGTGTTCTTTGGGCGATTTTCTCCAAACATAAAGCAGCTAAATGGTAACACCAGGGTACGGACCTCATACGGTCCGTACTCGAAACATCAGGTGACGTATAGAGACATGAATTACCATCTAACTCCTAATGGTGGATGGGTGAAGTCTTAGAGCTCACCACGCCCTTTGGGAAAGCCACCATAGATGTAAAGGCGCCATGGTGTGGTACCGTCGTAAATTTCCTCCCAACCAAATCGTAAGGATGCATTCATCCCTGGCATCTTAATGGTTTGAGTTCACCATTTTTCCCCTGCATATTTATTGTAGGACCTTTCTTTCTTTCCTATCTTCTCTCTTCCACCGCTGCGGCGTTGTAGGCATTTTCCTGTGACGGAGGCCCGCGCGAGGCACTTTCCTCTGGCAAACCAATAATTTTTGGCCAGACTGAGGCAGATATAGTTTACATTAAACCAACTGACGGTGCCCTTCCCGGACTTTTCCCTCACAGGGTTACCTTTCACGATACCCGCTGTATATTACTAGATCGGTTAGATACCTCTGGCGAGATATAAAACTAACACACACCTTTTTGTTTTTTACGTGCACCGTTCTAAGCAGCAAGCAAACAACAAAAACCATTTGCTACTTTTAATTAAGTAAAGTAGATTGTGCTAGCACCGTTCTTTCCACCTTGGAAATGGCAGCTAGACACAGGGGACACGAGCAGCCGGGACGATACGATGGTGTTCAATTTTCGCAGCAATGGCTGCACTAGCCCACTGGAACTTAATCGTTCCACCGGCCATGGCGGTCGCTTTTTTTGTGGACACAGGATATGTGCGACGACCGCTCTCCAACCCCGGGCTGACTGACTAGCAACAGCAGCAGCAGTGGTGGCTGTGGCGGCAGCACCGCCCGGCAGCAGTAGCGACGGAGCCACGTGTGCCCCCGGCGGCAACACAGGCAGGCATATAGACAGACAAACAGACAGGCAGTCATGCTGGCAGGCAGGCAGGCAGGCATGCAGGCAGGCAGACAGGCAGGCAGGCAGGCAGGCAGGCGCGCGGACATACAGACAGGCAGGCAGGCAGGCAGGCAGGCAGGCAGGCAGGCAGGCAGGCAGGCAGGCAGGCAGGCAGGCGCAATCAAGTGAAATTCTCAAAGCCGGCCTTTGGCCTTTGGCGTTGTGTGTAATTATAATAACTGGTGTTTGTTTTAGATGCAATGTTGCTATACGCTGTTGGTGTTCATGACAGCAACAACTTTAGGCAACATTGCTTTCAAATCTTATACCAATGTGTATCAGTGTGGAAAAGACAAAAGTCAACAACATCAATTTGATCGGTTTGATTTAAATAGCATATTTAACATGGATCTCCCCTCTGAACCTGACCTACAGTAGGTTCAGATTTTGCTATCGATCTGAGCAGGGTTTACACGGACCTAGCTGGTGCACAAGCGGACATGAGTATTAAGCCGAGCTTAACCCTTTAACCATTGAATTTGTTTTTAAAATGTCAATGGTTTCATAGAAAATGTCCATTTGCAGGCCAACGGAAGACTACTTTTGAAAATTTACCACTGGAATGACTGGCCCGGTTATCGAGCCAGTCATCCCAGTGGTAAATTTTCAACACTTGTTTTCCCTTGGTCGGCAAATGGACATTTCGCAAGACCACTGCCGACGCCGTCTTTGGCTGATATGAGTGGTAAAGGGTTAAACCCGAGTTTAGTATGAGCTCGACGTGTGCAACCGGCCAAAGAGTAGGTTTATACATAGTAGCGAACTCTAGCAGGTGAGGCCGTCTGTCCTGGTATCCTATTATGCCTCACGTCTGCGACGAGGCTGTACTTATTTCTCCTGATTCTGAGGAATGCAATCACCATCGGTCATCATCGGTTCTTGGTTAATTCTCCTCTCCACAAGTCATCGTTTGTTGATACTACAGTTTCAATGAACACAGGAGCCGGTCTTTGAAAACAAAGCAAGATTGTGGAGGGATAAGAATTTAGTCAGCTATCAACCAGGACTGAATACTGATGCTAAACGTACAGAACATCCGAATCTAATGCACAGCATTGCTTAGGTAGGCCCTGTGCATTGGCCGATACGGCCATGTTTGGGTAAGGAATGATTGGTATTCCTATAATAATGCTAATGATCTGAAACACTTTATAGTATGAGGAAATGTTTGGAAGTTCTCTATAGATTATACCTACCTGATGCGACCTAATCGATGTGATATCATTATGTAATTAAGTATTTCAGAGCTCGCAAAACTGGAACTTTATTTAATGAATTATTTCCACATCGTGACACTCATCCACTCCACGACCAGTTTCAACATGTTGGTGCTCATCAGGCGGAAGTAGGGTCCGAACCAGGGCCTTTGGTTTACGAGCTGACCTCACTACGTCTGAGCCACGGGTGCCACATGTACTGCGTAGCTGATACACCGCAATGGATGAATCCAGTTTTAGCTATATGATGACGTCATAATCATGACGTCATGAATAACTTGATATAGTCTTTGCTTATGTATGTCTTTACTATTTAATAAACATGCTGTTGAATATATTGAAACTAATTTGATTGGCCGCTGTTGCTGCTATAACCAGCAACAGCACCCAGTCAAATTAGTTTCAAAATATTCAACATCTATCCGTATTGTTTTCTGGAAATTGATAGTCATGGCGTTTAAGGATCGACCGATTACAACTCAAGCATGGTGTGGGTGGAGCTTATATATAGATGGGTGGGGCATAGCTAAAACGGGAAAGGTTCATTATGTGTACATGGTGCGACACGGCATTTTCTAGTCTGAACGCTTATTACACGGATACCACAAGCTGATCCAGGTTAGTACCAGTTGTACACAGGTAATGGGGTTATTGCGGACATGCAATTACAGTTCTCCTGTTCCCTTAAATAGAGACACTTTTGCACGAGCTATGAGATGCCTGTTGATTTCTGTTCAATTTATCCAGCATGCATTGCTGCTACCCCACACGCAATTCCTTGTCTACATATTCGTTGGTTGAATTCGGATATGTTGTCGCAGTACTCCTACCGGAATTAGCACGTGGTTGCTTTGTCTATTTACGCATGTGCACGCTTGAAGCAGGAGTAACCAAGTAGAATTTGTACCACGTGATACCGTTGTACATATAATTTAATATAATTCAAACATGTGCTCCATAAAAATATAGATTAATTAAAAATATAACTAAAGGCCTACAATTTAAGACCAATTTAAACACTTTAAATGATATTTTACAAATCGCCGAGGATAATTTATTAATTGTATCTGGTTATCAAAACGTAGGAATTCTCGTTGTCATTAACTTAATGAACAAAAACAAACAACTCTGATGTCAAAAACCTGAATCACGTTATTTGAGGATGTAGTTTCGAATGCACATGCGTTTGGGATTATTGTAATTACGGAGACATGGCTAAAACTAAACTCACCTACTACCCTAGTTAACAAGAGCAACTATACCTTTATTAAAAAGCACAGAGATGAAAATATTAACAAGATGGCTGTGGTGGTGTAGGCATGTACATTAAAGACAGAATCGAGTTCACCGAACGTCAAAATATTTCTGTACTCGAAGATTACATTGAGACCATATTCATTGAAATTCCAATGCAAAAAGGTAAAAACTAAATTATTGATACAATCTATAGGCCTGCTAACAGTAATAACAAACAATTCGTCGAATCTTTAAGCAAAATTCCCGATATTATTCAAGGAGAAAACAAGATAGCCTACCCGATGGGTGATTTCAACATTGACCTGCAGCAACAAAATTGTTGTCCTACAAAAGAATGTATCAATCTACTAAATCCCTACTTCTAGTATCCGACAATAACCAAGCCAAACAGAATAACTGAATCTACAGCAACCGTCATTGACAACATATTCTGCCATAACATTAACCACAATATTAGTAAAAATCAAGTCGGAATTTTCGTAACCGATATCTCAGACGACTTAACTATATTTCTTCTAGAAAAATAACAAACATATCAAAAATATTTGAGCAGGAAAAATCTAAATGCAGAGATCACTGCCAGGTCAACATTGACACATTCAAAAGGTCCATGGCAGAGACTGACTGGAGCTCAATAACAAACATACAGTCTTGGGAGCATGCCTAAAACACATTTCATGACATATGCACATCTATTTTTGATCAAAGCTTCCCAATGAAAGAAAATAAAAGATTTAAGCACAACCCAACTAAACCATGGCTTATGAACGGACTAATAACTGCCTGCCACAAGAAACACAAGCTCTACTTAACATGTATTAAGTGTCAAACTAAACACACTGATATCCAATTTAAAAAATATAGAAACAAATTAGATCAAATCATCAAAACAGCCAAGAAGACATACTATCAGAGTAAATTCGAACAGTAAAAAAATGATATAAAGGAAACATGGAAAATTATCAAATCGCTTCTAAATAAGACCAACAGGGCACAACAGATACAATTTTTGTGTGACAACAAAGTCATCACAGATAAATTTGAAATTGCCTATGGATTCAATCATTATTTCGTAAATATAGGACCAACACTTTCGAACAAAATCCAAGCAAATTGCAATAAAAAATTTACTGATTTCCTTGCAGGCATCTATCAATCATCGTTCTTTTGTAATCCTACTAACACAGAAGAAATTTGTACTATACTAAACACATTTAACCCATCAAAAGGTACTGGCATCGATGGCTTTAAGTGGCGCATTTACAAACACCGTGCTGTCGATATTCTCTGCCCACTAAACCACATTTGCAATCTTTCTTTAACACAAGGCACTTTCCCAGCCAAAAAAATATTACACGTGTTACACCCATATACAAAGCCAAGGATTCGACTAATTTCGCAAACTACAGGCCAGTCTCCATATTTCCACTCTTCCCCAAACTCCTAGAGCGCCTAATGTACAATCGGCTGACAAGTTACCTAGACAAAAAGTCAATTATATACAGATCACAATATGGATTTCGCGAAAAAACACTCAACAATGCATGCAATAATCGAAATGAGTGAAAAAAATTCTTGAATCACTGGAAAAGAAACAAAGCATAATAGGCTTCTTTTTGGACCTTTCAAAAGCTTTTGACACCATTAATCACCAAATCCTATTTGACAAACTTGCCTATTATGGTATAAGAAGTAGTGCACTCACCTGATTTCAGAGTTATCTAAGTGAAAGAATGCAATGTGTACACTATAATGAGGTATGCTCCGAAAACAGGCAATTAACATGTGGTGCTCCTCAGGGATTTATTCTTGGCCCCCTGATATTCCTCTTGTATATGAATGACGTACCCAATATCTGCAAACACATGTCACTGATACTGTTCGCCGATGATACCAATGCCTTTTGCTGTGAGGATAATATAGATACCTTATATAAAAAGGTAAACAAGGAAATGGAAGAAATTACCAACTGGTTTGCAATTACCAAATTATCACTAAATGTTGACAAAACAAATTATTTGTTATTTGCAAATTTGAAATTAAGGAAAGAGGACACTCCAAAAATCTATATAAATAAAAAATAAATTGAGGAAGACCTTTTGCAAAATGTTTGGGAGTCTACTTAGACAAACATCTGACCTGGGCTAAACAAATCGAGATAGTAACAGCAAAAGTAGCAAGGGGCATACGTGTCATACAAAGACTAAAACCATATATGACACCAAATACTATTAAAACACTATACTGCACCCTTGTTCTCCAACATCTCACTTACTGCAACGCTATCTGGACCAATACGCACAAGAGCAACCTAGCAAAGCTTAACAGCCTTCAAAAAAGGAGTAAACATTTTTTCAAAACCAGCAGGGGCCCAGAATATATCCAAATCTGAAAATTTATGAGAACAGAAACAGGAAAACGACGAATAACAGTAGCAGCCACAAAACTATGGAACAGCACCAGTACAAAAATACGCGAAAAAGGCCTAAATCAGAAATCCATTAAAAAAAATTGCCAGAGAATCTATATTGGATAGGTATTAAACCAATACAAATTTTGCATCTGATTGATATAGATTATCTGTTAATTATAATATTTAATTCAAACATGAGACAAATCAAACTGCAATCACCGCCATTACTGCTACTACTACTACTACTACTACTACTACTACTACTACTACTACTACTACTACTACTACTACTACTACTACTACTACTACTACTAATACTACTACTACTACTACTAATACTACTACTACTACTACTACTACTACTACTACTACTACTACTACTACTACTAGCACCTCCACCACCTCCACTACTACTACTACTACTACTACTACTACTACTACTACTACTACTACTACTACTACTACTACTACTACTACTGCTGCTGCTACCTCCAGCAACACCACTACTACTACTACTACTACTACTACTACTACTACTGCTGCTGCTACCTCCAGCAACACCACCACTACTACTACTACTACTACTACTACTACTACTACTACTACTACTACTATATTCAGACATGTCGGGTGAACCCGCATACACCAATATAACAATCTAACATAAACTGTGATAACTTTTCCATTCAAATTCTCTATCTGCAGTGATGAGCTTTCCCCCTTCCCTCCCCATCCCACCCTCCGTACCATACCATTAGTAAATATTTTAAAACCAACATGGAATACCACACTGATGTATGAGTATATGCACATGTACATGTAGATGCGTGTGTGAGTGTGTACATACACGTATGAATGTTTATACATGTATAAAGTGGACTGTTGTGTATGTATGCATTCATATGTGTTGGTATAGGTGTATGTGTGTGTGTGTGTGTGTGTACCTATGTGCATATTTATGTATAAAGCATCCAAATAAGGACATTATTTATGGTACAAAATGTATATGTGTCAGTTATCGTGCGTGCGTGCGTGCGTGCGTGCGTGCGTGCGTGCGTGCGTGCGTGCGTGCGTGCGTGCGTGCGTGCGTGCGTGCGGCGTGCGTGCGTGCGTGCGTGCGTGCGTGCATGCGTGCGTGCGTGCGTGTATATGTATGTATATATACGTGTATATATGTGTTTTTATTTTATTGACGCACTGGCAACGTGCGGCTTCAATTTCCATGTGCTAACTTAGCCGACAGTCATGCATCCATTAGTTTAATTTGTTGATCACCATCTCCCGGTCGGGGGATCGAACTGTGTGTGTGTGTGTGTGTGTGTGTGTGTGTGTGTGTGTGTGTGTGTGTGTGTGTGTGTGTGTGTGTGTGTGTGTGTGTGTGTGTGTGTGTGTGTGTGTGTGTGTGTGTGTGTGTGTGTGTGTGTGTGTGTGTGTGTGTGTGTGTGTGTGTGTGTGTGTGTGTGTGTGTGTGTGTGTGTGTGTGTGTGTGTGTGTGTGTGTGTGTGTGTGTGTGTGTGTGTGTGTGTGTGTGTGTGTGTGTGTGTGTGTGTGTGTGTGTGTGTGTGTGTGTGTGTGTGTGTGTGTGTGTGTGTGTGTGTGTGTGTGTGTGTGTGTGTGTGTGTGTGTGTGTGTGTGTGTGTGTGTGTGTGTGTGTGTGTGTGTGTGTGTGTGTGTGTGTGTGTGTGTGTGTGTGTGTGTGTGTGTGTGTGTGTGTGTGTGTGTGTGTGTGTGTGTGTGTGTGTGTGTGTGTGTGTGTGTGTGTGTGTGTGTGTGTGTGTGTGTGTGTGTGTGTGTGTGTGTGTGTGTGTGTGTGTGTGTGTGTGTGTGTGTGTGTGTGTGTGTGTGTGTGTGTGTGTGTGTGTGTGTGTGTGTGTGTGTGTGTGTGTGTGTGTGTGTGTGTGTGTGTGTGTGTGTGTGTGTGTGTGTGTGTGTGTGTGTGTGTGTGTGTGTGTGTGTGTGTGTGTGTGTGTGTGTGTGTGTGTGTGTGTGTGTGTGTGTGTGTGTGTGTGTGTGTGTGTGTGTGTGTGTGTGTGTGTGTGTGTGTGTGTGTGTGTGTGTGTGTGTGTGTGTGTGTGTGTGTGTGTGTGTGTGTGTGTGTGTGTGTGTGTGTGTGTGTGTGTGTGTGTGTGTGTGTGTGTGTGTGTGTGTGTGTGTGTGTGTGTGTGTGTGTGTGTGTGTGTGTGTGTGTGTGTGTGTGTGTGTGTGTGTGTGTGTGTGTGTGTGTGTGTGTGTGTGTGTGTGTGTGTGTGTGTGTGTGTGTGTGTGTGTGTGTGTGTGTGTGTGTGTGTGTGTGTGTGTGTGTGTGTGTGTGTGTGTGTGTGTGTGTGTGTGTGTGTGTGTGTGTGTGTGTGTGTGTGTGTGTGTGTGTGTGTGTGTGTGTGTGTGTGTGTGTGTGTGTGTGTGTGTGTGTGTGTGTGTGTGTGTGTGTGTGTGTGTACCTATGTGCATATATATGTGTGTATTTATATACATATGTATGTATATGTGTGTGTGTGTATGTATGTATGCGTGCGTGCGTGCGTGCGTGCGTGCGTGCGTGCGTGCGTGCGTGCGTGCGTGCGTGCGTGCGTGCGTGCGTGCGTGCGTGCGTGCGTGCGTGCGTGCGTGCGTGCGTGCGTGCGTGCGTGAGTGAGTGAGTGAGTGAGTGAGTGAGTGAGTGAGTGAGTGAGTGAGTGAGTGAGTGAGTGAGTGAGTGCGTGCGTGCGTTTACATGCAAAAGTATAAGCTACATGCTATATGCTATGTACTACATGTCATAGTATCACCATCATACTAGCTCTCATCCCCTATGGCATATAGGTTTTGGGGTGGGCTGGGGTGGGATAAATGATGAAGATAATAATGAAATTGATGATGACAACAATGATGACACTGCTGAGGATAATATTATGAACTCACAATAATTGAACATGATAACCATTATATTTGTAACTTTATGGCGAGGCATATTAATATTGATTACTATTGTCATGTTAATCTCAAACTGTGATGATGATGTTGTAATGGACGGAGCCGATCTCTCACTCAAGTGAGTGCGAGTGCCTGTCTGGAATGTACACTATCAGTTCCAGTCAATTCGTGTGGCTGTGAGTCGGGTATTTGAAAGCTGGTCCGATGAAAGAGGATTTTTGTCGTCTGGACAAACGCTAGGTGACAGGTGCCGGAGAATTGCCCGGTTTCGAACCTCGCTCAGGTCGAAAATTGAAAAATGTAAAAATTACATTCCAATGATGACTGTGCAATATCCTAGTGGCAGTGCGTCGTCAATGACACGGTTCCTAGAACTAATCCTTGACAATAATAAAAACTACTACTACTACTACTTCTACTACTCCTACTACTACTACTACTACTACTACTACTACTACTACTACTACTACTACTACTACCACTACGACTACTACTACTACTACATTTTTCTCGCATGCACATTGATTTCTTTCAATTTTTCTGCTTTGACGCGCTGTGTCAGTGCGGGATGCACTTAAACGTGTATACTAGTAAAACACACGCATAGCGAATTTATTAAGAAAGTCGGTAAACAATATGTGTACATAGTTGTATATTCAGTTAGCATAGATCTGAAACTAATTTGTTTGGCAGCAACAACTTCCAGTTAAACAAGTTACACTCTACTCATCGGTCTATCTATATAGCACATCAGATAGCCGCGTGAACTGATGAATCCAATCTGTCACTCAAGTATTGACGTTATAATCAACTACGTCCCGTATAGGCTGATGTCACAATCATAATTGACAGAAATACTCCGTCATAAACTTGGAATATTCCGTCAAGTGGTACAAATTGCATGTCTTTATTATTTCATATAGATTCTGGTGAATATTTTGAAACTAATTTGAGTTGGATGCCAGCAACAAACAGCACCAAGTCACATTAGATTCAAAATATTCCACAGGTTAGCTGTATAGTTGCCATAAAATTGGGATTCGGGAAAATCAGGATTCAAAGTATATAACTAGATCCAATACACGCAAACGCATGGGCGGGCATAGCTAGAGATTGGCAAGCATAGCTTGTGCATTGTATTGTATCGTATGTACACCTAGATCGCTATGCTGCGATAAATGGGGAGTTACAATATTTCCCCTTTTTGAAATGTAGATTGATCCATGAGCTATCAAAGCGATGCACATTTAATCCAAATAAGATTGGGGTGGGGTGGGGTGTGTGGCTGACTCAGGTGACGTCACTGACCATGACTTTGTAACTCGGTAACCTATAAAATACAGTTTCTGTTCGTGTTTTAACCATTTCGTGGTGGAACCGGCGAACACCGGCCTCAGCAGTGAGCTTGAGGAATGTCCATTTGCAGGATATGAGAAAACTATTTAAAAAAATTTACCACTGGAATAACCGACTAGAAAACCGAGCCAGTCATTCTAGTGGTAAATTCTTAACAAATAATCTCGTGGCCTGCAAATGGACATTCAATAAGTAGCCTATATATTTGAGAAACCTATCCATTAACCGCTCTTGTGTCAGCCTGTGGTTTATAAAGGTAAACCCGGCCAATACTACCTCTGCAGTTGTCTTGAGGAATGTCTATTTTCGGGCTAAGAGAGGACTACTTTTGAAAATCTTATCAAAAATAGTCTTCTCTTGTCCTGCAAATGTACATTGACTAAACACACATTCAGGTTTTCTTGACCATTAATCCTTTAATCGCGAAACCGGTCTATAGCATCAATCATTCACTAAAACTTTGATTTTAGAACGCAAAGAACGTTGCGTTTTATAAACATAAATATTACCCATACACGTTGCCAAAGGCATTTACTTTAACGGATGTCACAAACGAGATTTAGATTTCAATATAAACGCCCCAAATAAATGTTTTTATCATATTTTAACTCTCACTGTTAGAATTTCGGTTAAATTCATGCATTTTTACCAGTGGCGGATTCAAGGTGTGGGGGTGGGGTGGGGTGGGGGACGGTGGGGGGGGGGCGGACCCGGCGTAACCTTCCCGCCCTAAAAGTGTCCAATTCTACTGTTATTTTCGGTGATCGTGCAAAAAATAAGATTTTTGATCACTCAGAATGCAGGAGATAGCTTCTCAGAGCATCTAATTTTCAAATTCTTCTAGGGGAGTACAACCGGACCCCGCCTGTGCGAGGGGGACACCCCCTCCCAGACCCTCCTCCATTTACGCCCCCCTAACACAAATTCCTGCATCCGCCCCTGTTTACACCCCATAAAATTCACGGTATGACGTCATCGAACGAATCGTCAACCACGTGGATTCAGATTACGCCACCTGTATTTTCGGAATAAACGAAACTGGTGTCGAATACAGTTAAATGTGAAACTCAAATCAAGTTCTAATTTAACAAATGCCAGTGTTTATCTTGCATGCCATTAATATGACGGTGTGTGAATCAGCTGTTATGAGCTCTCAATGATCAACAGCTAAATATTATCCACGCGATGACGTCATACTGTATCACAACAATCATTCACGCGATGATGCCGCTCCTCGATTCACTTGGGAAATTGAAGAAAATTACTTTCCTTGACAAAATTGAAGATTTAGGAATTCGAAAATATGCCAATAATATATATTATTTTATCTAAGTTATACAAAAGCATCATTTGGCGTGTTTTGACCTTCTGTTTTCGATCTCCTTTAATGTATTATAACTAGGCCAATATTGCAATTGAAATGTTTTGCAGGACATCTTTAAACACAATCATGCAGACAACGGGTAAATATTTTAAAAATGTAACGAAAAAAACCCGCCGGTAGTCAGCTAGTTAGCTTCCAATATCTAGCATACCATTTTCTTTAAGTTGTAACTGATGTATTTGTATGCAGTCCTTCCAGTGCATAGAGGAAACCTATTCGGGTTGTTTTTTTGGATGACAGTGTTAAATGGTATTATGATCTTCCTTATGCCCGTTCATCAGTTTCTCGCTGGTTTCAAATGACGCCATATCGGTGCCATCGTCATCCATGGTTGTCTGGGGCACTGGCAGTCTGGATTTCAGCAGCTTCAGTATTCTCTGAAAGGGAACATTTATCATAAAGTTCAACCAGTCTATAATGGATACTCACTTTTGGGGGAGGGGGCACACGATGGTAATGCTTTAAGACGGTCGGTTATCAGATCACCCATCACAATGGGCCAACATCATATCGCCACCAAATGATATATATCGGCAGTTAACTATTAAGCGCCCTGCTGTATTTAGACTTAGTGACTGTTTCCGCCCGTGAGGGATCACAAGTTGACCGATATAGAGAGAAACAATTTCACAAACACAATTCTAAAATCATTTCTCCCCACGCATACGATATGAACGAGACAGTATGAGATGGCAGTTCAATACACAAGTTCTACGTGACGGTTTCCTTGATTCATCCAGCAGTTTACTTACCTTCTAAGTTTAATTTAAATTGAAACTGGCAAGTATCAGAAAGTGAATACTTAGCTTTATTTATAGCAGTAGCTTTTAAAAAAGTGTTGCGCAGTCATAGAGACTATTAAGTGTTGCACCGACGTACAAATTTGACTATATGGGACACCTTGATGGGCTAGGCGGGCGGCGGTGAGGTGGGCTGGGGGCGGGTGTGATGGTTGTGGATGGCGTTGTTGGGGTTAGGGTGATAGTGGTGGGGGTGGGGGGGGGGGGGTGGTGGTGGGTGTGCTCAAAGAGCTATCGCGAAAGAGGGGGGGGGGGGGGTATCTTAACAATACAAGTCACTTATGAAAGTGAATTGCTTTTAAATTAGTTTACACGATAGTGGTTCTTTAAGACATGCGCACGTGCATTTTTCTCTCTCTCTCATCCTCTCTCACTCGCTCATTCACTCAATCACCCTCCCGCTAGCTCCCTCCCTCCCTCCCTCTCTCTCTCTCCCCATTCCTCACTCACTCAATTACAGATTCACCCATTCCTCCCTCACCCGCTTTCACCCCCTCCCTCCCATCCCCCATCCCCCATCCGCCACTCACTCAGGCCTTCCAGTTTCAAGTTTTATTTGATATTCCCAGGTCATATCGTGACATATTGGACACATATATACATGCTACATATTAAGCATTGCAAGTGTGAGCTAACACCGTCATCACAATTATTATTATTGTTATTATTATTATTATTATTATTTTTATTATTATTAACAACAGGCACTTCTTTTTCTTTTTTTTAAATAGCATAATATTATGTGGACTGTATTTTGCTAGGCAAGCTTTGACATAAAAGCTCTGCTAGATTTATTGACCGATCACGATTAGCTAAGCTCGGGCCATTTTAAGCGTGTTGGAATCGACTTGAAAACTTTGAAATCCAAATTCCCCGAATCAATATTTAAGAGTAATTAAACAGGAAACCTCTTGAAAACATTGAAGCTAACCCGACTGTGGATTTTTGCCGCCTATGGCAGAAACAGTCCACATGCAGACCCGTCCCAAAACTCTCAACAGAGTGTTTATTAACTCGTAAATTTATCAGAGACACACGATTCGCTTGTGACGGACCTTTCGAGTTTCCATGGCAGAACCGTACATCAATTATGATTGTGGCGACAGCTAACTAGTGACGTAAGTTGTTATGTCGTGATATCCAGTAGTAGTAGTAGTAGTAGTAGTAGTAGTAGTAGTAGTAGCAGCAGCAGCAGCTGCAGCAGCAGCAGCAGCAGCAGTAGTAGTAGTAGTAGTAGTAGTAGTAGTAGTGGTGGTAGCGGCTGTAGCAGTAACACTAGCAGTAGTAGTAGTAGTAGTAGTAGTAGTAGTAGTAGTAGTAGTAGTAGTAGTAGTAGTAGTAGTAGTAGTAGTAGTTGTAGTAGTAGTAGTAGTAGTAGTAGTTGTTGTAGTAGTAGTAGGAGGAGCAACAGCAGCAGCAGCAGCAGCAGCAGCAGCAGCAGCAGCAGCAGTAGTAGTAGTAGTAGTAGTAGTAGTAGTAGTAGTAGTAGTAGTAGTAGTAGTAGTAGTAGTAGTAGTAGTAGTAGTAGTAGCGGTAGCGGTATAGGTAGTGGCAGGGTAGCGGTACTGTAAGCGGTATCGGTAGGGTGGCGGCAGAGGCAGAGGGTAGCGGTAGTGGTGGGTTTGGATGTTGTGGGGGTACTGTTTTTTATGTTGTTATTTTAGCTGTTTCATTATTCTCCTGATAAATCTGCATAATTTAATAAGTAGGTTGAGGTTATGGCTAGAAAGTAGTTGATGGAATTTGTAGTAGTTTTGGTCGGTATGTGTAATATTTTGGTCGCAAAGAAACAGGTAGCTCACTCGCTCTCACTCAGTCACTCCCTCACTCCACACACACACACACACACTCCCTCCCTCCCTTCCTCCCCCCTCCCTCCCTCTCTCTCCCTCTCCCTCTCCCTCTCTCTCTCTCTCTCTCTCTCTCTCTCTCTCTCTCTCTCTCTCTCTCTCTCTCTGGATGTGTGCGGAAATTACTCTGGCTAGATGGATCCTGGCCAAACCTCGGTGGAAGATTGCCTTTGAGGCTCCGTAAAATTCGATTCAGTCTGGAATAGCAAGTCAACCGTCAATAGTTCAAACTTGAAAATCATTGACAAGGAGGATTTTCTTCGATAAGTTAAGTCCTGCTGGCCCGATCCTCACCAAACTTGGCTTGCAGATTTGTTGTTTAGGGCCTGATCGTTTTTCTTGATAATCTGTGGGGTGGGCGTTGCGGGGTAAAATGTTAAATGTCAATATTAACGAAAATGGTGGTGGGTCTGACGTCAAATTCCCCGTATTGCTTTAATGTTTTAATGCTGTAATTTTCATCTATTCCGCTAAGAAATGGGCAGAACATCACAGACGCCACATCGGTTGCACGAGTGTCTTTGGATTTATGCACACTCTGGTGGTCAGAGTAAATGTCCACAATCGTGATCATGTAATGAATTCATAGAAAAGTGGAAAGCGGACAATCATCCTTTAGCTCTCACAGAAAAATTAACGAGAATTCTATTCTAGTATTAGGATTGTGTTGTTGAATATTTTGAGGCTAATTTAACTGGAAGCTATTGCTGCCTGTCATGCTTCCAGTCAAATTAACTGTTAATTATTATTTAACAGCTTTCCTGTACGGTTGGAATACAATTGAGACATTTTCATTTAAAGGGGAATATCGTTGATCTATTAAATATGGTAATTTTCTACTCACAACTAAAACAAGAATTTAAATTTGAACAGGATGTTAAGGTTTTTTAAAAATAATGACCGACAAGCTGTAATATTATGACGTTTCACAACTCTAAATCGTCACTTAGGAACTACAACTTAGCTATAGAATCCAAACATTGGGTATGGATAGAAAGAACTGCTTGTCCTGATAACACGGCTTACTGGGCGGTACTGGACCAACACCGCTAAACAACCACCTGTCTTTAGTAACCTCATTGTATGATCCATACATTGCCCGCTATAGATAGGTCTGATCATATTTAATAGCATTTATTTATAACCGTTTTGAAATTAAAAGCGCATTGCCCTGAAAATAATTATTTCTTTACTAGATTGTATATCATTGTATATAGGGTATATGTAGGCTATATACATTATAGTACCGTTTTAATATTTCCCCTTTCTCGGCATATTTCATACAGTGCGGCGATCGGAATTGGAAGGAATGACGATATGGCAGTTATCCAGCCGAGGCCCTCTGCCCACTTGGGGTACGCGTAGTCTCCAAGCTGTGGTGGCTTAAATCTCGCACATGTGAAAATGAGTGTCGTCTGAAGGAAGAAACAGGGGCAAGAAAGATGATGGCGCTTCTAAACTCCTCATAGGCCTACTCTGATGACAGTAGCATGATAATATAAGGAACCAATTTCTCAGCTATGTCCCTTCCATTTCTAGCTATACGTGTGTTGGAATCAATTTGAAACGCTGAAATCTGAATTCCCAGATTCTAATTTTCAAGGTAACTATGCAGGTAAACGGTTGAATATTTTGAATCTAATTTTACTGAGGGCTGCTGCTGCCTGTAGCAGCAACAGTTCACTGTACAATTAGTTGCAAAAGATTCAAGAGAGTTGTTATTAAATTGGAAGTTCATCAAAGACCACTTCTTGACGTTGTTCGTCATTTAGACATATGTCATTTTGATTGTGACTCGGGCTAAAATGAAGTGGATTTGATTATGAAGTTAGATACTTGAGTGACATATAGGATCCCTCCATTGGCTGAGTTCAATGGTGTAGTTTCGAAAACATGGTTGCTGAAACCTATAATGTCTTAGGCAGTAACCACTGATAGTAGTCGTGTGAATGATATTTTATATATATATATATATATATATATATATATATATATATATATATATATATATATATATAAAATATCATTCACACGACTACTTATAGTCATATATACTTCTTATGGCAAGAACAGAACCAGTCATATTGGTTTGGAAATATTTAATACAATGTTTACTAAATAGTACATCCATCAAAGAACAACAATTCGTACACTTGCCCATCATTTCCATGTTCATGACTGAGCTAAATACTTCACTATGATTGCGATGTCAGCATACATGTGTCGTAATTGCTTATGACGTACTTGAGTGAAATTCCTGTCACCACGAAGTTACGAACTGCAAGCATAACTAGGCTTCGGTTAGCAGATACTCAGTAACTAGTACACACATACCAGCATTGCAGGAGTGATAATGAACTTCTAATCACATACCAGCATGAGAGTAGTGATAATGAACTTCTACACACATACCAGCATGGCAGGAGTGATACTGAACTTCTAGTCACATGCCGGCATGAGA
The DNA here is from genome assembly GCA_034401795.1 of Chaetoderma sp. LZ-2023a. NCBI lineage: Eukaryota > Metazoa > Mollusca > Caudofoveata > Chaetodermatida > Chaetodermatidae > Chaetoderma > Chaetoderma sp. LZ-2023a. The sequence goes on from CM067373.1 coordinate 110,787,335, forward strand.
GAAGGGATAAGGGACTACTAGTCACATACCGGCATGAGAGGGGTGATAATGGACGTCTAGACATATACCAGCATGAGAGGAGTGATAATGAACTTCTACACACAAACCAGCATGACAGGAGTGATAATGAACTTCTAGACATATCAGCATGAGAGGAGTGATAATGGACTTCTAGTCACATATCCGCATGAGAGGAGTGATAATGGATTTCTAGTCACATACCAGCATGATAGGAGTGATAATGGACCTCTAGACATATACGAGCATGAGAGGAGGGATAATGGACTTCTAGACATATGCGAGCAGGAGAAGAGTGATAATGAATGTCTACACACGTACCAGCATGAGAGGCGGGATAATGAACTTCCAGATGTGCTTCATCACCGTAAATATGCGCATGTTTATGTAAGGCATAATCTGATGAATTTCACTGACAAACCGGTCACCATCTGAAATAGCAGCCAAGGATAAATAGACAACATATATGCACATGACAGACTCAGATTTGTGCAAACCGTGTTCAAGTTTTTTATATTAACTAGAACGCACGCCATCGCAAATCCCCACGCTTTCGCTAACTTTGACGTACTTTCATCCGCCCCACCCCGTCCCACATCAGTCACGTCAGCTCCACCCTGGGGGTGGAGCCTACTGTAGATATCGTCTCGCAATCTGCAATACTATGGGTAACTAACACACCACATTTGGTTGAATTACACCAAACGGTTTCGTTTGAGATAGTCAGACGAAGAAGGACAGAGAGATGGAGGCGGTAGCATTATCCCCTCTATCTTTTAAAAACGGTTGGGGAACTTGGATTTTCACCCACACCTACGTTGCCCCACCGCCACCCCACACCACGCCGCGGCTGGAGACTAATTTACACATTTTCTTCCAGTCTGCAATCGTATGGGTAAATCACATTACAAATTTGATTGAATTCCAGCAAACGGTTTCAGAGGAGATAGCAGCAGATAGATGGACGGATGGATGGCGGAATGCCTAGACGAACGGTCTCGTGTCCAAGCTCATTATGATTATATTCAGCCAGTTGTAGTACCTCGAAGAGCTTTGATCGTTGACCGTGTCCAAAGCACGTGGCATGGCAATGCCCCTCTTGTGAGTCATAGTATTTGGACCTGGCCACTGCCACGCGCATTTGCCACGTACACAATGCCTCCGCAAGAGCAGCCCTCGTCTAAAGCCATTCGCGAAGGGTCCAGTTAAACACCAAATCTATTCTGGGATGCTGGTCAAAGTCACATTGGATGGATCATTCTGATGTTGTTGAAGGGAACGATAGGCCTGATTGTGGTCAAGGTGGCTTTTTTGGGTTTAGACAGCGAAAGGCGGTGACTTTGGCCAACAGCGGCGATGGAGAGGTGCTGCATGAAGGCACAGCTTGATTTGGAGAAGCTATCGCATTCATTCTTAAACAGTGCTTTGCTGAAGCCGTTGTGTCAAGAGGCTGTCCCATTCTCAGGGAATTTAGTGCTTTCTCATCGTCATAATTGTTCTGAGTGGTGTTTGTAGGGGCCTGCGTTCACCTACAAATAGGTGTACTGACTCATCACTTGGAAACATGAAATGCGTAAACCATTCTCTGATCGCCTCTCCTTTTCCATGCTCAGTCACGATGATGTTGGACTCAGTGTTATGTACAGAAAGCGATGGTTGTGGAGCTGCCACTTTCAAAGTCCGGGTGGCCTTAAACATTTTGCAACAATCACCTGCAGCTTGTAGGGTGGCGGTGATCTGGCGGAGTATGGAAATGCATTCTCGACGTGCTTTTGCACGGTGTTTACTTTGGACATCGTGATAGATGAGAAGAGTAGTACCTCTAACACGCAGATCTGTTGTTATTCTTGGCAACTCATACTATACATTGACTTCCTATATAGTAGTTGGGTGGTAGCCTCATTGATGAGCTTATTTAGATCACAATTCACATTGTCACTGCGGTTGACATGGGGCTTAGTCAGTAGGCATATGTGCTCCGTTTGAAGGCGAATTATCATCACTGGCTTGTCTTTAAGGTTGCATTTAAGCGTGGGTTTTGAAGCGATGGCATGGCACTGACTCGCTGCAGGCCTGCCATCCGTACGAGACCATTCCACAAGACCAACGTCCATCGACACCGCCAATATCCACACCACAAATAGAGATGAAGTACGGAGACGAAATAGACTTCATCGACGAGGAGAAGAATCCTCTATATGATCTCCGCAGAATAGCTATGAATGAGAATCTCTTCAAGAACTAAGACAAGATATAGTTTACCCATATAGTATACATATTAGCGGTAGTCGAAGTCCGCGAAATGGCGACACGTCTGCGTGGCGGGACAAATCTAGAGCAACACCTTTGGCTCACTGCTATGCGACTCTGCCACATTGCCGCACGTTGCTTCATAGGAAACATAACATTTGCTCCATATATAGGAAAGCAATCTTTCCAAACCCTTTACTTCCGACATTTGTTCAAGAAATATTGAATGTCTATTTGCAGGCCAAGAGAAGACTATTTTTGAAAATGTTACAACTGGAATAACAGGTGCTGTTATCGAGCCAGTTATTCCAGTTGTAAAACTTAGAGAAATAGTCTTCTCTTGGCTTGCAAATGGACATTCCTCAAGACCACTACAGAGGTCCGTTGTGGCTAGTAGGATGAAATGTAGTTCAAATAATATCACTGTATTGTTAACGGCATACACCAAATTTATTAATACCTCCTTATTTTCTATCCGCGATTAAGCAACGTGCTAGAAAAATAATTAGGACACATTTGAATACTCACCATATAACCATGCAATCAAAATAGTTTCTAAGAAGGACACGGTGACTAGGGTGATGACTGAACAATACCAGTCAACTATCTGGAACAGGTACATTCCACCCTGTAAGAGGAGATACGCGTATCATACAGTTCATAGAATAATACCACACACAGCCAACATGATATCCGTAATCCGTGTAATAATACCTAATCATGTGATAACATAGAGGCATACGTAATTGAGGCACGATGTTCACAGATTTAATTAAAGTTCTCGTTTATCGATAAAAGATACATATCCTAAATACATGTGTGAATGACTAGCATTAGCATTACGAAAATGGTTTTATGCCAACAATTCTTCACCGGCAACGCCAATAGAATCTAAAATAATGGTGCCAGCAAATATCGATCAAAATGTCGGCTACACTCCTAGATAGTTAGTGTCCCTAACGTAACAAATAATCGTAAATTTAGTCAGGATAGGCCTATGCATCTTTTATCAATTTATAAGAAATGTAATGCCTTCAAAGAAATAGTAGCTTACTAAGTCGTGTTCAAACTAGCGAATTAATCACTAGGGTCCAGCTGGCTAGTGTGAACATGGCCTAAGACTATAGTGTCTTGGGTGCCATTCACGCATTATACCCTGCGCAAACGTATTTCCAGAGCGTAGTAAAGGAAACTCCTTATTTCCAACAAGTGAAGTGAAAGCCCTATTTTGCCTACGCAACGCCGTTCGTACAGCCCCGTATGTCAGCAAAACACTTGTATACCGCAGGAATTATCAATCACAACGTGGTGTAATATAACCTGTTCTGGCCATGCCTACCCATTTATAGCCAATCACGTGTAGCGATCGATTTATTTATTTTGAACCCTGAATGTAATGCCTGGAATCGCAATTTGAAGGTGATTACAGAGGTAACCTGTTGACTGGGTGCTGTTGCTGCCCTAGCGCCCGTTAAATTAGTGTAAAAATATTCATGATAATGTTTATAAAATAGTAAATAAATACAATTCACACATATGATAGACTATTCGATGTTCATGATAGACCCAGCCGCGCCATGCATTATACATTTTGATTGTGACGTCGTGTCCTTGAGTCACAGATCAGATCGCTCCATTGGCCATCAACACGACGTACGGTTCATCACAAGTCAACAACGAAGATCTCCAGATAATAAAATGTTTTCTTTCGTAACAATGTCAGTTTCCAAATACAGCATGGAATACTGATAATTTAATCAATAATTTATGGGTTATTGATTATATTGAATCATGGACGTCATTTTGTTGATAAAATATGACGTATAACAATGGGACTGAGCAGTAGGACAACTAGTTTAAACACGTCTTTTGTATGTGGTATAATATTAGTTATGCAAGTGTTTTTTTCGTGGGGTGGGGTGGGGGGAAATCTTGTAAGACCTGCGCAAACGTAGGTATTTGTTAGCGTAGTAAGGGAAATACAATTTGGGCGAAGCACTGGAAATACATTTGTCGGACAGGTCTGACAAGCCTTACACCCAACAAAATTGTATTATCCATCATATCTACAAATTAATTAGCCCTCAAAGCATGTAGATTGCAGGACAACGCAAAAGCATTGACCTGCTAACAAAATATCGAATTTAAGCGTAACAAGATTGTCAAATGTATAATTACTGTATTCTGTGGCTGTGGTAGTAGGAACATTCTACAGCTGCAATCAGTTCTTCATCGCCTTTGGCCACTGCGACTTGTCCTCAGCCAAAGCTGTAGCTTCCTCAGGCCCATTCTTGATTTGACTGTACCGAGTCCTGTTTTCTTGGGGTCACCTTGAAGCATGTATAGCAAATTTATGCAATACCGTCCTCTCCTGGTTTTGTATTTGTTGGCTCCCAGTAGGGCGAATTCCAATGCTCTCTGTGCTGGCGTATCTTCTGTCATCCGTAGCACATGGCCAAACATGCGCCATCCATCCTTGTTGGGCGACCTTTACAGACAGTGGCGATGTATATAACACATCTTGTATAGGGCATTATTGGAAATTATGTTGTCTGTGTCCAGTGATGGTGCAGAGGTGTTTGCGGCTTCCTTTGGAGCTGTTCAGCTGTTAGAGTTATACGACATCAAGGATACACAGCTTGCATTGCACAGACGTATGATTTTCGTCAAGGGCATCTTTGATCTACGAAGCCATAGCTTCCAGATGGACTGGAAAGCTATGTTCCCCATGACGCGGCGTACAGCTATGTCAGCAGTACTAGAGATCAGTGAGCCCAGGATTGTACGTTTTCTCCATGGGTCGCCGCCACGACATGGGCCGTTATTTGCTTTAGTTTCATGTTTTACAGAGAGGTATATGTGGGCGAACTCTGTTTTGGATTCATTCATAAAGAGATTCTAAATTTTTAGTTTGCCTGCAGTTAATGGGAGAAGTTCGTCAAGTGGTTTCTTACCCTCGTCTATGAAGCCCATCTCTAGGGGCATACCCGGCATGGACACTGGGGGGTGGTCTCGTCTATGAAGCCCATCTGTAGCAGCATACCCGGCATGGACACTGGGGGTTGGTCTTGTCTATGAAGCCCATCTCTAGCGGCATACCCGGCATGGACACTGGGGGTTGGTCTTGTTTTTGAAGCCCATGCATCTCTAGCGGCATACCCGGCGTGGACACTGGGGGTTGGTCTTGTGGAAATTTCCCGCAAAGACTTAAATGCATTAACAAGGTACCAAGTAAAAAGCACGGAGGATAGACCATCTCCCTGGAACCTGGGGAACCGATTGATATCTCAAACTCTACAGATTTTACTGACTTGACTCGTACTCTCAGTAGTATTCTCACTAGAGTACATCCATGAGTTTAATTGCGTCGAAGGCTCATGACATGTCAATACCCATTTTGTGGAAATCCCAGTGTCTGCACAGCTACGTCCCCGTTTGAAGCCACTTTGACACGATCCTGTGATGTCATCAGTCTTGTCGCGGACGCAGCATAGTGTAACATTGGATAGTATTTTCTGTGTGCTGCTGATGGGCAAGATGGGCCACATATTGGCTGGGGGTAGGGGGGGGGGGCCATATGGCTTCTTGTGCTTCTGTAGCTCGATAATGGTGCCTTGGCCTACAGTATCGATGGGGAAGTGGTGCATACAAGCTGAATTGATTAACTGCGTGATCGGTTTGAGATAATGTGCAATATCACAATACCAATATCAGTGTCGGTCAATATGAATATACGTAGCTTTTGATTTATTGTCACAGCAACAGCGTCCCCATTCAAGTTAATTTTGCTTTAAGATATTCAAGAACATGTCTGTATATTTACTTTGAAAATGGGATAAGCGGAATACAGCGTTCAAATGGTTAACATAGATTCACACACACATGCATATAGTGTGTAGAGCCTAGCTAGACATAGATGAATCCAGTCTGTAGATCGAGTGACATCATAATCAATAGAGGAATCCAGTATTCCAGCTATGTCCCTTCCATCTCTAACTAAACTCCACACACGCCTTTTCCCCGTGTTGGGATCAAAGGATCCTGCACTCTCTGAATTTCAATTTCTATAAAACTACACAGGTAAGCTGTCGGATATTTCTGTGCACTTTTCTCGAAATTGAGATTTAGGGAGTTTAGTGTTCGATCGATTCCAGCGCGGGCCGAGTGCGGGTGGAACTTAGTTAGAAAGTGGAGGGGCATAGCTAAAATTGGATGCATCCATTGGCGGGACATAGCCAGACAGATTTCCTTGTATCCATAGCTACCTGTGTGACGAAGAGAAGTCCGATGAGGTAACAGCATACGCAAATGACAAGGGTGACTTTCGCCTTGTTCGTCCCGAGCGAGACAGGAAAAAGGTCATACAAACCACTTGTTAGTGTCTTCAGGGTTCCAAACTGTAGAGAACAATCATAATATTATATACCGAAGTCGCCGAAGTCCAGAGCAGGGTTTACCTATGGAAATGGTAACTTTTGTACCATAGGGGTTCGCTTGTTTTATGTTTGGTCTATGGCTGTATGTGTTATGAGCATTATTTCATTTAGGCATTCAAATGAGAATATTCCACAGAATATCTATTGCGTTATCATGCACAATGTCTGAAAAGAAACCTTGTTCTTTTGGTCTTCCACCACAAAGAACCCGTGTTCTTTTGTCATTCTCACACATACAGGAATTTAATCTGTAAATTTATTAACATAATAAAATTAGACATGTTCGGAAATTGGGAACCCGAAAGAGACGCATCAGTAGGCCTACACCTTTAACCAGTTAACCCACATATCAGCCAAAAACCGGCTTCTGTTGTGGCCTTGAGAAATGTCTATTTGCAGACCAGGAGAAGATTATTTTGGAAAATTTACTAATGACTGGCTCCGTTTTAGTGGTAAATTTTCAAAAATGGTCTTCTCATGGTCTGCAAATGGATATTATCTATGAGAAAATTTAAATTTTCTTGAATAAATTTGAGCGTTAAAGGGGTAAACATATGTACACCGATGCCATTATGCTATATCTGCATACGCATTGTGCATATCAGATATGTCAGAGAGGTATCGCGCGATCCTTGGTTTGTTTATAATTCAGATAAGACCATCTTAGGAATAGTGCGCAGAATCTCTGGACTGTTGACGTCTATTCTTGATCCGCATAAGTGAACGGATGGGAGACGTTTGTAAACTGCACGCAATATATACTTCAGTATTTGATTGTATCCAGAGTACATTCCCAGGGTTGTTTTAGTCCCTGCCAGTCGGCGAGGTATTTTTTTAAATCAGAAATGAAATTAGGAGAGGCGACACACAGATTATGACTTGATTACATGTATATAGAGATGATGTTCCTATTGTGAAAACAACAAATACATCCACTTTTAGCCACGCGCACACATCACAAGCTAAACTCCGCCCACGCCTTTCCCGTGTTGGGATCGATCGAACCCTCAACTCCATGAATCCCAATTTCCAGAAAACTATACAGGTAAGCTGTTAAATATTTGGAAGGTAATTTGACTGGGCGCTGTTGCTGCCAATGGCAGAAACAGCGCCCAGTTAAATTAGATTCAAAATATTCAACTTCACGGTCTATTAATCATTTATTACGGCCCTAATTACATCATTCATGCCGTAATTGATTAAGACGCTGCATTATTTGTGACGTAATTGATTATGACGCCATATAATTGATCGATAGACTCGATCCATCCATTGATAACCATGTGCTAGCTGCATTCATGAGTTTCTCCAAGGATAGCAGTAATGAATTTGATAACATTTTGTTTGGAGGTTGGTGCTGATTATGCTTGGCCGTCATGCACCAGGTTATCATCATTAAATCACAACGAGGGCATCAACATTATATAATGCAAATATGATGCATATGTCGACGAGAACAGATATTATCTAACATTAATGCAGATTATGCCTGATTCTAAAACAGATTTATATCCTAATATTACATAAACTTTATTTTTCTATATTATGATGGCTTTGGCTGAAATCCAATGGGCTGGAATGTGGCTGAGATAAATAAACGTTACTAACAATTTGTTGTTTTAATTAACGTTGCCATAAACATATCGAAAGTGGAATTATAATGAACAATAATTGGACAACCATCACTTTATTGAAACGTTATTCTTGTGAATATTAAACATGATTTTACTCTTAAATCTATGAGAGTCAAGGTAGGAATTCCGTAAGCTGATGTAAGGTGACTGATATCAATGTACCCGTCCAGTTTTAGCTATTCCCCGCCCATCCCTAGTTAAGCTCCACCCACGTTTTTCCCATCTTGGGATCGATCGATCACTGAACTCCCTGACTATGAATTTCCGAAAAACTATTCAGGTAAGCTGTTGCATATTTTAAACTAATTTGACTGGGTGCTGTTGCTGCCAATGATATACAAGATTTGTTTATTCAATAGCAAAGACATACAATTCATACAACATGGCGGACTATTAAGCGGTTACGCAGGACTAAATCGAACCATACATGACGTAATGATTATGACGTTATCCTACACGTCACTTAGTTGCTTATGACGTCATATAATTGACTGAGAAAATGGATTCATGAATTACGTTGACCACTTGATGACGATCATCGGCACCAGCTCGGTAACTCCGCAGTGCACGAGCCAGCAGCCACATAAGGTCATGCGATTCCTGAATTAATATGATCTTGCGTGTGCCATGATGATGAGAGAGTTTGTGGGTAGCTCAGTATGGAGTGAATGGATCTTAAACATAATTGTTATACTTAATGGCTCGTCGAAAACGGTTAGTTTCAATCAGTTTATGTGTAATGGGCAGACTATTCTTAGAAGATATAAACGGTTGATTGATCAGTTTCAGTTTCAGTTTTAGTTTGCGGCCATATATTAGGATTTCTAGTTCCGTGGGATTTTTCTTTTAATTTATGGCAAATGTTGGTGCCAGTTTTTCTTTTAGGATTTTGGCTTATTTTCTGACGATAATAAATGACCGCTATGGGTAAGATTGCAAAAATAAAAAAACAGGAGTACTTTTGATGAAAAATATATTATCCTGCCATTCAAAATCACCGTCATGGAAAGTTCTACGTGCCTTTTCTAGTCGAATGCGATCCTGAGGAGTTAATTTTACGATTTTCTAAAGGAATTATATATGAATATTGTAAAGTTACAGCTAAACTTGTATATAACGGCCACTTAATGGGTGGTAATAACTTAGCAGACATTACATCTCCTTAATCAGACAAGTTCAATGATCATATTAGAAAATAGGGTATAACCTATATCGGTGCCCAGACAGAGGTGTGCCGGTGCACTCTTACAGCAAGAAGTTGAAAACAAAACTATCTGTTTTTAAATGGCCACCAAAATTAGTTTTCGTCTGAATTGAGTAGAAACTTGATAAACTCATAATTGCTATGATTTCTCGATTAGGTATAACCTTTACATTGAAACTCTCCTATAGTTTTAGAGAAATCTGTTTTCCTTTGCCTAAGTTGTCTCCCATAGGAAACATTGGAAATGTCTGATAGCAATATATAAACTGCATTTTCTCATTGAGTTTTAAACCGAATGACTAGAAACCTGGCAGCTATCTAGCACGTATTGGGCCCTATGGTGTCAAGGTATCAATCATGGGTTTCCCCCAACAAAACATTCCAGGATTTACATGACCACCGGTGATATTTCGTTTCTCTAGCTTTCATCTGAAACATTCAAACAATTCGAATATTCATTCATATGATTATATGAATATTCGAATACCGACTTTATACGAATACCGAATACTAATTTCAATTACCACAGCTAGCTAATCTGAACCGACAAATATATGGGAGATGTATTGCTTAATAGTGTAAAGAATCGCCATCATCGTGTGGTGGTCGACCACATTACTCTGATGGGGCCATCAATTAGGCCTGCGCAATCAAATTCGGTTATATAGCTATGATCTGTCTAGAAAGGGCACTTCTTCATTCTTGTGTGATTAGGGCGTCAGATTATTGGTAGAAAAAAATTAAAATTAATGTTAGGTGCCTTGTGTTAGAATTGGTTAGTGTGCAATAAACAAACGCTACATAGTATACTAAGTATTCATAGAGGGATGGTCTCAGTCTATTTTGTCAAAATAAATCTTTTATCCTAAGTATGATAATATAAGACAGATAAGTCGGGCTCAACAATTCAGAGAAATATATCCATACCATTGAGAGAGGCGAATTAATCGTTATTCATTGTATTATATTATCAACTCCAAGCAGCATCCAGTCTTAGGATAATAAGATGGAGCAACACCATCAAGATTACGTATTCCATCATGTTATAACCTGTATCGATTATCGTTGTAGATAGTCTAAAGTCTATAACATATGTAATGTATTCGCAATGATAGAATGTGTATGTTCTGTGCAGTGATATCTAACTGACTGATATTAAACAATACCTTTTACTACCAGGATGCGAGCTTAACTGACTCGCTTCTTCCAGCCACCAGACAATAATTTCAATGAAGAAAAACTCTTGACTCGTTAAATATTTTGATAACAATTTAATTGAAAGTTGTTGGTGGCTAAGCCACCAACAGCTTTCATTCAAATTGCTTTCAAACTATGTAATAGGGCCAGAGATATAACTTTTGGAATATGTCGTCTGCAAAGAATCTTCGGGAGGACTAAAGACAACACTCATTTACAATCTATTAAGTGTTATGTTGAATAATTTGAACTTAATATGACTGAGAGCTAGGCAGCAACAGTTTCTGAGTTTCAACTATATACAACTATACAACTGTATATTTGAAATGGCGATTCCGGGAATTTGGGCTTCAAATGCGTAATACTGTTTCATTGTAGCCACACATTGCCCATTTCTACCTACCTGTGAGTCAATGCCGAGAAATAAGATTAGAAGAAAAAACACCGCCGCCCAGAACTGTGGGATAGGTAGACTTGCCACGACATTAGGATACGTCACAAAAGCCAGACCAGGGCCTGCATAACATTGAAGGTTTAAGATGGGCAGACCGTAAAGGTTGAAAACATCACTTTCTTATTTCATAAGAATGTTGCGTCAAATTGCGTACAATTTACTTGTAGCCCAAAGATAGTCCCATATGAATTCGCCTGGGCGTCATGATATCCAACACATGAAAGGCGGTACTCTACTTCATTATTAGTGTCTTGGTGCTATAGTGGAAGTGTACCTGGGGCCGGTTGCACCGTTGACGCGTTTGTTTGACGGTCGTTGAAAAAAGGGTAACGTCCGTCAAAAAAAGAGCAACGTCTGTTGCACAGTATGAGCTAGATATAGCGTGACGAGTCGCAAGCGTCTCGGTATTCACGTCTGCTAGTGAGCAGGCGTTAGATCGGCGTTTGCACGAGCGTGCCAAGATTCTAAAGCAAGTAGCGCTCTGTAGGCCTATATGGAAAACGATGCCCAATATCTTACTATGCAAATACATGTCTGTCTGTCTGGCTGTCTGTCCGGATTAATATACTTATTAATAGAAAACAAATTCTATTACAAAAATGACTATCATTTGGAACAAGTCACTTTTTTAATTTGATAAAGAAAATCCAAACAATCGAAAAAAATGCTGTTAGGGTTGTCAATCTAATTAAGGATGACGTACACAGATCATATTTCACATGTTTCTTTAAAATAACAATTAGCTGCGGGAATGAATAAATCTCTGTGACATTTTCAGACCTTCATAAATACCATCGTCGTGTGCTCACTTTTGCTCACATTTTAAAACAACTTGCCGTGCAATTGGCCCTGATCCCGATAACATAACCCGGATCCGGATCGGATCACATTATAGATATGCGGATATCTCGGAAACTACTGGTCCAATTTGGTTCACATTTTAACACATATAAATCTGGAAAATTCGATAAACCGTTAAGAAAATTCGAAATATCTGGAAAGTCCCAAACCTTTTAAAATGTGGCAAAAAACCTGGAAGCGGAGTGTCTGCAATGCCTGATAGCTCTTGTGAAGCTTTAACAAGCATTCAATTCATCATGTTGTCATCTTTTCGAGCAATCCGCCATGTTCAAGTTCACTTTATTACACCCAGGCCCTTCGAGAGCATATAGGGTAAAATGCGCATAATGATTGTGGCGGTAGAGTATTATCATTATAGTAAAATGCATCTATATATAATATTTATAATCCTATGGCTGTAGTAGTAGTAGTAGTAGTAGTAGTAGTAGTAGTAGTAGTAATAGTAGTAGTAGTAGTAGTAGTAGTAGTAGTAGTAGTAGTAGTAGTAGTAGTAGTAGTAGTAGTAGTAGTAGTAGTAGTAGTAGTAGTAGTCAATGCTATAAGTCGTGTTGAATTTGAGCTCTGATATTATCACTCATTTTTGGTTTTGAAAGCTGTTTAAGCTTATCGGGTTCTTGCTGGCGTTAGTTATTTTTATGTGTTGCTGTGGGAGGTCACAGTTGTTTGTTAAGGTTTTCAGCATTGTACGCCGTCCTCGCTCAATGCAGACCGGCATTCCTGGCTAGCCCATCGCCTTGCTGTTTGAACGAGCGGGTCGCCTCGCCGTATTGCCCTCTATCGCTGTTTATGTATATTTTGAAACTTGTATATATATATATATGTTTGCTTTGATGTTTTTGAATGTTTCCCGTTTCTAATTCTGGGTCTCCTGAATTATTAATTTTGTGGCGTTTTTCTCGTCGGTGTTAATTTGCTGTGTTTATAAGTGATCTTTTCGACAGGATTTGCTGATCAGTTGGCTACCTGTTGTATTGACACTACACGCTGCTCATGCTATTGCCGGAGTTTAAAGACGTGTCTATTTATAAATAACCACGTGTTTTAGGCGCCTTCTAAATTTGCCTAATTTGTCAGACAAAATTGAGCCGCTGACAAATCTTGATATAGTCAGACGTAAAAATTAAATCTTTTTTACATAAGCTACTGTCTCTGGAAATTATCCCGGCCGTTTGCTAGAGAAAAATGTCATTGAGTTTAAAGATCGCAACGAATGGATGGGACGTTGCAGCCATTGCTGTTTATCATGCCTGAAAGGTTGCAGCCATTGCTGTTTATCATGGCCTGAAAGACGTTGTTGGTGCTGGCCCTTTGGTCCTTAAGGGACTTATCAACATTACTCGTAATGTCTGGACCATCACGGTTGGTAATGATGACGAAATAATAAGCTAGTGAGCTCATAGTAAAGGGTGAGGTGTGTGTGGTGGAGGAAACTGAGTCGGACAAACTGGTAGTGAAAATCAAGACTCCATATGAAATTCTAAATGAGCGTCTAATGGCTGAATTTTTTCAGTATGGGCAAGTCTTGAAGATCGAAAGGGAGACATACCGTTTTGACAGGTCGCTTGTTCTATAGATGGCAAATGTATCCTGCCTCTTTGGTACAGAGGAAAGGTAAAGGAATGCCGGATTTGTTCAGGCACCAACGGCAGGGGACTGTCGAAGAAAGAACATGTGTCTAAATTGTGGGCCCACTGAACACTTTAAAAGACAATGCCCAGAAAATAATAAGTCGCGCAAACCAATATTGGGTAACGATTCCAATGTTACAACTGAAGAGCGGGCGAGCGAGTCTCAAAATCCACTACCACCCCCTCCAGTTGTTGTCACTGTTCTTGCTGATATTCATCCAGCAGCTAGCCAAGGGCCGGTAACTGTAAGCAACAATCCGGTAATAAAATACATCAGCGACTGCATTGATGTTTTGGAAACTAGCATAAGTCTTGCACCAGATGACAGTAAGAAATCCAATGAACCAGCCAATGATGTATCTGATGATGATGATGATGATGATGATAATTTAACTGAAGAGGAATTCTCTCTGACACAGCTTTTGGCTCTTGGCCAACGGAAATTCCGATCATAATCTACAGATGATGTCGCTGGCTTTCCTCTAAGCCCGTTTCCTTTGAGTCAGTTTTCAGAAATTGCAAATGATGCTGAGTCCGAAAGCAATGGACGTTGTAGCCAAGGCGATTAAAGACAACATAGTTAATCTTAAACGCCATAAAACAGGTTCCATTTCTGAATCAGAGGCAGAGGCAAGTGATATAGATGACAGTATGTTTGTTGCTGGGTCAGAATATTCTGTTAAGACCCAGAGCTCCCAAATATCTGATGAGATGGTTATGTTTCGATCCGAAGATGGCGAGGTATTAGTACCCGATATAACAACAAAAGGTTATATTATAGACATTTGAGATGTGATTCAGACATTTCAAAATATAGTTATTTGAAAACTATTGAGCTGAATAATCACGATTTCAATGGTAAAATGGGAAATGGGCTAAAAAGAAAGGCAAGGCGAGTAAGAAATATAAATCCAGCTAGGATAAATATGGCCTTGGTTATTATTCGCCTATTTATGATTAGTTGTTCCTTAAATTGCAGGTTTGAATACGGATTTTAAACAAAGACGTCTAATTGAAGAACTTGAAACACAAAATGTTGATGTTGCCTTGCTTCAAGAAACTAAAATCCAGAAGCCTGAAGTTATTGATTAATTTAAAGCGATTTTAAAGGAGAAATATACTGCTCATTATATCCTGATAACAGTTCTGGCGTCGCTATACAGATTTTTCCTCATTGTCTGAAATCTGTCAACGGTATATCATCTGCATCTGATACAAGATCTGTTGGGTTAAAGTGACACTTAGTGTTTTCCATCCAGCTGTACATATCCTATGCGTTTATGCCACTTCTTTACATGGCTGTCGCCAGGCTTTTTTCACTAACTTATAATCAGTTATTCAGGAAAGCACGTCTGAAGATTTAGTTTTAGCCGGTGGTTTTAATTGTGTTATGGAGTCAAATATGGATAGACGGTCACAGACCGCATATATTGAAACATCACATCTTGAGCTAAAGCAGATATGTGACAGAGAACATGTACTTGATAGTTACCGGCTATTATGTCCTAATGGGAAAGAGTACACCGGGATTTCAAATAATGCACAGGTAGCATCCAGATTAGATAGGATTTATATACAACAGTCACTTAAGGGTAATCTGACACAAATACAAATTTCCCCAGTTGCATTTTCTGACCATCATATGGTGTGTATCACCTTAGATAGTGCTGCCTGGATTAAACGAGGCATAGGCTACTGGAAGTGTAATAACTCCCTCTTGTCTGATATTAAATACCAACATCAGGTAGAAGAATTTTGGAAATATTGGCTACTGAGGAGAGACATTTATGAAACTTTAATTCAATGGTGGGAGGATGGTAAATCTGGATAGGCACACATAACACGACAGCACTCGATTAAAAAAGCACGAGATAGGCGAAAACACAGGAAAGCCTTAGAAAAACATTTAAATCGAGTTTCCTGTAAAATCAACGCGGGAGAAGATGGTTTAAGCAGCCTTATGGTTGAATTGAAAGAAAACATAACTGAATTAGACCAATATACATATGAAGGGGCCAAAGTTAGATCAGGGGCCAAGATGCAAACAGAATGGGAAAAATCTACCAAATGTTTTTGTAATTTAGAAAAGGCAACGGGCGTTGAGAAAATAACTAGATCTCTAAAATCAAGTACTGGTCGCGTCGCATATACTAATGACGATATGATGGAAGTAGTTTGTCAGTTTTATAAATCGTGGGATACATCTGAAGGGAGCTGTGCTATGACAACATCAATCTTCCTAGATAATATAGAGAACACGTTGCCAGATGCATCTCGCGAACGCTGCGATACAATTTTATCATTAGATAGCTTGTCCAAGTCGCTGAAAGGCATGCCGGCTGGGAAATGTCCAGGATGTCACGGGTTGACTCTAGCATTTTATCGCACATTTTGGCATTTGCTTGGTCCTCCGTTTCATCAGGTGGTAATGGAAAATTTGTTTAAATGGCCATCTTGTTCCTACAATGTCTCAAGCATATGTACGCGTTTTATACAAGAGAGGTGAGTTGGACGATTTGAGAGATTACAGACATATGTCTCTACTGTAAGTAGATTATAAAATAATGTCAATACCGCTGCCAAAGAAACTGAGTGAAGTATTACATGAGGTTATTGACCCAGATCAGACTTGTGGGAGTCCAGGAAGAAGTATTTTTACAAATGCTTTCCTTATAAGAGATTTGATTACTTTAGTTGAAATAGATGAAATCCCAGCAGCTATTATTGGGCTTGATAATGAAAAGGCATTCGACCGCCTTTGAAATAATAAAATATATTGGACCAGGAGAAAATTTTATAAAATGGGTAAGGATATTGTATACCAATGGTAATTGTAGATACTTGGTGAACAACTGTTTGACTGAACCCGTTAACTTAGCACGTGGAGTGCGACAGGGATGTTCCCTTTCACCTCTCTTATTTGTGATTGCAATGGAAACGCCAGGGGCAACGTTGAGGCAAGATAGTTCATTTACAGGAATAGTTGTACCTGGTATTGCGAGACCATTAAAGGTTTCGCAGTACTCGGATGACTCTACTGTTTTTGATGTACAAAATAAAGACTCCCTCACTTGTTAATATATTACTCAATTTCCGGACAGCGTCTGGCCTCAAAATCAACTGAGAAAAATCTGTCGGAATATTTCTTGGCTCATGGTGTAACAGAACAGACCAACCTATGGATATTAAAGAGATATTAGCTCATACGCTTCTAAATTTAATATATGGAATTATGTGAATAAAATGCTTCTAGGGAGTCAATAATAGTGTTTGACCACTATTTCTTATATGTGGGGCATGTTAATAAACAATAACATGTAAATTAGGAATTCTGTGAACATAAAAATGTAAACATTAATTTGATACATGACTCATCACCGATTTGTAGAGAATGGCGGTGAAATGCACTCTCTAACTTACTTAGTAATAGTAGCCTACTAGTACTGGCATAAAGCCAGCCAGCCAATCAAGTTGTCCTTACAGCTTCATCGGACATAAAATTCAATGTCGACCTAGATACTGCTATAGATCATCAAGTGAGCTAAATTTAAATCTAGATTATTTTGAAACCAATTTTACTGAAAGTTGTTGCTGCCTGAGGCAGCAATGACTGTTGCTGTCTAAGGCAGCAATGACGTTCAGGCAAATTGGTCTCAAAATAATCGGCAGTATTTTATTTATAGCATATTTAACTTCTGAACTTGTCAAGCTTCGCCATCCACTACCGGAGATTGATGAATAAAATTCAAACTGTTAACTGGCAGCCAATGGCTGCCTTGATTTTTCATGCAGTAGTCTACCTCTCTGCCATTAGGGCGCTTGCTACTTGTTATTCACAGATCATGTGTTTGTTTACATTTCTAATAGAAACGCGCATTAGAGTTATAAAAAACATAACATTTGAGGGGGTTAGGATGCACTAATTACTCTAATTCTTTGCTGGTAGTAATTACACCCATATTTGCTTAGTTTAAAGTAAAAATACTGGACAAGACAATTTTTTTTAAAGTTGGAGCTAAGACCTCTTTAAATGGTCAGATGATCATAGAAAGATTTTAGGATTTTATTCCAGTAGGAAAATGGATGCTTTGTTAAATTGGACACATCGGCTTAGTAAGGTAAAGCACACGTTTGCCTGATGGAAACATCGTCATTTATCTATTTTTGCTAGAACTTTTGTGGTTAACAATCTGATAATGTCTGGTTTGAGTACACAGCCTCAGTCATTCCCATGCCGAAAAATGTAGAAAAAGAAATCAACCAGTTAGTCTTTTCGTAGCTGTGGGAAGATACATCCAATCTCGTATCTCAGGCAGTTTGTATAAATGAGAAACTTAAGGGTGGGCTGGGTTTAGTTCACATTCCGATCAAATGCACATAATTAATGCTAAAATTCTTAAATGACCTACTTTATTCTCAAGCTAGTTGGGCAACCGTTTCACGGAAATTGCTTATGAAATATATAGGTCCTTTTGATGTAAGCTGTATAGTTTTCTCAAATCCAACGCCACCAAATGTCTCCACAATTCCGGAGGTCTACCAAGAACAAAGAAAGGCTCTAGGCATGTCCTCATAAGAAACTCCATCACCAACAGTTTGGGAACATGCCATGTGCCAGCCTTTGTGGGGAAATGATCTTATTCAGCTACAGAACAAGGCACTTTACTTCCGATCATTAGTATGTGCTGGAATTCAGTATTTATCAGATTTGGTTAATTCACAGACACGTGTTTGGCTTTCTACCATAGGTCTATCAGCCAAATATACATTACGGAACATTAATATCAAGAGATTGTTAACACAAATCAAGAAAGCAGTTCCAGTGGAGTGATTCAATTTGCCTACTTCCAAAGATGGTGACGATATTCCCCCTCCAGTTTTCATTTACAATGGCGATGTTTTTAAATGGCATATGACTTCTCGTGATTGGTATCGACCTCTGATCCAAAAACATACTAAACAACCAAAGGCCATTGATAAATGGAAAGAAAAAGACTATGAGCTTTTAGATTGGGATACTGTTTAGAAAGTATTACATTAGCCGTTTTGCCTCATAAAGTACAGGATGTAGCTTGGCGACTCCTTCATCGTAGGTTGTGGGTTGGCAATTTGCTACAAAAGTGCCATGTTACGACCAGAAATAAATTGGGAAAAGGCTAAAGTATTTTGGAAATACATTGAAGAATTTATATTGTTTTTTGGAATCCCTTCTGTAAAGATCGATGCGGTTATAATTCTGTTTAGAGATATCTCGATTGTAAAAAGACATATTACGAAAAATATGAAAGATATTCTAATGTGTTTATTAATAATAAGCATCTGGCCGATATGGAAATATCGCTCTGCCCTTGCATTGAGAACAGATAGGATATTTCAATTACCATCTTTAAAAGCGATATTTCGAGCGTTGTTGGCGCAATTTCTTCAAGGTGAACTGTACAGGTTCACACAGAAAATGCAAACAGATAAATTCAAAAATATCTGGTGTGCAAATAATATAGTACAGGTAATGCTAACTGACTTTATAATGTTAAACTTATGAGAATGTATTGCTCGTAGGTGTGTTGTTGTATTTGGGATAAATATAATGATACGTTTTAAATGATATTTACATAGTTTTTAAGTGAAGTATGGATTTGTTTCGAGATTTTTAAATGACATTAAATCTTACCCTTTATTTAAATATAAATGTGAGATTTAAATAAATATTGATATATACTGATATATATATATATATATATATATATATATATATATATATATATATATATATATATATATATATATATATATATATATATATATTTATACTGATATATATATATATATATATATATATATATATATATATATATATATATATATATATATATATATATATATATATATATCAGTATATATCAATATTTATTTAAATCTCACATTTATATTTAAATAAAGGGTAAGATTTAATGTCATTTAAAAATCTATATAAAAAAAAAATATATATATATATATATATATATATATATGTATGTGCGTGCGTGCGTGCGTGCGTCGTGCGTGCGGGCGGGCGGGCGGGCGGGGGCGGGCGTGCGGGCGGGCGGGCGGGCGGGCGGGCGGGCGGGCGGGCGGGCGGGCGGGCGGGCTTGTGTGTGTGTGTGTGTGTTATCTTTTTGGTGTTTTTGGTGTTTTTGTCAGCCAGTATACTTTTTTGGGTAGTAAATGATTTTTTACATGATCCTCTGATCATGTTACCAAAAAAAAAGCAGTAGTAGTGTCATTGTCCTCGTCGCTGCCAGAGTCAGCTGTTTAACTTTTGGCTTTTTTAATCTGCCCGTTTCAATGTTCAGTTTATGAGTATGGGTTGAGTGGATTGTGACCAATTCTTGCCGTCTTACAAAGCGAAAAGGATTTTGCTCATTTATTAAATTATCTTTTAAGCACGAAGTACCAAATGCGGAAATAACCAAGAGCAATAAGAATCGTCAAACCATCTAAGTTCGAAAGATTTCTGAGTTTTCGGATTTTCTTGATTCTCTATGTTCTCTATGTTGAAGACGACGCGGGTTGTAGAATGCTAGTGTATAGTCACATGCATCTATGTGTAAAAAATTAGGCCACATCGCACCAGCTCTCCATAGATACATAATTTGATCTGAGAATTTGATGTATGCATATACCAGCAACTTCCATTCGCTTCAAATTATTCAGCAGCTTTCCTGTTTAATTTTCTAAAAATGATACTCTGGTTCAAATGTTCTTATGTGAGGCCGGTTATCTGCCATCCTATCTTCCAAGCTATCAACGATGAACCAATTCTGCAATAATTAATATTTTTCAGTGTCTGTATTCGTCTTAATAATTTCTATTTGCTAGTATTTTATCAGATCCTTATTTCTTAGATTTAGCGAGACTGCAACGTGTGCAATAATTACCAATATTAACCAATTTATTAACCATGTGAATGACAAAGATCAGATTTGAAAAATAATTGGCAATTTAAGAAATATTTTATTTTATTCTGAACTATTCTGACTGTGAACTGTTGCTGGCTATGAAAGCAACAGTGTTCTGTCAAATTGTTTCCAAAATATGCACAGGTCTATGAGCATTGTTATCATAAAATGGAGAATGGGTTAAAAACACACGATTAATGCCGAAAATCATGTTTGTATTAATATTTGTACAGAAAATAAAGCGTGAGTTGTAGGACTACTGTAATAAAGGTTTTTTTATTATTAAAGAATATCAAGTAATCCGCCCCCACTCACCCCCATTATGATGTGGCATTTCAAAGAAACTCATACTCCAAGAAATTTACGGGTTCAAGCATGGGAAATAAATACACCACAGAGCATACACACCGCTCTGCATGCATAGTAATAGGTACATGTGCGCGAGGCCGTACGAAGAATCGGGTAATTACAATCAGACGCCGGACTTGAAGCTAAAGTTCTGGCGGTTATATGTCGGAGATACGCTCTGCTACTGTGAAACGGGAGTGACTGGGTCGGTCGGTTTTATGTCGGACGTTGCCTAACGTTCGTCATCATTTAACGCCTCAACGGTGCAACAGGCCCCTGGGCTACTGATGATATGCAGGTGTTTGTTTGAGCTTTGATCCCCGGTCGGGAATATGATGATCAACAAATTAAACTAATGTTTGCATTCAGTGGGCGAGGTTAACACAGCAAATGAAGCCAGCAGATTACCAATGTGTTAATAAAATACGTCAAATCTACTACTGCTGCTGCTGCTACTACTAATACTACTACTACTACTACTACTACTACTACTACTACTACTACTACTACTACTGCTGCTGCTGCTGCTGCTGTTGCTGCTGCTGCTGCTGCTGCTTCTGCTGCTACTACTACTACTACTGCTGCTGCTGCTGCTGCTGCTGCTGCTGCTGCTGCGGCTGCTGCTGCTGTGCGGTGGCGGCTGCTGCAGCTGCTGCTGTTCCTACTGCCACTACTGTAACTGCTACCACTGCTACTGCTACTGCTACTGCTACTGCTACTACTACTACTACTACTACTACTACTACTACTACTACTACTACTACTACAACTACTGCCACCACTACCACAACAACTATAACGACCACTGTGTTATGCCGTTGCAAATATCGACACACGCAGTGGTTTCAATTATTTTCTGACGTCACACATAACCACTATGAAGTTACTAGTGTAGCTGATGACAGCGACGTCATATAAACACACCCACCCACATTGACAACATCAGCCACCTCTACACCCGCCTCTTCCGCCATATATCCCAGCACGCAGAATATGATGAAGCCGCATAATAATGTCGTCACTGTATCAGCCATGGTAACTACGATCGCGTCTCTGAAAGACATATAACTATAATATCAGTTTTAGAAACACCAGCCATAAAATTAGGAACATCCAAACATATTATCATTGGTTAGAACCGGGTTGAGTTTCAAGTTAGTTGTATTCACAATATCAGAGTCCCTACGTACTATCCTATATACTGCTACAGAAGTTAATATCATGAATGTGAACACATGAGAAAATCGCACCTATTATTACAATTACGTTATTCTGACAACAGACGATTAGTAGCTTAGAGCATAACAAGTCGTCCAAAGGACTAGCATAGCAGCGTAGATGGAATGGCATAGCAATCAGAATAGGGGACATACATGTAGTGTTCAAACACAGACGTTTTGTGACAGAAATGTGATAATATTGGGATTCATTATGTTATTGCAAATGACCCTGTTAACTCTTTAACACTCATCAGCCAAAAAAACGGCTTCTACAGTGGTCTTGAGAAATGTCCAATTGCAGACCGAGAGAAGACTATTTTTGAAAAGTTACCACTGCAAAGACTGGCTGGATAACAGAGCCAGCGATTCCAGTGGTACATTTTCAAAAATAGTCTTCTCTTGGTCTGCAAATGGACATTTTCTCTTCTGAGTAATTTGAGGGTTAAACGGTTAAGCTGGAGTGAGTTCAGAGATATGGTGAGTATACCACACATTAATGAACACGGAAAGGTTTTTTTCGCGCTCCTAAACACACCCTCACCCCGCAACCCCACCACGCGAGCTCACTAGGCGGCTTCTGGAATAATAACTGCCCAATACGGCCCACTATTTGCCCAGCATTGGCGCAGTAAGCCGTGCTATCGTGGACACGACAATGGGCACGCGTTAAATGTTCGAATTGTTCTTTGTTCGAGGAAATATACACTAAGATCAGATTATCCAATAATGTTTACATGTTGGCAGAATGGCATGTGATTGGAATGATATACATATGGTCGATGGAAAACAAATCATCAAGAACTAGGTTATTATGATAGCCTGGATACCTGAAGCAGTTTTGTTTCCGCGGATTATAGCTAGCTAGTGTAATGACTCCTCCCCAGGCAGGACCTAAAGAAAAGAACACTGCCAGAAAGGCCTCAAGCCATGTCTGAAAATTAAAAAAACTCGGTCATAGCCAATGGAAAATTTCCACTATACTTTATTTAGATGGTTCAAATGTGATGTGTATCATAGAAAATGTATCTAACATCCACCAACTTAATTGTATTGATATTAGATCCCTGTTCTGATGGGCTCGTCACGTGTATGCCCTAGGGGGCAACGGCCCTGAGGGCCCCACATTTCGTTGCTAAAGTTTTGACTTTTGGTACAGTGCGGGAGCCAAAATACCATTTTATTTTTCCAAGCTAACCGAGAGACATAAATTGGGTTTGTTTGTCATACAAGCATGAGCAGTTCACAAAACACTTGCATAGCTCATCGTAGCGACGGAACAGCCAGCCTTCAATGTGATGTGTATTTCAACGCAACTCAAACAACATGTCCAATCTGTCAGTCAAGCATACGACGTCATAATGAAATCCCTCGCAGATAATCTGGCGACATAATTAACTGCGTAATGAATGACGTAGCTAAGTCAGCTAGGACCTTTTAAAAGTCCGTCAGTTGGACGAATTGTATGTCTTTATCATTTAGTAAACATTATGTAGAATATTTTGAAACTAATTTGACTGGGCTCTGTTGCAGCAACAACAACCATAGAAATTAGTTTAACTTAATCAACAGCTTACTTGCATAGTTTTCCGGAAATTGTGATTCAGAGAGTTCAGGGTTGGCTGTTCAGGGTTGGCCCAACACGAACAAATCGATCCGAACACACACAAAGCATGGGCGGAGCTTAGCTAGAGATGGGTGGGGCGTAGCTAAAATGTATTCACCCATTGCGACAATCAATACATAGACGTAAAATGGCTCCATCATCATAGCGTATGGTAGAAATGCTTGACGACGTATAGGAGCTGCGCGCGATAACTAAATCAGACGCTTAGCGAGTGCTTTATCACTAGCTTTCCCGAACGGACTGCTCAAATTCGTCACTAGGGCATTGACAAACAACATAAAACCAGTATCATCATCATGTCCGACTATTAAGGCCTATATAGGGCCTTTTCTAGGTGACATTACTTTGGAGAAATAATTCATTCTATGCTGCTTACTAGGGGTGCATTTCCATACACAGTAGAGGGATCCACTTCTATGGAATCCCCTCGCATTTCTAGATCATCCCCGCCCGTGATTTGCATGTTTTGCATGTTTTGCATGTTTTGGGATTGATTTATATACCATTTACACCATGAATTCCCAGGATCCCAACTTCAAGATAACTATACAGGCATGTTGTCCAATATTTTGAATCTAATTTGACCTTTCCGGGGTGGGGGCGGGGTGGTGGGGGGGGGGGTATTTCTGCCTATCTCAAATTATTTTCAAAACATTCACTGTTTATTAATGTGTAAATTCATCAAAAACATGCAATTCGTACACTTGACTGGCATTTCTTGCTTCACGTATGAGTTATATAACGGCACAATAATAGCCCATCCCGAGGTATGCTCCATCCACGATTCACTTGTGATGGAATCGATCGATCCCTGAACTTCTTGAGTACCAATTTCCAGAAAACTATGCAGGGAAAGCTGTTGAATATTTTGAAACTAGTTTGACAGGGTGCTGTTTGCTGAAGGCAGCAACAGCGCCCGATCAAATTACTTTCAAAATAGCCAACGGAATCTTTATTAAATGGTAAAAACATACAATTCCTACCGTGTCGGACTATTAAAAGTTAAAGGCCGACTATATCGAATCACTCATGACGTCATGAGTCATCCTACACGCCACGTAGTTGATTATGACGTCATATGATTGAGTGAGGAAATGGATTCATGAATTATGACCTCAGCTTACACGTGACGTAACTGATTCTGACGTCATATACTTGAGCGGCAGATCTAATTCCTCTTCATTACGACGCAATGCGCAAAACATACAGCACATGCTGGTACACATCTTTGTCGCCCTGGTAGCGTGGCTCTATGCATATTCACACTTCGTCAAATCATATTAAAAAAAAATATATACTATATATCCGCAATATGAATGGATTTTATGAACACGCATCTCGTCTATTAACTAGCTGTATTAGACAGCAATAAATTTCAGTCAAACTATTTGCAAAATGATTATTTTAAGTCTAAATACAATAGCAAATATTATCTACAGCCAATGTAACACCATGGGACAATATGAGCTAATTCTAACACGTTTTACATGCACACGATGTGTAACTAACATTCAAGAACATAATCCAATTTCAATATAGGCGATGCCCGAGCATCAGTCTTTGAATAACTGCTAAACATCCCATTGGTTAACGCGAGCCAATGGACCTTTCCATTTTTTAGCTATTCCCCGCCTATCACTAGCTAAACTCCACCCACACCTCGCCGTGTTGGGATTGATCTATCCCCAAATGCCCTAGCTATCCATTTCCTGAAAACTATACAGGGAAGCTGTTGAATATTTGGTAATTAATTTGACTGGGTGCTGTTACTGCATATGGCAGCAACAGCGCCCAGTTAAATTAGTTTCAAAATATTCAACAGAATATTTATTAAATAGTAAAAGCAAACAATTTGTACAACAACGCATAGACCGTCTTCAAATATGCGTTTGTGACGTACTTATCGTCATCATTCGTGAAGTCATTCATTATGATGTCATTGTACACATCGTGCAGTTCATTATGACGTCATATGATGGGTGGGTACTCTGGAAAGGTGAATTGAAACTATATGTATTCTGCTTCATATCATTCATATGACTGTGACTGGGTTTAACATCTAAATCAAGCTAATAAGGCTAGTGTACTATACGTTGCCAACATTAGCGTATTTAGGGAAATACTTTCCAATTATACATTGTACGCAACATGGTGTCAATCGGCAACATGATCAGTCATCGGGAGTTTTCATTGAGTTGCCGAAAGCCAATCAGCACCTAATGGACCCTTCCAGTTTTAGCCATGCCCCGCCCATGTCTAGCTACGTTTCACCTACGCCTCGCTCGTGTAGGGATCGATCCATCTCTGAACTCGATGACTCTCAATTTCCATAAAATTATACAGGTAAGCTGGTGAATATTTTGAAACTAATTTGACTGGGCGCTGTTGCTGCCTATTTGTTTCAAAATATTCAACAACATCGTTATTAAATAGTAAAGACATAATTCTTACGCCAACGCTTAGCCCGTCACCAATTATGCGTTCGTGGTGTGCTTATCTACATCATTCATAACAACATTGATTATGACGTCATCCCACACGCCACGTAGTTGATGATGACGTCATATGATGGATGAATAAACTGGAAAAGGCCATTGACTTGCAGCGAGGCGTTGATGTAATGGTAAAGCAAACGCAGGAAAGGTGTTTACCTTAGGCTTACCAGTCAGAGGATGGGCTCTGAGGACTGATTTGAGCGAATTCCATGTCAATGCAAAAATGACGTATTCGTGTTATGCTCTATCCAGATATAGTCCGATTCTGGTCTAACTCTCAAACAGCCATATGACATATATTTGGGAAGATCTGATGGGATACTCATTCTTGGACCAAGCAAAGCCTCGCTTATGTCACAGTCGCGATGTGACTCGGCTAGTTGTTAATTAGGCTTCAGCAGATCACTGCAACGCCAAGAAACCGAAGGTATCGCCGGTTGACACATCATGCAATCATTATCGCATCAATCTCTGTAAACCGTCGAACGGAAATTTGCCTGTCGCAGAATTGTAACAGCTTCAGCTTATTAGACTCTATTTAAAGCGATTTGTCATGTCTTGTGTCAGTTGCAAGCAATTATGCCGACGTGAGTGCATCGCCGATCAGTTTTAGACACAGGTTTAAACAATCATGGCTATCGACTAGGCATCACTATTGTGTCCATGTTACACGATCAACATATTCTGGGAACATTCAGACCTCTATGTACGTTGACATTCAGGGGCGTACGCACGACTTGGAAGCGAAGTTGGGTGACCATACATATGTGGGCCAAATGCTATTTCGTCACACGCTTTATCCTTGCAAATTTTGACTCGCGTCATCGTATAAACAGGGGTGCTGAATAATCACACGGTCTCGGGATTAGCTTTGTTTGGCTGCCAACACGGACTTTCTCCAGTTGGGTCGCCCCCTTTTAATTCCTGCACCTTGTGATGCAACTGAACTCAACACAGCCACGTGGTTATTACCTTGTTGAGTTGAGTTGCCCCGCAAGGTGAATGTAGAAATGTACGCACCCATCGCAACAGCTCGACGGAATCATATTGGTAAGAACGTAACTAGTTTGTGAAAATGTGACCACGAAATGGGCGCATGCCAAATGGGGGAGTTCTCTATGGGTGCAGAGTGGAGTGGGCTGAGACCGATCACTACACACCAGTAAAATATCCTGTCATAGGTTCTGTGATCAATTTTGGGGGCAACATGTGTTGACCATGTGTTGACTATGTTAGATTTCGAAGACATGTCCTTGTAGACATAACAAGAGATAACAAGTTAACTAAGCATGACAATAAAGGTAATGATTTACTTACGTAGTTGATCAATCATTGGGACAGATACATTGACACACTTATCTGTTAGCGATCCTGGGAGATTTGCGAATAATGTTCAAAACACGTTTCCAAAATAATAAACACGGGTCATATGGCAGGTCTTTGGAGTAGGTGAGGGGAACGCTATAAACAAACTATCAACTGAAGCGATGCGACTTTGATAAATATCTACGGAGTTGATGTGCATGCAGTTATGGAACCTGTGCACATGGATCTAATGTACCTTTCCAAATTTATCCATCCATCAGATGACGTCATAATCAACTATGCGACGTGTAGGATGACGTCATAAGCATGGCGTCATGAATTATTCGATGTAGTCCGTCTTTATAACGCTTCATAATCCGACACTTTGTAATCATGAGCTGTATGTCTTGCCATTTAATAAATATTATGTTGAATATTTTGAAACTAATTTGACTGGGCGCTGTTACTGCCATAGCCAGCAACAGCACCTAGTCAAATTAGTCTCAACATATTTAACAGCTAACGTTTTCTGGAAATTGATAGTCAGGGCGTTCGGGGATCGATTGATCCCTCCACGATCGAGGTATGGGTTGAACTTGGTTGTAGAGATTGGGGTGGGGCATAGCTAAAACTGGAAAGGTCCATTGATATGAGGATATATCTGTATTAACCCATTAACCCTTACAGCCTACAAACGACAAACTATTTATGGTTAAAGGAATATTCTGTTGACGATTATAAAAACAAGTTGATTGGTAGCTGTTGCAGAAGCTTCCAGTCAAATTAGTTTCAAGATATTCAACAGATTTCATGGGCAGTTGTCTTAAAATTAAGACAATGAAACTATAACGGTTAAATTGTTAATCCTGTTACCATTGAAACGTATATGTCCCATATTCAGTTCAATCACACAAGTAGGCTTCCAATGAACCTTTCCAAGTTTATCCATCGATAATATGACGTCATATGATGTCATAGCAAACTAAGTAACGTCATAATCATTAAGTTCATAATTTATTCTCCTTGGCCAGTCTTTAACTCGTAATAGTCTGACACGTTGCACGGATTGTATGTCTTTCCTGTTTAATAAACATGCTGTCGAATATTTGGAATATTTTGAAACTAATTTGACTGGGCAAAGCAACAGCACCCAGTCAAATTAGTTTCAAAATATTCAACAGCTTACGTTTATTTTTCTGGAAATTGATAGTCAGGGAGTTCAGAGATCGATCGATCCGATTTTAGAGGATCTCTGAACACTAGGTACCATTTAGTATCGAACTCACCTTTCCAGTTTATCCGTCCAGCACATGACGTGATAACCAACTACGTGACGTGAATGCTGAAGTCATAATCATGACGTCATAAACGATTCGAAATTGTCCGTCTTTGCCGTTTAATAGACATTTAAACATGTGAACCCTAAGGACCCATAAGGTTGTATATTTTTATAACTAATTTTACAGGAAACTGTTGCTGCCATAGGGAGCAACAGCTTTTTGTTAAATTAGTTTCAACACACGCTAAAGAATGAATCTTGCCATATACATGATTTCTATTATTTGGCTTTTCGGGTCCAAATGGCTAAGGAGAGAAAATGGCAGTGCCATAAGCCAACATTTTCAAGATGCTCAAAAGCAAATTATTAGTAAATAAATACGCATCCGAATATAACAATGCGATCTAACATTAGTGGTGGGTTGGGTGCACCTTTAACATGGCCAAATTACACTTTTATAGATGTCATATTACATTAAATAATCGGTAATGAATGATAGTTTCGTTTATCTAATGAATGCATTTTCTTACCAAAGGATCAGCAATTCGCTCCCATCGTGGTGATACGTAGTAAATGACACCGTTAAGAGAGCCAGGTAAGACGGCACTCCTAATTAATAATATGGCGAGAAAGAGAAATGGCACTGTCGCTGTCACATACACTGCCTGTAACACAAACATGAGTTAAACGAGGCTGTAATGGTAAAAATTGTTTACAAAAACAGACAACTTTGTTTGTGAATATATAGATTTGTGTGTCAGAAGAAAACTATTTCCTGGAATTTAGCAGTGGAATGACGGGCTCGGTTATCGATACAGTCATACCAGTGACAACAGTTCATTAATAGTCTTCTCTTTGTTTGCAGATAGACATTTCTCAAGCACAATACAAAGGACGGTTTTGGCTAGCCTGTCCATAAACCTAATATTCATACAATCCAGTAGTAGTAGTAGTAGTAGTAGTAGTAGTAGTAGTAGTAGTAGTAGTAGTAGTAGTAGTAGTAGTAGTAGTAGTAGTAGTAGTAGTAGTAGTAGTAGTAGTAGTAGTAGTAGTAGTAGTAGTAGTAGTAGTAGTAATAGTAGTAGTAGTAGTAGTTCCTTACAATTCTCGACGATGCTATTCCCCTGCACAGACACATGAAGACTATGGCCCATGAAATTAAAAGGCAAATTGCCAGTGCCGGTCGAATGGTACCAATGACGTCAATACCTGAGGACATCCCTAGCACATTCCGCCTGTAAGGAATACAAGGACATTATATAAATAAACAAATGCCCATGATGGAACAGGCGTGCCCGAGTTGGCCATGAACTAAGCCTTTTTGCTCCAAGTCATTTCTGTTGCAGTTGCCCATTTTTTCAGTTTGAACCAAACAGTCCAGATACAAGACTTTATGAAAGGCATAAGGCATATTCTGTTGACAACTTTCACTTAAATAATTTTCAAAATATTTAACACATTACTTGCATAATTACCATTGATTTGAGGTACTAACGTGGTAATTCAAAGGATAAAAAATATATAAAATACCAATTCGTTAAGCATGATAAATATTCCCGTATGTCACAAGGAAAGCATGAAATATCGTCCTCTTACCTTAATATTAACTAGAAAAATGTTAGTATGAGCTAAGATCCCAGCCGTTCCAGGACTTGTATAGAGACTTTTTAATTTATGGGTGGTCTTCATTAGGTGAATCGATAATCGGCTTCGTCATGGGGTGAATAGTGACTGCTAGAATACCCCGTCAAGTTTGATGAAGATCAGTTTGTCAATAATGGCGGATTAGCAATATAACAATTTAAAGATGTGTGACCGTGCAAACGCGCTACGGTGATGAATCGAACATTTTGCTGCGTAATGATGTCGATAGTTACCAATAGGCTATCCCACTCAA
This sequence comes from Chaetoderma sp. LZ-2023a, assembly GCA_034401795.1. Taxonomy (NCBI): domain Eukaryota; kingdom Metazoa; phylum Mollusca; class Caudofoveata; order Chaetodermatida; family Chaetodermatidae; genus Chaetoderma; species Chaetoderma sp. LZ-2023a. Next base: position 110,818,123 of record CM067373.1, read on the forward strand.
GCTTTAGAAAGTTACATTCATCACTAAACCTTTAACAATTTTTTCATTGAAAATGTCCATTTGCAGGCCAAGAGCATACTATTTTTGAAAATTTCCACTGGAATGACGGGCTCGGTTATCGAGCCAGTCATTCCAGTGGTAAGGTTTTCAAAAATGGTTTTCTCTTGGTCTGCAAATCGACATTTCTCAAGGCCACTGCAGAAGTCGTTTTTGGCCGATTTGAGGGTTAAAGGGTTAACGGAATTTAATATTGGGGCACCCTCCTACAGAGAATCACAAATCTGACTTCACAATGATGTCAGTATATATCCATAAAATAGGTATGTGAATCTTCAGCGACATTGGATAAACACTGAATAAGGATTACTAGCAAAGAAGCAAAATGTCAACAACAACAACAACAACAACAACAACAGCAGCAGCAGCAACAACAACAACAACAACAACAACAACAACGTGACCAAGCTTTTGATGTCTGTTCCGGATCTAAATGGAATTTCCTTGGAGTGAGGAGTGCCTATGTATCAACTGAACTATGAATGGGGATACTAATGCTTGGGCCTTTACAGCAACCATGCTCTTACAGAGTTACTGGATCCTCTCCTAAGCTAAACTAAACTACACTAAACAGACATTGCATTCTTTATGTAATTAGAACACGTGTGTACAATACAAATGTAGGTTACATCAAAATATAGTTGTCGTGATGTGATACTACTGCAGCAAGAGATCCAAGTCAAATTAGTTTCAAAATATTCAAAATAATATTTTCTAAGTTGTAACTTCATCAAAGACATCCAAATCGAACACTTTCGCGAATAATTCTCCTTGTGACGTAAGCTAATATGCGATATTTTATTGTGATTCTGACGTCAGATATTTGAGTGCCATATCGGATCACTCCATCTATTAGGTGATCAAATATGCCATATGTAAATGGTACATTGTAGTTACTGCTTCCTAATATGTTGCCATTGAAATTTAATCAGTTGTAATCGCATCAATGATTAGTAGTAGTGTCGGTAGTAAAATGATACCACCTCCCTCAACTGGATTTCCATTTAGACAAATGAGCCCCCACCGCCCTCAACTGGATTTCCATTTAGACAAATGAGGCCCCACCGCCCTCTCAATCCCTGGAGCATAGGTTGTGGGGGCCACCACGGATCGCCGAACGGCTGCCAGGGAGGTAGGATCATCCCGACCCTACTGCTACCAGCGGCTGAACGCCCATGTAGAGACAAGCCTCCACAGTGATATACACCACTGATTGCCATCAACCACAGGGCTGGCCTCTCTCTCTCTCTATTCTGTGTAGGCTCAGACAAACACGTAGTCTCTGCCAGAGTCGCATCCGCATGATAGGACCACCCATAGGCGCTTCCATCTACTGTGACAACGCTCACCTAGGAGGAGGCTAAAGTGATTAGCATGTGAACCACGGCAGACTCTGCCATGTTCACATGATACGCAGAGAATCTGGTGCTGAGCGGGGGTCTCCAGCAGACAACCATGGCCTACCCTCTCCACCCCATAGAAGTGGCAGACAGACTCGATCTCTTTACGTGGGTGAAAGCGGTCATAAATGTTTCTCCGCAATGGGTCGACCCAAGGATTTTACTGGGGATCATCCCAGAAGTAAGCCCACTCGGCATCCAATACCATGGCAGTCTCAGCGCCCTGCGCCACTGCTGTAGACGCCAGCACGAGCAGTATGATGAGAATCATGGCTATATATGAAGTGGTAAACTGAACAGAGTGAACCCCTCGAGAAATATCTGTGCCAGATCGAGCCCTGTTCCATCCGGATCGATAGTGATCTTCATCCCCTCAGGGGCAGGGCCTAGCCGCTTCACTCTGCTGCCGGCTAAGAAACATAGCTCTAGGACTATATGAGTCATTTGCGGGCTAGTGAGTCCGAGTCCGAGTTTAACAGCACCCTTGACTATGGAGACACGTGACACACCACCTACCCGTAGGGTGCCCTCCTGGAGGTTAACAGCTTCTTCTGCTCCATCGAATGGACGACGCAGCAGGAGCTTTCCACTTGTAACCCCGATCTGGTGACCCACCCTCGTCAGAGAGACACCGTCACCTATGTAGGTGAGGAAGGATGCTCCCCGATTGTAGAGCTTTCAAACTGTCCCATCCTTTTTCACAACAGTGGAGAGGGGAGTAACCTCTATGTCAATGACTGCAGGAGGCCTATATAGGGGCAACCATATTTGCCTGTCACCCCCAGGTCCAGCGCGGTACCGCACTTCATTCTACTCAAATATGAATTGCAGGTTGTTTGCAGGGTCAATGGCTGGCCATCATGGGCCATCAGTGGGGCACCGCTCGAATAGGGTTGACCAGATGAAAGCTTAGGTCGTTATTTAGGGTATTGATGTCTGCCACCTCTGTATCCGAGAGCTCAATCAACGGCTTGAGGATGTACATCCTCTTCGGGAAACCGTACCGAAACATGATCTTGTGGCCATCTATGTTGCGACCCAGGCGCTCCTTCGACACATCCTTGAGGTCTGTGAGCAGCTATACCCAATCACCACCAATGGGGTGGAGGGAGAATGCCTTTGAGTTTGCTTCATACTGTATGGCGAATGAGTTGCCATCACTCTCTTCTAACTTGGCAGCATCAACTGCGTACACATCTGCCAGGTCAGCAAGACCAGTCGAGTGAGCAAATATGGGTTTAAACAAGACATATAACCAACCGACTGTCCAACTGCTGCTCTCCGGTGGTGAGAACGTAATCTTACCCTCTCTAGAGGGGAGATGGGTGGTACAGTACCATGTATGTATGTATGTATGTAAATTTCTATAGCGCCGATTCCGGACTAAACCGCTCAAAGGCTCTTTACAAAATTAAAAAATATGCTCTTGTGAAAAGGTGAGTTTTTAACATAGATTTAAATGGCTCAATTTTGTTACAATTTTGAATGTCAGATGGTAGATTGTTCCAAAATTTTGGTCCTGCTCTCGAGAAGGCGCGTTCACCGATAGTGAATTTAGGTAAGGTGGTGCAAGATCATGAAGGCATTTGAACACTAAGAGTCCGACCTTATAGCTGATCCGTTCTCTAACTGGCAGCCAGTGTAGTTCGTGGAGAACAGGCGTGATGGGTTCATGCATTCTCGTGCGGGTGATCAACCGAGCTGCTGTGTTCTGGGCTCTCTGCAGACGCTCCAACTGGGCTGATGTTATGCCAGTCAGTGTTGCATTGCCATACTCCAACCGGGATGTTATGGTGGCATGAACAAGTGTTTTAACTGCGTTGGTGTCAAGCAGATTTCGAATTTTGCTGATATTTCTCATATTGACGAAGATGGAACGAGAGACAGATGTCACATGTGCTTCCATTGAAAGAATGTTATCAATAGTTACGCCTATGTTGCGGGCACTGCCGCTAAAACCAATTTCGGCCTCTCTAACGTGGAGACTTTTTATGTCCACATTCTGTCGGATGTAGCGAGATGTTATCAAGAGAGTCTCTGTTTTCTTGTCGTTCAGCTGCAACATGTTGTTCAACATCCAATGTTTGATGTCAAGAACACAGTTTTCGACACACTCACGGGCGTTTAACTGATGGTTTACATGGAACTCGAGGTACAATTGCGTGTCGTCCGCATAAAAGTGGTAGCTTATGCCATGAGATCGTATTAAGTTGCCTAGTGGTGCCATGTATATTGTGAACAAGATGGGACCAAGCACAGATCATTGTGGTACGCCAGAGCGTAATTGATTTGAAACTGACTTTAGGTTGTCCACAATAACAGTTTGGTAACGATTTGTAAGGTACGAATTGAACCAGGCAAGCATTGTGTGCGATATACCGAGTTCTGTTAAACGTGATATCAGAATGCTATGATCGATTGTGTCGAAAGTTTGAGATAAATCTAAAAGAACCAATAGAACACACTTCCGGTCATCCATGGAGCAGAGAATGTCATTTTGTACACGGAGTAGAGCAGTTTCTGTGCTGTGGAGCTTCTGGTATGCGCTTTGAAAGGGTTCTAGTAGGTTGTTGCATTCTAGATGGTCATTTAGTTGCTTGGCAATGACCTTTTCTAGCACCTTGGACAGATATGGTAAGTTCGACACGGGCCTGTAGTTCCCTAGTGGATTTTGGTCGAGTGTAGGCTTCTTTATTAATGGAATCACATTGGCAGTTTTGAAAGAATCAGGTACGACACCATCTTCGAGGTGCCCCAGCAGGGCACAACATACATACACGCCGATGTGCTGCGATCTCCTGGCAGTGCACACAGCAGCTCACTGGTAGAAGTCGGCCTGGACATAATATAGTATCTCCCATGTGCCAGCAGCAACCTATGGAAAGCTATCAGTTCTGGCCTGTCCACACCTGTAAATCACCTGTTTGACAGCCCTTCCATTAACATATATGCCAGCACGGATGGGATATCGGATGCTCATTTTTAGTTTACACTCTTATTACTCATTGACCTGATGCCAACATGATATCACACCAGGAATATCTGATCTTTGCTGAGATGATGAAGAGCCTGCTACAGGGTTGCCCTTTCATGACTGCTGCACAGATAAAGGCCTTAAACGAACAGATGCTCGCACTGCAACAAGAAGGAGAGCGACTACAGCGGGAGAGCTGGTATCAACGGAACGCACACCTTGTAAGGAGGTGAAGAAACAGTGACAGTTCCCGATACTGGCAGGCCTTCCTGGAGGAGAGTAAGTGGGACGATTCTTCACATACGACGATGAGCCAGATGCGGTGGAGACTGCGGACGCAGCAGCAGAGACTGTGGACGAGGATGAGCCAGAGAGTAAGCGGGACGAGGAGTCAGATGTCTTCACATATGCCGATGAGCCAGGTGTCTTCACAGACGAGGATGAGCCAGATGTCATACAGTGGGAAGAGGAGATGGTGCAGAAGTGTAAGACCAAGAAAGCCATCCAGCGGCGGACCTACTATCTTGGTCATAAGGTGAAGTTCCAAATGTCACGTCTCAGATAGCTACTGGCACCCGACATAGTGCTGAATGACCTCTGTCTAACCGACGTCTGTCTCGAACCAGCAAGCTGGCACGGTTGGCCAGGCTCTCCAAAATGTACCCTTCTAGGACTCATGAGCAGATTCTGTAGGTGATGCAGGTTTAATCTCCAGGTATACTATGGGAAAATCAGAGTGGTGGAAGCAACCAGAAATATACCCCTCCCTGATGGCTGATGAGGGCGGTACCATCCACGCCTGGCAACTCCAGCAGATAGATACCATCAGACAGAATCCCGGCCATGAGGTAGAAAAGTACAGCAGAACGCACAAGTGATATAAGATAGCCTACAACGTCCTCGCGTGTACAACCACTGCAGCGGGTGTGACTGGAGCCAGTGCTGGGGTGGCAGCTGTGGCCACTCTCACAACATGGGTGGGGGCCCTCGTCGCCATCCCGCTGGGTGGCATGACACTAGCCGACACTATATTGGCCACAGGCTTGGTGGTGGGGCAGCAGCAGATCACAAGGAGGCTGTAGAAGCATGCTAATTATGTGGCACTGTCACAGAGTATGCTACGAACTATCGACGATGGCCAGAGCACCGATGAAGAGTACCACCATATGTTGAAGGTCCAAGGCTGTACCGCACGGAGAAACCTAAAGTGCGACAGCAATACCTCAAAGGCTCCAGTGGGCAGGTGGATATGGGGGAGTTAAAAACGAGATGTTATGGCGATGTCACCTCGATGGTCTCTGGAGTCGAGACGACTACAAATAGTGTGCTCCATGTATGGTAGCTTTAAGAACACCAGTATAGATGGCCTCCCCTCTGAACCTCACGACAGTTATCTGGAGCCAACCGCCCCTCCTGGGTACACCCTTGACTGGCCTGAGAGGTCTACTGGATGATATAGCAGAGCTAACACCATTCTCCATCACAGTGGATGGACGGTCCCAAACCGGCTTCTCCGTCAACCCACGACCGCTCACCAACCGCCCCATCACCATCAAGGATGCGAAGCAAGCTCATACTTGGATGGCTGCTCCAAGCCTCTCATACTGGTATCAGCAGCTGAACTGTGATGTGTGGTGTGCCACGGCAGGATGTGGAGTAAGTTCCCTCCTATTATGGTACTCCTGAAGCTGTGCTCTTCGCCAGCTGTCTCACATTCCATGTGCGACGAATCCTCCATGAGCTAGGTGCAAGCCTCCCTGATACAAACACCTTCGACCCAGAGCTCAACAGTCATAGCGTCTCAGCGGCCATCAGACTACAGAGAGAGAGAGAGAGAGAGAGAGAGAGAGAGAGAGAGAGAGAGAGCGATAGCGAGAGAGAGTTCAGCGCTCACCCAGACTATCAGTGGCATGGTTGTGACAACAGCAGGCTAGGGGTTATGTACGGTGACCCGAGACATGACTACTCAGGATTCCCCTATCGAACCCGCTGACGAGTAGGCTGTCGGAAGACCGCGACATTCTCATTCGATCCAGACTCTGACCCTGGAGTGCTGGTGCAAAATATGCACATCACTGGCTTACGGCAGGACTATCCAGATGTGTGGAAGTACTTTGTCCCACACACCACCTCAGGCCTCACACCAGCAGGGATCATTCGGATCAACCAGTCCCTGGAAGCAATGTGCTACTGCCTCCTTATGGCACAGACCCAGCATCGGAATTCCATAGATGGCGTCAGCGGAGCAGAGGTCTAGGCCATGTTCATCAGTCTCGTTGAGGATATGATCATCGTGGCAGACCCCAGTAGTCTTATTGCTAAGTTCCAGCAGGGGTTGCAGAAGGCCCGTCGCAAACTTGACTTTGCTATTTCGCCACACCTACAGTTGATTCAGAGCAACATGATCCTGACCATCGAGGACCTCCAAGTCAGGGGCTATAACAACATGATAGTCGAGTTCCACCGGTGTCCACTTCGGCTTAAACACTGCCATCAATGCACATATGCGTAGTATGAGCCATACAGTCGTTCCGACCCTGACACTGCAGCCAGTCAACACGGCAGCTCCAGGTGCCCCAACACTGCAGCAAGTCGACACGACACCGCTTCCCGTTGTAGCTCTATGTGTGGTGTCAGGCCTAGCTATCATGGCGCTCGAGATCAGCCTACTCTGACGCTAGCAAATCAGGGGACGCAGGCGTTTAACCGCATTGTATACCCAGTGTTTAAACAATGACGTCAATGGTAGAGATCGTGAAGCAACTGCCCAAGAGCCAGACGAGTCTTCGGAAGGTGGAAACCCTGCTGCCAACCAAGACACAGAAGGTACTGACCAAAGCAAAACCTCTGGCAGTCCATGTCGCCAGTCCATGTCGCCAGTAACGTGGCAGCAAATATGTCCATGGTGAAGATGACAGGGGTAAATGAGGTTCTTCGTGCCACTACTGTAGCGAGGTAGCGAGTGGGGTGGCCGGGCACTGTCTCATAATAACTCAACCCATCCCAAAGATCGCCCTCAGTGGTGCCTCCTAACTGTTGCCATCAAGATCATGGGTGAACGTGTCACACTAATTGAGGCCGCGGTTCTAGGGCTAGCGACGAGTGCAATAGCTGAGATCATCGTCGCCTACGTTTAACCCCTCTGAATAGTGAGAGATGGATCACGAGACCCATGGAGCATATGAGGAATGGCGTGCCGGAGGGCAGTGTGTAGCCCATATTCGAGCACATGGACTGAGGATCGCCAATGCCCGGGAATGGTAGACCGCCCACAAGGCATGCCCCTGCAGAGAGGGCTAGTACACTGCGCACTGCTACCTATTCCCATGGCCGACTGCGTGATCCTCCTATGCCCAACTATTTCACTGCGGGTATGACTAGTATGTTTAAGCCATCTGTATCTGACTGTGACTCTGTCACTCACAAACCTAGAAAGCAAAGAGCTAGGCGATCTTGCTCATTGGGCGAGGCATGCCTCGGTTCAGAGGACACTGTTGCCCCTATCTCCTTCCTAGACCTCGATGAGAAGGGAGACCAACGGGAGATCTGATGTCCATCCCAGCCCGAGATCTCATCGGGAACACGGATACGGTAGGAAAGGAGAGGGCGACGATGCGGCCTACCCTGTACTACATGGCATGCCAGCATGGAGTGCCTAGGCGACCATTTGTCGTAGAAGAGCTTCAGCTAGTCCCTGAAGACACACAGCTACCACCCCCTAGGGTGCTAACATGATACTCGATGGGCTCGTTATGGACCCCATCTGGCAGCACATAGCACTACTCATAGTAAGCAGGGTGTCAGAGTTTTTCCTGCGCATATGTCATCATACCCTGGTTCCACATGCGGTGGCCTCGGATTTTAGCTCTGTCCACCCGCCATGTAGGACACTGTAGAACCTCTGGCAAGAGACCTCATTCTGCCACTTTGACATTCCCTTAGCCGAGCACTTACTTGCAACTGCGTGTTCCACATAGTAGCATTTGGAGCAGAGAGCGATGGCACGAGAGCGTTCGAACTCGAGCATGAACAGTCCTGGAGTGCGTACAGACCATTTGTCCCAAGCTAGCCAGTCCCGCTTATGAGCCTGGTACTCTGCTCGAATCTCAGGGCGAATGACGTCGTCGAGGTTGGAGCCCGCTATAGCGATATATGCGGAGTCAGTCTCCATCTGCAGGTACTCAAAGCTGTCATGAGCTATGTAGCGATTGAGGAAGTCGCAGTAGAACTCCAGCATTCGCAGCTTCACGAGCTCATAAACGGCTATCCCCACCTGGATGGGCCTTCGAATTGTGATTCTCGGCTTGCGACTCTGGCACTCATGTGACTCACCGATCTCCTTGAGATCTTTGAACCAAACACTATGCAGGGCCTTGTAAACCACGCGTTCATCCTTCATGAAGCTGGTGTTGCTATGACATTCTAGGGCCTCGATGAGCTTCCCGTAGGCACTGTTGCTGAGGAGTTTGAAGAGATCTGCCAGGAGCGCTTTGCTCTTATCTACATCTCCCAAGTGGTGGGCCTCCATAACATTCTCGACGGACAACTCCAATGGCCGCTTGGCCTCATAGTCTATGGTGCGGTATACAGCAGTGATCTCCAGGCCATGGGTTATATACCACTTGAGGGTCGGGGCATACAGCAGCCGCTTCTTGCCGGAGAGGGCTCTGACCAGCTTCTGGGTGGTGGGCCACTTCCTCCCTGTTCACCCTAGATATGCCAGCATCTCAGACGAGATTGCCTCTACTGGGATCTCGTGGTTATAGAAGAGAGGAGGCGTTTCCTCGAACTTTGCCCACAGACCCTTGGGGACCTCTTTATCCACCTCAGCAAACCCAAACCAGCTGTCTACTAGGAGAGCCTCCTTAAAGCTAGCTACCCCACTGGCGCCGGACCAATGGCTCTCTTTCTCCTTACCACATGGCATTTCTTTGGCCATCATTGACAGGTACAGAGCATTTGCATCATAGCCGAGTAGATGTTGGCAGACACGCTCACTCTGGCGGATTCGAGTCACACCGGCCTTGTGGTTTTTGGTGAACACGATGCTGGGACCACCAATAACAGCACCATTCAGCATCTCGTAGGCTTCCTTGTCCGGTGAATAGAGGCTAAGATCTGGCATGCGCTGATTAGTTCCACGTAGGAGGTACTGCAGTGACACACCTGGGAGAGACACCGCATCTTTGAGGATGTATATTTCACATTCTGTGTAGAACTCCCACATCCGCTCTAGGGCGTCGATGAATGGACTGACGTCCAGGTTGTTGTAGTATCGCAGCCAGTCGGCGAATGTCCACATTCCACGCTCGCTGAATGTCTGGTTTCACTGTTCCCACTCTGTTCCCGTCAAGAGCTAGCCACCCTTGAGCTTGGATGTCCATGCTGAGTCGCCAGAAAGCCCTGGATAGTTGAGCTTCTCATGTGTGTCAAACCATTCATACGGGAGCCAGCTCTTATGCTGTGTACACCAGTAAGCTTTGACCCATACCTCATACGAGACTCCTGGGCCGAGGTAGTTCAGCCCATCGAGAAACCGTAGCTCAGGTGTTATGAGGAACATGGTCTGACCAGCCTTCTTGGCGACTTTCACTGTACTTGTACTGTCAGTCAGCTCATCGACAAAGCACTTCTTGATGCTGTTCAGGTCATACCGCCCAGGGTTGAACCCCAGTACAGGCACTTGGTCACACCACTCGTTGATCAGTCGCTGCTGTTGCTTTGGGAGCTTGTCCAGGTCTGTCAGTATGTTATTGTGCCCTAACCCTTGCCCGGATTGGAGATGCTGGCAGTTGGATCTCCAGTATGCACTCGATTTGGGGTCAGGATTGCAGAGGTGAGTGGGCTCACTCCTGGCGCCCTCTAAGGAGCAGCCCCAACTAACACAGAGATAGATATGTGAGTACTCTCGATCATGAGAGTCTCCGCAGGATGAGTCTTGATACCATCTAGGAGTGCTTCGAAGTCGTAAACTATGAAGTGTGGGTATGGGACAGTCCGAAATCGTTCAAGGACGCTTGGTCAGCATTTTATACAGCACTCCCACTGTACCACAAGCGTACATCCAGAGGCCTCAGCTTCTCCTCTCTCAGGACTGTCTTGCAGTATCTTTGTTCGGCATCCTCACCTCGCTGGTGTTGTGGACACTTGTGCCAGTGACAGCCATGGAACATTAGAGTAGACTCTAATGCCGAATTGCTTTGCAATAGCGCGAAGCTGTGCAACAGTACTCATGGTGTATATCCCTATGGATGCCTGCATAGGGTGCGGGGGCCCATGCATTCGAGAGTTAAGTGCTCCAGTGAATGGGCCTCCATCCACCTCACTACAGCCTTGGCTCGCATGCTAGCAGTCACCTCCTCGTCCAACTGACTAAACTCACATATGCACTGCGCTTTCTTGTGGGGATTCCAAGGATCATCACTAAGCGCTTGAAACCTTCCCGTATTCATTGCTCGGGAGAGTCGCTTCTGCCACTCCTCGGCACGGATCTGGTCGATCATCTGGAGCGGGTCGGCTTTCTTGGCCTTAGAGTAGCCGCAATAGCGCGAATCTGCGCAACAGTACTAATAGTGTATATCCCTGTGGATGCCTGTCTCTAAATGGGCATTCAGACCCTGTTATGTGTGGCGATCAGTACCTATGGATGCCCGTCTGGGCGTTAAGACCTATTATGTGTGGAGCTGGCGATCAGTACCTGTGGGTGGTGTATATCCCTGTGGATGCCTGTCTGGCAGTTCAGACCTATTATGTATGGTGCTGGCGATCAGTACCTGTGGGTGGTGTATATCCCTGTGGATGCCTGTCTGGCAGTTCAGACCTATTATGTATGGTGCTGGCGATCAGTACCTGTGGGTGGTGTATATCCCTGTGGATGCCTGTCTCTAAATGGGCGTTCAGACCCTATTATGTGTGGTGCTGGCGATCAGTACCTGTGGGTGGTGTATATCCCTGTGGATGCCTGTCTCTAAATGGGCGTTCAGACCTGTTCAAATGTGTGTGGGGTTGATCACAAGGCGGTGCCCGATGCGACTCTGGCAGAGACTACATGTTTGTCTGAGCAAGCACAGAATGGAGAGGGAGACAGGCCGGCCCTGTGGTTGATGGCGAGCAGTGGTGTATATCACTGTGGCGGCTTGTCTCTAAATGGGTATTCAGCCCCTGGTAGTGGTAGTGTCGGGATGATCCTACCTCCCTGGCAGCCATTCGGCGATCCGTGGAGGTCCCCGCAACCTATACCCCAGGTATTGAGAGGGCGCTTGGGGCTCATTTGTCTAAATGAAATCCAGTTGAGGGAGCTGGGGGCTCATTTGTCTAAATGGAAATCCAGTTGAGGGAGGTGGTATCATTTTACTACGGACACTACTACTATGATTCAATTTTCAGGAATTAAAAAGTGAGTATATGCATAGATCTATGGGCTCAATAACACAGGTTAAATCTATGTTGACAGTGTAGTACTTAGTAACTACATCATACTACTGCATTAGTTTTACCCAAGCCCACAACACTTCCCTTTACAATGGACCTTTCCCTTTGTAGCTATGCCCCGCCCATCTCTATCTAAGCTCCACCCACACCTAGCCCGTGTTCGGATCGATCGATTTCGGAACTCCCTGACAATCAATTTCCAGAAAATTATACAGGTAAGTTGTTGAATATTTTGAAACTAATATGGCACAGCGCCCAGTCAAATTACTTTCAAAATATTCAACAGCATGTTTATTAAATAGTAGAGACATACAATTTGTACACCGTGTCGGACTATTAAGAGTTAAAAACGGGCCAAATAGAATAATTTATGACGTAATAATTATGGTGTCATCCGACACGCCGCTTAGCTGATTATGACGTCATATGACGTCAGATTGATAGATGGATACTCTGGAAATGTGAATTATATAAGGAGGCGCACTGCTGAATTTAGTGTGATATAAATAAAGGAACGTTAGTGAAAATCATTGACATTATATATGAAATATCTTTTCCATAGTCTCCCAGTACAGTACGGTATTCGAGATACCGTGCTTCGAGCTATTATGGTATGGATGGGTTACGACCTATGCAGTATTCAAGATAGCATGCCATTGGCAGTTCTGTCCCATACAGGGGTTCATCAAACCATGGCGTTCCCGTTCAAACCATATGGTGTTGTTCTCCATAGATGTTAGAGAATACCAACGTGGTAAATATTGCTGCTACATTGCTAGAAAGCAAATGGAATGGATGGTACGCTATATAAGTTTGTTGAAATATATTCCTGATTGAGTAGTTTTTAGTAAATACTAGGCTACACGCCTGAGATGAAGAGAATATAAACACGGTTTTATATTTAGCTACGTTTATGTAATAGGATATAGTAGAGTTGTATACTGGCAACGTATTTTGTGGAGAATAATAACTGGAGTTAAATTTTAGCTCCCTATATATGGTGGTACGTGTAGTATATAGATGATTTTAAACTCGGTCCCATTTAATATCACTATTTTCAACCTCGTCGAAAATTATCGCATTGCACGAGCTTTAGCGAGAGCAATGCGATGATTGTCGACGAGGTTGATAATAGTGATATTAAATGGGGCCGAGTTTGAAATCTTAGTTATGACATAAACTGATATTTTGACTAATTTTCCGATAAAGTTGATCCCTGAAACCCGTTTGAACGCACCATTTTGCGCTGTTCGTGTTCGTTGCTGAGACGAATTACTTGCTAAGAGTTCTGACTAATGCGCCACATAAAACAATGCCAAACAAAACGTCGTTATTTTGGAAATGAAATTACTGTACTCTAACTTTTAAAACTTCTGCGTCTATCATGCAAATTTACAAACATAGTAGGTGATATATATATATATATATATATATATATATATATATATATATATATATATATATATATATATATATATATATATATATATAATACACAAGTTAAATCAACGACATAGCGCATTCCGTCTTGTTGACATATTGGTCATCGTGGTCGCTAGGAAACATTTACGGTGCTACGGGAAATGTGGGATTATTACGAGTTATCTAACCTATGAGAATATCTCTTACGCGTTATCTAACCAATGAAAATCTTTCGTTGAATATTACACGTATGTTCATATCGAGAACTATTAAACGGGATGAAATCCATGTTTATATGATCAAGTATGTTATTATTGCATGTTTCCATGCTCCTCCTAGAGAATAAGAAATCGAGTTCAATCTTCCACCTATATACACGAAAAGGCGATACCATTGAGGAGTACAAGTATTGTGTTCCAGCAAGCTTCTGCACATAAATCTGCTTAAGATATACCTGGAGAAGGGCATGAATTTGAAAAACGTTGTCCAAACTGAATAAAGTTGGACTTAATAGACAACAATCCAGATATGATACTAGTGCTTCGGGCGCTAGAATATGCCATACGTAAAACGTGCATGAAATATTTAGAATTTGATCATGCTGTCTAAAAGCTTATTCAGTTTTAATAGATAAGTGTATGTGCATTTATGCATTCTTTAAATGATGCCACGATTTAATATTTAACCAATCAGAAAATGTCTACACTACGCGCTGCGGTGGATAGATGCTATCAAATAAGAACATTCTAGTTTGGCAGTGTTGTTTACCAACATCCGTACAGCTTAGCGTGCAGAATAGTTTCGAATGAAATATGTTGCCGCCTTCGGCCTTCACAGGCCTATATGACGTCATACATCATCGCATATGGTGCGAAAATTGTGGTGCCCATAGTTCAACGTTAAAGTGATGTCAAAAAGCAAATTCGTGTGATATAAAGAGTGGAGCGTGAATGAAAACCAATTTATGAAATCAGTATGCCACAATCTGCCAATACTATAAACAGTCGAGATCCGTGTAGTATCCCTTTACATCGTATCACCATTTAATTGTATTATTATCAATACCAGACGACAACATCATGCTACCACGAGTTATTATTAATAAAATAAGAAAACTAATTAAAATAATTATGTCTGCCTTAAACACCGATTGAATAACTTACTCCCAGAATTGCTCACTTGAGCTGAGTCCTTTAATTGTTGATGTGTTCTCGAGTGTGGTAGATATGTTCCATTCGTCCAAAGGTATACACGAGTTGGTATTCCAGATATTACCACACGTTGTCCACGGGAGTGTGGTGCTGAATGATGAATATAGGTAATGCAGCACCCAGGCTATAACCGTCATGTAATAGATTGTGACCAGTGTTGATACAGCAACCATGGCATAGCCGATGCCTAAAGATTAAGATGTCAGATTAGATTAAGATTTATTTCATTTTGTTTATCAGAGAATTGTACAATAATATGTATATTTAACATTTTCTGATGTTTTTTGTCACGGCATCACATTAATTCATTCCACAGTCAATTCAAATGCGATGGCTCTTTGTTTATAGAGAGCATATGCCATAAAGGGTATAGGTAATTCACCTTTTCATAGTAACCATCCATCATCTGATCTCGTATGACGTCATAATCAGCTCAGCGCGTATATGATGACGTCACAACCATTACGCAACAAATGGTTCCATATAGACAGTCATCAAATCTCAAATAGTCCGACACGTTGTATGAATTGTGTGTCTTTGTAATTCTTTGCTATTTAATAAACATGCTGTTGAATATTTTGAAACTAATTTGACGGAGCGCTGTTGTTGCCTTAGACAGCAACAGCACCCCGTCAAATTAATTTCAAAATATTCAACTGCTTACCTGTGTAGTTCTTTGGAAATTGATAGTTATGGTGTTCAGAGATCGATCGATCCCAACACGAGCGAGGTGTGGTGGAGCTTAGCTAGAGATGGGCGGAGCATACCTATAACCGGAAAGGTCCATTGATTGTGAAGCGATGGTTGATAGCATCACATGCACAATCTCTTACCTTAATGCATATTTCAAGTCTACAAATGGTGCACCCATACTGACTTAAACACATTTCATGGTTACAAAAAACATCCTACTGGGACAGCAGTTCTCCTCTGTCACTGATTGGCGGTTATCGTGTATCAGAATCCATGTCAAAAGAAAAGGTTAAACCCAAACTATCACTAACTATATGATGTATACAAAACATGAACATGATGCAGGTACAGGTATGGTGCTCCCCAATCATGCACGTGCACCGCGTACCTAAGTATGTATCAGATAAACTAGTTATACCGTATTTGCCGTAATAAACATGCAATTATCACCTTTCATATTTATTTCAGAATTAATGGCTGTTAGATGTTATCTAATTTGGAAGAATATCTCATTGCTTATTATTGTTTTATGTTAGCGAGCAGTTATACGCCAAAGACTACACGGATGTTGTATCTTATGTTAATAGGTATATCAGCTAGCATTAGGATTTACGGTCGTAATACTCATGCAATTATCACTTTTCATGTTTATCTGAGAATTAATGGCTGTTAGATGTGATCTAATTTGGTAAAATATCTTATTGCTTATTATTGTTATTTTATGCTAGCAAGCAGTTCTACGCCAAAGACTGTGATATTTTCACTAGACATTTGTATATTAAATACTAATTAGCAAGCCATACCTTTCAAAAGTGGGCATATATTAAAAAGCTTGATTGGACTCAGCCGATAAAATTGTCCAAGAGCTGATTCCATGAAAAACAGTGGGAAGCCACATGTTATCATAAAGAACACAAAGGCTATCAGAAAGGCACCTGCCAATAATAATAATAATAATAATAATAATAATAATAATAATAATAATAATAATAATAATAATAATAATAATAATAATAATAATATATTAAGTTACATGATCATAAATTTGTAATTAAAATCCAGATGGCTGGTTTGATGTGGGGGGTATGGCCTCTTTGATGCACTAGCCCAAGTACCAAATTCGAAATCTCATTTTCAATTTAATAATATTTTCAAATATGTGTTCGTGACGTACTTATTTAAATCATTCACGACGTCATAATGACGTCATTCATCATGATGTCATTTTACACGTCACGTAATTTATTATGACGTCATACGATAGATGGATACAGTGGAAAGGTCAATTCACCTTTCCGGAGTCCCCACCCATCACATCACGCTTAATGAATTGCGCGATGTGTAGAATGACATCATAATGAATGAGGTCATGAATGACGTCGATAAGTACGTCACGAACGCATATTTGAAGACGGTCTATGCGTTGTTGTACAAATTGTTTGCTTTTACTATTTAATAAATATTCTGTTGAATATTGTAAAACTAATTTGACTGGGCGCTGTTGCAGTCATAGGCAGCAACATCGCCCAGTCAAATTAGTTACACAATAGTCAACAGCTTCCCTGTATATGTTTCAGGAATATGATAGCTATGGTATTTGGGGATCTATCAACCCCAACACGGCGAGGTGTGGGTGGAGCTTAGCTAGTGATGGGCGGGGCATAGCTAAAAATGGAAAGATCCATTGGCTGATGATATTCTGCTTGTTGATATAATCTAACCTGGAGATTAATACTGGAATCGACCCGGCCAAGAAATAATGGCTGTACACTATTCTGATTACAATCGGAACACTCCAAAATCCCAATTTCTTATGTGGATAAGTGGTGTGTGGGTAACAGCTGGGCAACTGGAATGGGTGCGTTGCACCCAACACCTTATGTATGCTGACAACACCTTTTATTATGTTCTCCTTTTGCAGATGTCTGCGCGGTAAGGCATACTGTCAAACCGGTGACGATGCCGATTTTCAAACCAGTTTGAACAGCATTTCGGTTTTATAGGGTGGGTGGGGCCAATGATGAGTGGGGGACAATTATTGTAGATCTATGTAATATTTTCTCGAAAAACTTGTAGCATATACCTTAATTGTGTTAATCAGCTAATTAAAGCGCTAATATTTTAGACTGCTTGTTGACAACTGTTGGTGTTACAGACAGCAACAACATTCAATCAGTTACTCTTATTTTAACATTCTGATGATAAGCGGCCATCTAGTCGTGTCGTTTACATTGGCTAGACATCCCTGTAATGATGATTTCGGCCCGTTGCAAGGGGTTGGGTGGCGGCGTGGTTAAAGCATACGTCTATTGAATTAAGCCTATTTTAATGCGAACTGACACAACTATAACAAGGTGGTCGTTAACTTGTGATCTGAGCTTTAAAGACGTATCTAAACACGAGGTGGGTTAGTTAGCTTTGTTGTAATAACTCCCTTGCTCAGAAATACAGCACCAATAAACATATTTATATTGTATCTGATTGCGACAATTTAAAAATCCCTTGACACTCGCGATGTGGACTAACTGTTTAGATTAGCGGAAGGTGTGAACAATTCGTCTTCGATATATGTAATCATGTGTTTTTTTACAGAATTGTGATAACTGACTTATCCACATCTCATGCATCATCCTACACGCTGATCTATTATCAATCAAGCGCACACGAATTATAGAAAAACACATTTTATAACCAATTAGATTATGTTAACGCTGAATACGAAAGACCAATTGAAAGTAATTTATTTACAATTGTATAAATATTATCCCGTGCGATTACATATTTCGCATCGATTTAATCAGTCTTAAATGCGTAATAGTCCGTCAGGTTGTACGAATTGTGTGTGTTTACTATTTAATAGTCAGCAACAACTGCATGGTTTTCAGGAAATTGAGCTTCAGAGAGTGCAAGGATCGATTGATCCCTGCACCGGTAAAGTGTGGGTGCAGCTGAGTTAAAGATGAGCCGGGAATAGCTAAAACTGAACTCCTTCATTACTGAATCAATAGACGAAACCATGATTGGCTTGCCGACGGACATCGCTCAGGAACAAATGAAGTTAGTGCCAAAGGCGTTCTGTTGCGTAGCGGACGGTGCAAGGTGCAGGAAAGAAAAAGGACTCGGCTCACTTATGTGTACTTCTTCCACGTTGCGTCGCGGGGAATATGATGGTCCAGTACCTTTTTAAAGTGTGTACTCGCTGATCAGGGATCCCTCTTGCCAATAAACTACCCTGATATGGCAGATTACTGGTCCGATACCGGCCGGATAGGCCTATGTTCAATATCGGCCTGGTATCGACCCAGTAAGCTTCGTTATTAGGGTAAGCGTGTATGTCACAGCTTGTGTATCACTGATGCTGTAGAACTGTAACAGATGGACAGCTCCAAAGGCGGTTCTAGATGAACCTTAAGCCTACCATAGCAGTTCGTTCTATTATCAATCAACGCCGACCAGACACCATACTTTCAAGTGATGATTTATGCATCATGTGGATTACGATGTTCGTGTCCGGGAGACACCATAGACTATCTATGTTTGATGGTGATTACCCCTGCAGGGAAAGCCTGGAAATGTGCTGGACACTGAGCCAATATCTATCAGGCCTACAGAGGGTGCCACTACAATGATGCCAAATATGTTTTTCCGAAAGAGTTGGTCCCGATCCCAGGATGATTCATAATAAGGAAAAATTAGTTACCTCTCCAGGATGTACACTCAAGCAATTTCTACATCCCGGAGAGGTAACTAATTTTTCCTTATTATGCCAAATATGGTACATATCAATCTAAAAGAGGTAGGACTGGGCGCAGTGAGAAACAAGAAGAACCTGCTGATGCTAGTGATTCTAGCTGAAGATAAGAAACAGTGATAAAAATGAAGGAATAACACTATCATCATCATCATCATCGTCGTCGTCGTCGTCGTCGTCGTCGTCGTCGTCGTCGTCGTCGTCGTCGTCGTCGTCGTCGTCGTCGTCGTCGTCGTCGTCGCCGCCGCCGCCGCCGCCGTTGTCGTCGTCGTCATCATAATCAGCAGCAGCAGCAACTGCAACAGCAACAGCAACAGAAACAGAAACAGCAACAGCAACAGCAACAGCAACAGCAACAGAAACAACAACAACAGCAGCAGCAGCAGCAGCATGTACCTATATTACATAATAGAATCTCGCTTAAACGCCAGACTCGATATAGTAGGCCTAATTGGTACAAAATGAATTACGTTTCTGGAAATATAATTGTAACCTCTGTAATCAAATTAGATGTCGTGAGATATCGCAGTGTTACACTGTTAATATAAATGACTGGTATCTCCATAAAATCTAGGCAATCTTAAAGTTTCATCACAGAATATCTGAAAATTACACATATATTACATAGATTTGTGATAGTGCGGTAAAGGCATTAATGTCTCCAATCTGTACATATATAAGTCAGTTTGATAGTCATCGTAGTTGTTGAGATGTTACCATCAGATGCATATACCGCCACCTTATGAGAGTCATGACCATGCTTTATAGACTGATGCGATTCAACCGACGACGCCATAGGTTGAATTCGCTGGCATAAATTTATAGTGGCATATATACGTATTTAACACAATTCCAATCGCAATTAAAGATAAATGTCACAAGAAATTCGTACACGGGACCTTAAACATGAGCTCTACGACAGAACTGTGTGTTGTATACACCATATATTGACCTCTCTTTGGTTCTCCATTGAGGAGACAAATTGGCGATTCTCAAGAACCAACATTATCGCGATATTACAAATCAGATTATTGCGATAATGATATAGTGCAGTATTTGAAAGTGAACCGTAGTGGTATCTCTCTATATGCCCATAACCCATCAATAAAATGCGATATTTCAGATCAAATTAGTATCTCTTTAAGGAACACACGCATGCGAGTGCATCGTATTGGATTTCCTTGGCATGATCAATCAGATACGGGATGAGATGAGGTTCCCCTAAGTATTGTGAAAATAATTGACCAATCATATTAAAATGAGGCTAGAACTTGGTATTCTCAGAAGCTAGGCGAATGTCAAGCGAAACATCGATTTGTGTGATAAATTTCAGTGATATAATCCGTCTATAACTATCAGACAGATTAAATTCCTACCTCCACCATTTCGCATGACAAGATATGGGAATCTATATAGACTTCCCATTCCCACAGAGTACCCAATGATAGAGAGAACGTACTCCGCCGGCCGCTTCCATTCGCCACGCTCCAGATCACTTTCCACGACCCTAGGCCTACTTTTGGCACACAACCTTAAATGAATCATATCATTAATGGATGAAACATAGTATCATAATACCTGACTTACCAGTTTTATGATTTGTTTAACTGTCTGCCTCCAGAAACTCTACATACCACAGTTTCCAGGGGAATTAACTCTGGATATGCTAAATATTTTGAAAACAATTTGACAGTCAAATTGTTTTTTAAGAATATTTGGCAAGTCCAGAGTTATTTCCCATTCAAATTATTGTCTAGTGACTTGAATCAGTCACCCAGTTAAAAAACCTTCTAGCGCTCAATAGCTGGTGGTTATATTGTGGTTTTATAGGTAAAATTGTATTATATTGATAATCAAATCCTTGAACACGAAAGACCATACACTAAAAACTAAAAAGCTTGTACAATTTAATAAATATTATGTTGAATAGTTTGAAAGTAATTTGACTGGCAGCTGGTTCCTATATATATACGGTTGTATTGAAATTGAGAGACTGCAATTTCAAGGGTTAACGGGTTAATCCAGCTTTCTTAAAATAGCATGCACGTGAGAATTATCATTTTACCTCTTACCTTCTCAGGCTATACTTTAGGGGCGACAGCAGCTGTTGAGAGGTCAGGGATGGGATGTCCGGGAGCGGTGTCCGCCCCCACCCCCACCCACCCTCCCTGGTGAAGAGGGCCAGAGAATTAGCCCTAAGGAAAATTTCGAAAATGAAATACTTTGAGAAGCCTGCGTTCTTAAAAATAAAGAAGAACCTATATCTTTGCTTCACTTCATAGCTTTTTGTATTTTACCATAGACACTGATGGTGGTATTGAGGGTCGGTCTGGAGCTGGAGATGGATAGGACCACTTTAATCTCTTGTGTTTTAACATCTTAAAGATCTCTACATGTACGCATCTATATCAAATAACCCTTAAAATATCTTTTGTCAGTGAATATCCTTTGGCAGGTCAAGCGAATAGGATTTTTTTTAAATTTACCACAGGGATTTACAAAATTACTTTTCTGCTTGTCTGCAAATGGATATTTCCGAAGACTGAATTAACGATTAAAGGGTCAATGGTCAAGAAAATCTCAATTCTTTATTCGTCAGTGTTCATTTGCAGGCCAAAAAGAAGAGTATCTTTGACAGCTTACCTCTGGAATGACTGGCTCGGTTACCAAGCCAGTCATTCCAGTGCTAAATTGTCAAAAATCGGCTTCTTGTGGTCTATAAATAAGCATTTCAAACGACCATTGCACAGTTTTTAGCCAGCTGGACCATTAAAGGGTTGCTTTGACACAAGAGGTATTAAAAGACATTAATGTCAATGATCTAATGGTTACGTCATAACAATAACCAGGCTTATTGTGGGTCTCTATATTTAACAGCTTCAACATGACCCTCAATAATGCCATCAGTATGGTAAGCACCGGCGCCTATACTACAATCAAATGGAATATATCAGGTTTGATAATGTCATGATTCTATTCGTCAGTATATAGATATCTTGGCATGTGTAAGCAGTGGGTAGGGTAGGGCTGTTCGATTATGGAAATAATTTATCGGTTATTTGTAGTATCGTGCACAAATACATTCCCCATAAAACAAAGTACACCCATCCTGAACATGTGGTAACATGAGATGGCCCACCTAATTACCAGGCACTGTATCAGCATCTCCCAAGGACCTCAGTTAGTTGGTGACTGTCGTACCGTACATACCTACCGGCCTCTGCTCTACTCAATTGTACTATTAAGCACGTGCTACAGTCGTACCTTTATATTATATACAAGACAGTATCAATAGTCATAATTCAGTGTAGTAGTTGATCTATTAAAGTATCAGTAGTAAGTAAGTTCTAGTTGTCTCTACCTCGTTGAAGTTACATACCGTTACTTCTAATTAAGTACTAGCCAAGTACTGGCTAGAACACTACATTATTGATGTCTGGAAAACAACCGATTTAATCCGATAATCGCGTATTTAGTCTTGGATCTATGGACGCATCAAATGCTTAGTGAGGTAGGAGTGTGAGTGAGAGAGTATACTTTAAAAAAATTAATAATAATACTAATAATAATAATAATACTAATAATAATAATAATAATAATAATAATAATAATAATAATAATGGATGGATGGATGGATGGATGGATGGATGGATGGATGGATGGATGAATGGATGGATGGGTTGGTTAGTGGGTGGATTGGGGGTGGCTTGGTAGATGGATGGATGGATGGATGGAGGGTGGGGGGAGGAGAGGGGGGACTGTTTCTATAGATTAAGTTTGATGCAATTACTAAGATTTGAGACCATTTTAATGAGGGGACTCTTCCCCAACCCGATAAAAGACCCCAAACCCCATCTACACCCCACCACTGCTAAATCCTTCTAATACTGGCTATAGCGCTCATTTGCTTTTGAAACAAAATTATGCTAATTATTTACGAGTGCTGCAATTTTTAAAATGTGTGCATACCAGATTATTGCTTTCAATTCCAGCTGGTGGTTTAACGTTCTGAGCTACACACTGGATGACTGAGATATATCAGACAAGTATATGACCTCATAAAAAAAGTATATCATACGTAGGCTGACGTCACAGTTAAAATGCTTAATGAATGAGGTAACTAGTATTCAGGCGGCATTTGGTCATATGATGCGACTGCTTTAGAAAATGTGCCAGCTCTCGTTACTTGCTTTATTTTTGGGATTTATACATTACTAAATCACATATGGCTTGTTGACACGCATGTAGATTGCATTTTCATTATGTATTAATGCGATCAAATTCCGCACTATAATGGTGCTCCCCATTGTTCAAAATGAAATATATAAAAGTATCTAGGCCATAATATAATTATTATTCTTCGGTCTAATCTATTAGTTTTGGCAAAATGTATCAGATTTGAGTACAGTATATGTACCTGATAATTTATAAGGTCATATTGTCATAAATATGTATCTAACCCTTTGACGGTGAAATTCACATGACTAAATATCGAAATAAAATACGAGTAAGCTGTTTCAAGAATAGTTTGAACCTAATTAAATTAACCTCACACTTGTTGGTCACTAAGACAACAACATCTTTCAGTCAAATTAGTTCTTACATTAAATTCTAATTAAATAAATAATAATCTAATAACATATATGTTGTTGTATCTGGTATGCCAGGTTGTAACGGTAAAGATTTAAGAGGTGAACATTTTTTTTAATATTCGTCTACCATAAGCACAGGGTACTCATATTATTTTGATAATACTAATACAACACATAAGTTTATCCCTCATACCACTACTTACCGGGACGATGTTGGACCAATGCCGTGTCAAAACGGCCCAATATTTACCGGTCCAGTAACCTGCGTTGTCAGTCATAATATTATTTCATGATACAGACTATCTTCATGCACAATTATTAGCTCACCTGGCCAGAATGGCCAAGTGAGCTTATGCCATGGCGACCGTCCGTCGTCAGTCCGGTGTCCGTCTAGCCGTCCGCCCGTCCGTCCATCCGTCCGTCCGTCCGTCCGTCCGTCCGTCCGTCCGTCCGTCCGTCCGTCTGTCCGTCTGTCAGTCTGTCAGTCTGTCCGTCTGTCCGTCTGTCCGTCTGTCCGTCCGTCCGTCCGTCCGTCCGTCCGTCCGTCCGTCCGTCCATCCGTCCGTCCGTCCGTCCGTCCGTCTAGCCGTCCGTCCGTCTACTTTTCCCTTTAAACGACTTCTTCTCAAGAACCGCTTGGCCGTTATAAGTCATCTTTGGCAGGAAGTATCCTTAGGGCATAGGGATCCAAGTTTGTTCAAACGAAGCCGATCGGCCAATTTGGCCGGTGGCCAATTTGGATTTCGGCCGATTTTAGGAAATGTCTTTAAAAATCTTCTTCTCCGAAACCGCTTGGTGGATTGAAGCAAATCCCATGAAATATGATCTAGGACAAGAGCTGAACCAAGTTTGTTCAAGGGAACTTGAATGGCAAAATGGTTCAGCGGCCATTTTGGTTGACCTAGTTTTAGCGAAAATGACTTCTCCAGAACCGCTGAAGGGATCAGGCCGACATTTGGCAGATATGATTAGGGACTAAAGGCCATTAAAGTTTGTTCACGGGAAGTTAATCCGTCAAAAAACATGGTGCAGTCGGCCAATCAAAATACAGCATGTTTGGCGGCCATATTGGATTTTTTTATTTGATGGATTTTGAGGCTGAAATTGGTTTTATATAGGTTTTTTTGGGTATTCTGATCACAAATTTGCAATGGTCAAAGCTGTTGGATAAACGGGTTGGTGGCCATCTTGGATCATTTTCCCGCCAAAAGCTCCCATACTAAAGCAATGGGAAATTTAAAATGTCTACTTTTCGAGAACTATTGGGACGATTTCAATTATATTTGGCAGGAAGCATCCTTAGGTTGTAGAGATTCAAATTTGTTCACCGAAGCCGATCGGCCAATTTGGCTGGTGGCCATCTTGATTTTTGACCGATTTTTTTAAAGGTCTTTAAAAATCTTCTCCGAAACCGCTTGGTGGATTGAAACAAACCCCATGAAATATGATCTAGGGCAAGAGCTGAACTAAGTTTGTTCAAGGGAACTTGATTGGTCAAATGGTTCGGTGGCCATTTTAGTTGACCTAGTTTTAGCCAAAACAGCAGAACCGCTGAAGGGATCGAAATTTGGCAGATCTAATTAGGGAATAAGGGCCATTAAAGTGTATTCAAGGGAAGTTGATCCATTAAAAAAACACGGCCGCAGTGGGCCAATCAAAATGCAGCATGTTTGGCGGCCATATTGGATTTTTTTATTTGATGGATTTTGAAGCAAAAATTTGTTTAGTACAGGTTTATGAGTATGCTGATTTAAACCATGCCATTTCTGAATCTATCAGATGAACGGCTCGGCGGCATGTAGTAAGATTGGCATTTAGTACAGGTGGTCTTTATAACATGTTTAACTGCATTCTAAAACCCTTGTAATCATTTGACAGAGTGACCAAACTCACTTAGCAGCAGTTGTTCACTAGTTCAAAATAATAATTTGACTGAAAGTCATTGCTGCCTTAGACTGCAACAACTTTCTGTCAAATAAATATCAAAATATTCAAAGTCATATATGTCAGCATACACAATACATATCTTAGATATTTAGCCAGCATAGGAAAACATTTAATCTTGTAATTTAAAACCACAACTCTAATTCTCAGGATTGAAATGAAATTAATACCCTGTGAGGTAGTGAGCTGATGAAGTCTACCATATTCACATACTGATTCTAAAAGATTTATTTAATTAATTCATCATTAACCCTTTAACACTCATATCAGCCAAACACGGCGTTTGCAGTGGTCGTGGGAAATGTCCATTTGCCGACTAAAAGAAGACGGTTTTTGAAAATTTACCACTGGAATGACTGGCTCGATAACCGAGCCAGTCATTCCAGTGATACATGTTCAAACATAGTCTTCTCTTGGTCTGCAAGTGGACATTTTCTTTGAGAAAATTTAAATTGGCTTGAATAAATTTGAGGGTTAAAGGGTTAAAGCCAATTAATTCTAGCAATGAATTTAGTTCAGTATTGCGTTATTCAGAAGTTTTGTTGGATAGCATGTAGCATGGTGACAGACATTTTGAAAATGGTTTTGCTGATGATGTCTGTTACTGTCAAGTACAGCAACAGTTTTCAGCATGACTATTCGACCCTTATCACACCAATGTCTAGAGATTAATTGTTACAGAGCCAGTATTAGAAAGGCTGGTGTACAGTTTGTAAACACCATTGCTGAAGACCATTGCTATCATAGACAGTGCTGTTGCTGTTATACAATTGACAGCAACAGCTTACACAACAGCTGTTAAGCAACAGCTTAGCGCATTATTTCCAGTTAAATGCGTTAATAAGATTCTCTTCTTATCAATTTATTAGTATTAGCTCACCTGGCTATCGATATCAGAGGACACAATATCTTACCTATTTTGGTAGGGTAGGAAAACGGTTAACCCTTTAGCCATCATATCAGCCAAAAACGGCTTCGGCAGTGGTCTTGAGAAATGTCCATTTGCAGATCAAATGAAGACTATTTTTGAAAAGTTTACCATTGGAATGACAGGACTCTTTTTAACGAGCCATTCATTCCAGTGGTAAATTTTCAAAAATAGTCTTGGTCTGCAAATAGACATTTTCTATGAGAAAATTGAACTTTTCTTAAATTCAATGGTTAAACGGTTAATTAATGTGAAATTGGAGTTTTATTTCCACCATCCATTGACATATGACAGCTTTTATTACCATAATAGGTAAAAACTAAATTAACAGGTTAACCTTTTCCCTGCAACTGCTGCCTAAATATTTAAGTTATGTATTATGTACTCTGATACATATACTGTTAAAATATTTTGAAATGTATTTGATTCATTGAAAGTTGTTGCTGCCTAAGTCAGCTATGACTCAGTCAAATTATTTTTAAAATAAACTGCAACATCGAGAACTTGGCCATTCAGCAAGATGTACACGTGTTGAAAGGATGGTTTGGAATATACTCAGTTGAGCCTGCTATAAAGACCATCCGTAGTAACCCTTCTTAAATTAGTTTAACGGAAAGCCAATGTTGCCTAAGGCACAACGGCGTCGCGTCAAATTAATTTCAAAATATTCAACAAAATAAGTTTTATATCATAAAGAATATACTTTTTCCGGGATTTATCGTTGAAAGGGTTAAGAGACTACCTGCCTTAAAGACTATTTTCTTCATTTGCTAAATGCAATTAAGTAATGTATTTGAAACTTTATTAGCCCTTTAATGGTCAAACCAGCGAAAACCTGCCTCTGCAGTGGCCTTGAGGAATGTCGATTTGCAGGCCAGCATGAGTACTTTTGAAATTTTACAACTGGAATGACTGGCTCGATAATCGAGCCAGTCATTCCAGTGATACATTTTCAAAATGCTCCATATCTTGGCCTGCAAATAGACATAACCTGAAAGTTTTGTTTTACTGAAAAATCAAGACCATTAAAGGGTTAAGAAACCAGCTACCATAAGAGGCTGTCTTCTGATTCTCACTTGAGTGGTGTCTTAATACAAGTTTGACTGCATGTCATCAATTTCTGTTGTTAGTACTGATGTCTTCTATTTTTGCTTAAATAGTGTTCAAAAGAACCTTTGCAAAATCAACCAGTTGACTGAAAGTCATTGGAAGTGGCACTGATTGATGTAAAACTCCATAAAGATTAGTTGAGTTGTAAATGTTCCAGGTGAGCGACACAGGCCCCTCTTGTTTTAAATATAATTTACAAATTTAAAACTATATCTAAATTAACCGTATCTAATTTATATAGCCTACAATTAGTATAATAATGAGAATCTGGAAACAGGGCTCTCTTGGAGCAGCAGTTCAGTGAGTCACGGCTCCCATCACCCTCTCAATCCTGAGGTGACCCACCGCCTAGGCCGGACCTCGCTGAACCACACCCATCAACTCAAACTGGTCCATTTAGAAATAAGTATATAGTGGTATACCTACCACACATCAGATGGTCTAAATATCCAGATCACCAGCCTCAGTGAGCTGCTTTTAAAATTCTCGGTAGCCTCATCCATATCATGAGTCTCATAGAAATATTATTGGTCATGGTCACAATTCTCAGTGAAATGCTTATAAAATTCTAACCCCGTAACGCCAGCCATATCTAGTCTCAGTGAGATGCTTAGAAAATCCTAACTCAGTAGCCTCATCCACATCAAAACTTTAGATCGTTAGTAGATAATCTAAATATTGTCACAGTTATGGCATTGACATATCTGTCAGCGGATAGCCACTGACCCCTAACTCGTGTACTGTTGGTGGTTTTCGGACATGTAACTCGTCTACTACTAATGGGAATGTTAGGTCCGGAGAACTTCACCAACTCCCAAGTGCCCGATTTGCCTAGTTACCTGGGTCATGCAATGACGCCGTTCCTTTTCATGGCATGCCGCACGGCCTACAACATGCATATAACTGCCTAGTTCTTCGGGGGTAATCCATGGTTATTAGTACACAAAGTTGATCAGATGAATCTCTGGATGTTTAGACCATGTAATGTGTGATTGGTATATCACTATGGATTCTTATCTCTAAACGGACCAGTTTGTGTAGATGGGTGTGGTTCAGTGAGGCCTGACGGGGGATGGGGGGGCTCCTCAGGATTGAGAGGGTGGTGGGAGCCGCGAATCGCCGACCTGCTGCCCCCAGAGGGACCTGTTTCTGGATTTTCATTATTATACTAATCTACAAACTTGACACCCTAAAGTGGATATTTACAATTATGAAGGGTTCAATATTAGATGGTTACTTGTAACTAGTTGTGTAGTTGCACGAGGACGAGCAGGGCGCGTGATCAGAGAGCAATAGATACTGATGTCATACATGAAGATTATGCTCAGAAGGAACTAGAATAATTAGAATCCACCAAGAAGGCAACAGTGTTGAGAGAAGTAAACTTGATAGAACAGCATTGGTAGAAACGTGTCTCTGACGGGAATATCAACCACCAGCCATCCCTTGGACAAATGATGTTCAAGACCACTTCCGAGATGGATCTGCTAGTACAATGCGCCTGATACACGGCATGTGGCACCTCCAGAAACATCAAGCCAAAAATCCCCGATGTGCTCTATATTTATTTCATTGATACGTGATAAAACACCAATATGGAAAATTGGTATTGAAGATTCACTGTACAAGGAACTCCCACGGAATGTCCAGTCTTCCCTAGACTTCGAAAGGAGACACACATCATCATCAGTATTACTGAGAGGGGAACGCACAGACCAATCAAAACTTTGGACTACAGCTGATACCATCGTGCAGTAAAGCTAGAAGACTACACAGATAACTGGTGTATTAGATTACGACTGCGACATAGCACTATTTCAACACCGACAGCGGGAGTACATTGAAGGAAGTGCCATTGACTTGCTATGACAGACATCAGGGGCGCATGGATCAGCTCCAATATGACAGATAGTGAAAGACCGTCACATATACAGATGCGTTGTGGCTTACATACTAGAGTTTATTGCCGTCTTCACTTCGTTACTAAACGACATGTGGGTTTCTCAGACAAAGTATCTGTAGAACACGGGAAGTTAGTCAGTCCCGTATTTGATATATTTGCTGCATGTGCAGATGGGCAGACAGAGAGCATTCAAATAACCACTGAGGTACAGCATGTACTGTCCAAGTGCAATTTCTTTGGATGCTTACATGAGTGAAAGGAAAAAGATAAACGCATCCTGAATTTCATTGTAAATAAATTTCTTACGTTTAGGTCCCTACTGTTGCAACTAGGGCACCACACTTGAAGCTTCACTTAGAAAATATTGAAGAACTGTTGACATATTTCAATGCTTACAATAAGGAGAGCTATGGATGATGAGGCCCACTATATGTAGCAGAGATATTGGAACTGCAAACTACATACCCTGATACACGAGTGTTCATCGATGATGGCAATTTGCGATTAGAATGCTCAGAGTTCCATTTGCTACTATTGATCTGGACCATGACGCTCCGGAAGATGAAGATTAGGAGAGGTTTCCTTGATGTCCCGGGTAATGGGTATGCTCTATGATGTACTTTATTAAAGCGCGCACACGCTCTAGACATGGTCAAGAGTACAGAGATTATGCTGAGACTAGACAACCTCGACCACGCCATCATGAGCTTGTTGGAGGGAAGAGTATGCGAACGAGTGCAAATTTAGTAAATATCGTCAAGGCCATCACCGACATAGGGCAACCCATTTCGAAAGAACGGTGCATTTAAACTTGCGGCATTTGCCGTTACATCTAGTAACGCGTAAATTAATATGGACGACCGTGACAATTTAGGATAAAGGAAAATTGATATCCACTAGAATGGCGCGAAAGATAGTCAGATTTTGCGATACCCAGGACAAGAACATGTTGCCATGCACAGTTTTTGGAGCTATGGTACAAAATAAAATAAAAGGTCAATCGGTAGCAATCAAACAGGAAAGAAAAAAAGGGGGATCAGACATCGTTGTCGAAGGACGCTATCTGGAATTTTGGATTTAATGTAGCTCCACTTTCCCAACTTCCATCCAGAAGGGTCAGAGATAATATTCTCTTGCCAATTACAGGCGGTACTATAAGTTCTGAATATCTGCCTACCTGAAGCCATAGCCAAATCTGAATCAGGGAAAGCTGATCGTTCAGTACACAACATTGAGACAAAGTGCAGAGGTAATATTGTAATCAGCCCCAAAAACATGTCAACTGCGCTAAAAATTGCATAGTGATTTGTTTACTGTGTGGAGATGGCAACTGGGGCACGAAAGAGCTGAAGCAGTAAGTGGTTGGTATGTTTTCAAGGGAACGGAGAACCATGGCTCACTCGGCTGCAAAGGTGCATTAAGCCACGTAAAACCATTTTAGTGAGCTGGCGATGAAATGCTAAGTGCTAAATTTGAAATTTTTAGCAAGGTACCTGATTAATGGCCCTTTCCAGTGTTAGATATGCCACGCCCATCTCTAGCTAAGCTCCACCCACACCTCGCTGTGCTGGGATTGATCGATCCACTAATGCCCTAACTATCAATTTCCTGAAGACTATACAGTAAGCGGTTGAATATTAGACCGGGAGTCAGTGGAGAGCCGACCCAAGCCGGCCCACTGTCGTAATGATTCAGCTCACAAGGTTCTGAGTTAACACATCTAACTGCAAGATTGGATGCGAGAGAATTATGTGGGTGGATCAAGCAACATCTGCCATGTACAAACATGTGGCCGTGGATATGTAGGCTAGATCTTCATTCTATGTCACACCTGCCCATAACAGAAATTGCATGGTCCATCGACAGTGTTAACAGTATAGTGCCATGCAATTGGTATTCTGGGAATTCAGGATTCAGTATACAAAAATCTATCTCAAAATGCGCAAAGCTAGATATAGACGGGGCATTGCGAGAAATTGCCCCATCTACTGATCGCCGTTATGGTAACATGAGTAACTATTGACAAAATGTATGTTCCTCATTACTTCCGTTGCAATTTTAATTCTGTTCTAATTATATCAATTTTCAATTTTCAACAATTGGACAAAAATTGTAAGAGCTCGCACTCCTACATTCTCAACCGCATTATATAAATGCAACCATAGCACATGTTTTCGAAGATGTCGGGCGCTTTTCCAGGTACTTGTATATGTTGTTGTTGCTGCTGCTGCTGCTGCTGCTGTTGTTGCTGCTGCTGCTGCTGCTGTTGTTGCTGTTGTTGTTGCTGCTGCTGCTGCTGCTGTTGTTGTTGTTGCTGCTGCTGCTGCTGCTGTTGTTGCTGCTGCTGCTATTGTTGTTGTTTTTGTTGATGTTGTTGTTGTTGTTTTGTTGCTGCCACTACTGCTGCTACTGCGGTTACTGATGCTGCAGTTGCTAATGCTGCTACTACTGAGAGAGAGAGAGAGAGAGAGACGGGGTGGGGGAGAGAACGAGCAGCACGATGTAAATTCACTGTACCTCGCATATCACTCTGAACTGGGTGTAAATAAACTGAACTATAGCAGCTGGTATTTGATTTGTCAGATTTACTTCTAATGGGTGTTTCCCGGAAACTGTTGATCCCGTTTAACTGGAAGGGTAAGACCCATTTTATAAGTCGAACTTTCTATCGTGCCGCGCTAATGACGACTGGTTGATTTATATAGTGGAATCATTTTCAGGTAAATTTAGCTGGCACGGCACAAGAGAAGTTCAACTTATAAATCGGGCCTTAGTTTTTATCACCATACCTCTGCTCCGGTAAACAATGTATGGATTTCATAAAACTTTCATAATACTTTCCCGAGTTGCGATTCTTTTTCACTATAGCAGATTTCTATGGCAACTGCAATTTGATTGCTTAAACACGCAGGTTGCAATAGCAATTTGTTCAGATTTTTGGCTGTAAAATTCTTATGAAATCGAGATCTACCACAACTCTCTTCAAGTTTGATCGTGATCTGGGAAATAAGATGAATGGTGTGATGCATAGTGTGTGGCAATCAGAGTATATCAATATTTAAAGCAGTGTTTCACATTACCCTGACTGGAAACTGCTGCTGAATTAGGCAGCAACAACTTCCAGTCAAGGCAATTTCAAAATATTCAACGTGAGTAGTAATGGGGGGGGGGGGGTATATTCGCTATTGTTCTTCACCGCAGGGGGTCTGTTTCAACCGATCAAAACGCTCCATTTATGTTCACTATTGTTTGGCGAACAATGGCAAATATATTCCCACAATTCTACATCTATGTTGTAATTGTTTGGAGAACAATGGCGACTATATGCACACACGTGTTTTAGAACAATGGCGATCGCAGGCACTGATATGTGAGAAGAATGTCAATCATGCTCGCACAGTTGAGAATCAATATTTATAATGAATCGTGTTAAGAGCCCGTGTCTTGAAAATGTTAACCCTTAAAGTTGTGTATTTTACGTTTTAACATAGTGGCGGTGCGCACGCCCCCCCCACCCCCCTCCGTGGTTATCTACGGTGGTATGTAAGGTAAAAATGATATAGTTTAAGAGGTGTTCTGATAATAGGAGGAAGGAGTTTAAGAGGTGGTCTGATAATGGAGATCTATGAGGAGTATGAGGTAGATGAGACTAACATTCTTGCTCAGTTGGTTTTGAGGGGCTAGTGTACTTGTTTACAAGCATGATGTACGAATATTTTGAAAATAATTTGTCTGTTAACCTCTA
This sequence comes from Chaetoderma sp. LZ-2023a, assembly GCA_034401795.1. Classification (NCBI taxonomy): domain Eukaryota; kingdom Metazoa; phylum Mollusca; class Caudofoveata; order Chaetodermatida; family Chaetodermatidae; genus Chaetoderma; species Chaetoderma sp. LZ-2023a. The sequence goes on from CM067373.1 coordinate 110,851,284, forward strand.
AAAGTAGGGTATTTTACGTTTTAACTTAGCGGCGTGCGCCCCCTTGGGTGGTTATCTACCGTGGTATGGTAGGTAAAAATAATGGGTGTTCTGATATGAGGAAGGAGGTTAAGAGGTGGTCTGATAAGGGAGGTCGTAGGAGGAGTAGGGAGTATGAGGAGGAGGAGGAGGAGGAGGAGGAGGAGGGATGAGGAATGCTAAACGCGGTGCTGCCTGGTGAGCGAGATGAGGTATACTAGCATATTTGTTTACAAGGCAGGCAATGCGCGATGTACAAATATTTTGAAAATAATTTGACGGCGGCGTTAGCAACAACTTTCGATCAAATCGTTTCCAAAATATTTAGTGAATTTTTTGAAAATAATTTGACCGTCTGCATCAACTTTTGCTCAAATCGTTTCCAAAATATTTAGCAGGCTTCGTAGATCCCTGGAATGACTGTAGAGGCGGTCGCATAATTGAGGTCGAAAGAGTGAGGAGGATTAGGGATGAGGTATTCTAGCATGGTGTTACCTGGCGTGAGGGATGAGATATACTAGCGTACTTGTTTACAAGGCCAGCAATGCACAATGTACGAATATTTTGACTGTGGTGTTAGCAACAACTTTCGATCAAATCGTTTCCAATTTATATAGTGAATTTTTTGAAAATAATTTGACTGTCTGCATCATCAACTTTTGCTCAAATCGTTTCCAAAATATTTAGCAAGATACAGAGATCCCTAGAATGTCTGTAACACCTCGCCAGTCAGCCAGTTAAAGATAATAAAACTAGTAAAAATTACCATGTCTGGGTACAGCTGGTACACACAGTATGAATGCATTATGAGTACCTAGTCAATGAGACCCTGACAACAAAAATAATATAGTTGGCTAACCATTGTCTAGACATTGTGACCGCAAACACCTACTACCATCACGACCACCATCACCACCATCACCATCATCACCATCCCTCTATCACCACCAGCACCAGCACCCACTAAGCACACACACCCACCACCAAGCATTAACCCCACCCCATCATCCACCACAACACCCATTCCCATTTCCCACCAACCGGCAACCCCACCGCCACCACCACCAACATCATCAGCACTCCGATTTGTATATCGAGGGATGTGGGGACTAGGTTGGGCAGCTACAATAATCAAATCAACATGCACATAAAGAACCAATGGTTTTTTTGTATCCATATTTTTACATTCAAGAAAATATTACATATTATAAAACATATAGTTACTGTAGCATAAACAAATAGTCAATATTCTGGAGATCCATTTTATCGATGACTGATTCCGACAGAATGATCATCATCATCATCATCATTATCCTCAGCATCTAGATGGTCCTTATGTACTGCTTGATCAGAAACTCTCTTTTTCGAAATACTGAGAAGACTGCTTCATCGTATACATACCCCTCGTCGATTTTTTCCCGACAAATTATTTTAATGAGTGTAGAGTTCTGTAATCTTCTCCACTGGAACATTATGTCTATACACTTTGTAACTAAACCATCAGCATATACGGAAATTTTGGAATATGGTAAGTAGTTCCTCATTGCCTATGGCTTCCTTTTCATCATTATATGTACTGCGGCCGCAAGTCCACAACACGCGCCTGCAAATCCGCAACATGTGCCCACAAATCTGCAACATACGCCCGCAAATCCGCACTTTCTGGCCTGCATGCAGCAGCAAATGTATGCATTCATTTTGGTGTGTATTCATGTGCAGGCATGTACATGCACTTGTTTCCCCCCGTAACATGCACCCGCAAATCCGCAACATGCGCCCGCAAATCCGCAACATGCACCCGCAAATCCGCATCATGCGCCCGCATGTGGCAGCACATATACGCATGCATTTTGGTATGTATGCATGTTCAGGCATGTACATACACTTGTTGCCATCTACAACATGCACCCGCAAATCTGCAACATGCGCCTGCAAATCCGCAATATGCGCCCGCAAATCCGCAACATGCGCCCGCATGTGGCAGCACATATGCGCATGCATTTTGGTGTGTATGCGTGTTCAGACATGTACATATGCTTGTTGCCATCCGCAACATGCACCCTCAAATCTGCAACATGTGCCCGCAAATCAGCTACATGCAACTGCAACATGCTGTCACAATCCACAACAAGCAGACGCAATCCGCAACATGCGGTGGTGGTGGTTGGTGGTAGTGGTGGTGGTGCTAGTGGCGCCGGTGGTGGTGAAGGTGGGGGGTGAAGGTGTTGATGCTGGTGGTGGTGGTGGTGGTCGTTGGTGGGTGGGGGTTGCTGTCGCAATGTCTAGACAAATCGATAGCCAGCAGAGCCAGTCATTCTAATGATACATTTTCAAAAATAGTCTTCTGGCACACGCATGCGCACAAGGGCGCACACCGCGGCATGCACTCACCTACGCACGCACAAGGGCACAACATATAACTAGCAGTATCGCATATTAGCATGTGTGCATATGAGTGTGACCTTTATTAAACCCTCATTGACATACCCTCTACAACCTATATACCATTTTTCAGACACCGCGCTCTCACACATTCCGACCACAATGTCTATACAAATGGATAGCTGTCAGAGTCAGTCATTCCGATGATACATTTTCAAAAATAGTCTTCTCTATGGCTGCAAGTATGAATTTGAAAAAATTTGCTATGGGTTGGCGGGTAGGTGGGGGTTGGTGGTGGGGTTAATGCATGGTGTTGGGTGTAGGTTGTAGTGGTGGTGGTGGTGCTTATTGGTTGGTGGTGGATATCGGTACTGGTGCTAGTGGTACTGGTGGTGGTGCTAGTGGCGGTTGTGGTGAAGGTGGTGGTTGGTGGTGTTGATGCTGGTGGTGATGCTGATGGTGGTTAGTGTTTGGTGTTGTATGCCGGTTCTGGCGGTAGTTGTGGTGCTAGTGGCGGTGAAGGTGGTGGGTGGGTGGTGTTGATGTTGGTGGTGGTGATGATGGTGCTTAGCGGTTGGTGTTGTATGATGGTTCTGGCGGTAGTGGTGGTGGTGCTAGTGGCGGTGGTGGTGAAGGTTGTGGGTGGTGGTCTTGATGCTGGTGGTGGTGATGATGGTGTGTGTAGTGGTGATGATGATGAGGGTGGTGGTGTTGGTGGTGCTGATGATAATGGCGGCGGTGGTGAAGGTGGTGGGTGGTGGTGTTGATGCTAGTGGTGGTCGTGGTGGGTGTTGGTGATGATGATGGTGGTGGTGGTGGTGAGCGGTGTTTGCTGGCACAATGTCTAGACAAATGGATAGCCAGCAGAGCCAGTCATTCCAATGATAAATTTCAAAAATAGTCTTCTCTAGGTCTACAAATATGAATATGAAGAAAATGGAGATTTTCTTGAAGAAATTCGAGGTTTAAAAGGGTTAAGAAAGTTTCTAGCGTCCATGTAATGGTGTAACATGAGGCGGTCGCTTAGGGCAGGACTGAATTATATAGTAAACACATGGGTATAACGTATCAATGCTCGGTAGCCAAAAGGATATATTTATATTTGTAGTAAACGACCATCTATGATTACGCTACTACGCCCGTAATGTTGATCTGGGTGCACGCGGTATTATCAATTTCGGCGAGGACAATGTAATATCTTGCGCTTAGAATGAGACGGGTGGTGCTTTAACATTCTTTCATTATTCCTTATCACGTGCCATGTTAGTAACTCGATTAAGGACCGATCTCACGGCTAATGCGACAGTGACGGTTAAATTAAACAATAAGCAGCAAACAATCTTTTTATCATACTTACACTTGCCAAACAATTCCATAAACGCATGTCACCCTCAGGGACATAATGCAGACATTTTAATCATCGTGCAACCACAAAATCTAAAACGACTGACATTATTGCAAATGCAATATTAAGTATTTAAAAACAATTTGCGCATAATGTCGGTTAAGCCAACAGTCAAAACGTTTTCAAAATATTCAACAAAATAGTTTACTAATAAATTAACGTTAGCAACGAAACATTCAAATTATTTTCAAAATATTCGTACATCGCGCATTGCCTGCCTTGTAAACAAATACGCTAGTATACCTCATCCCTCGCGCCAGGCATCACCGCGTTTAGTATTCCTCATCCCTCCTCCTCCTCATACTCCCTACTCCTCCTAGGACCTCCCTTATCAGATCAGCTCTTAAACTCCTTCCTCATATTATCAGAACACCCATTATTTTTACCTACCATACCACGGTAGATAACCACGGAGGGGGGGGGGGGGGGGGGCGCACGCCGCTAAGTTAAAACATAAAATACCCAAATTTTAGGGGTTAACAGATAAATTATTTTCAAAATATTCGTACATCATGCTTGTAAACAAGTACGCTAGCCCCTCAATACCAACTGAGCAAGAATGCTAGCCTCATCTACCTCCTACTCCTCATCCTCCTCATAGATCTCCATTATCAGACCACCTCTTAAACTCCTTCCTCCTATTATCAGAACACCTCTTAAACTATATTATTTTTAACCCTACATACCATTGTAGATAACCACGGAGGGGGGGGGGGGCGCCGACGCTATGTTAAAATGTAAAATACACAACTTTTAAGGGTTAACATTTTCAAGACACTGACTCTTAACATGATTCATTATAAATATTGATTCTCAACTGTGCGAGCATGATCGACACTCTTCTCACATACCAGTGCGTATGATCGACATTCTTCTCACATACCAGTGCGTATGATCGACATTGTTCTAAAACACTTGTGTGCATATAGTCGCTATTATTCTCCAAACAATAACGAACATAAATGTAGAATTGTGGGAATATGTTCGCCATTGTTCGCCAACCAATAGCGAACATAAATGGAGCGTTTTGATTGGTTAAATCAGACCCCCTGCGGTGAAGAACAATAGCGAATATAACCCCCCATTAGTACTAACGTGTTCTGTAAATTGTTGACGATTTTCCGACTTCTTCAGTATTGTAAATATTCGTCATTAGTAATCGTATCTGAATCTACAGGGAAATTGAACATGAGCAGTCAAAGGCTGTTGCTACTCGCCTTCTCGCTTGTTTACCCATGCCCATGCACTAGGGGGAAGAGGATATTGCGATCCGGCAGGCCTGCCGGTCACCCGCCCGTCCACCCTCCCGCACGCCCATCTGGCATCCGTCTGTCCATCCATCTGTTCACTCGTCTGTCTGTCTGTCCGGCGCTGTGTAAAAAATACTGATCCAATTGGCTCAAATTCTAACACAATGAAGGAACCCGAAGCACATGAACATTTCAGGACTTTCACCTTGATCCGGATACAAGAATTCGGATCCGGATCGGCTCCATTTCTGAATCAGTTGATATTTGGTAAATTACTGCTCAGATTAACATTTTGCTTACATCTTCACACCGGATATGCTTTGCCCATACACTCGGATCCGGCAATTGTGGCCCAGGATATGACAATACATTCAGAACCCACAATTGTGGCAAAGTGTGTGACCATACAATCGGATTCCACAAGTTTGAGCTTGCTCCGAAAAAATCGGATAATAAAAACATTGAAAAAATATGGATAATCGAAAACAATCCTGAAAATCCGAAAATTTTTTACAATGAGACAAAAACTGGAGGGCGAGGGTCTGCAATCTCTGAATTGCTCTCGCTGTCTTTATAACATTTTTTCGAATGTTGTAGCTTTTCCGGATTCTTTGCCTATGGGTACACCTCTTTCCTTCGTTAAAATTTGAACCAAATCGGTCGAGTAGTTTTCGAGATTTCCATTGATCCAGTATTTGATCTGATCCGGAGCTGTGTTTGTGTGTATCCGTACCATAGTTAAAGTCTGGAAATCCTCTTCCATGATAACAGCCATTTTAGATCCGTATTGTATTTCTAAATCCTACTCGTGTTTCTGTACTCTTTGTTGTTTGTGACATTTTGTTTACTTTCTAGCTTTACTGCTCTTCACGAAGCTCCATTCAAATATATAAATCCAGTTGTCCGATCAATCATATGACGTCATAATCAACAACGTCAGATTTAAACTGATGTCAAAATCAATTACTTCAAGAATGACGCGACTTAGTCCGTCATAAACGCTTTATAATCCATCAAGTTGTACGAATGGTATCGCTTCACTACTTAATACACATTATGTTAAATATCTTTAAACTAATTTGACTGGGTGCCGTTGCCGCCAAATAGTCAACAGCTTATCTGTATACTTTTTCTGGAAATTGACATTCTGAGCGAGGCAGGGATCGATTGATCGCAATACGGCAAAGCGTAAGTAGAGGTTAGCTACAAATGGGCGGGGCATAGCTAAAACGTGATTCGTTCATTTCGCTGATGCATATTCTGTTGGTAAGTACCGACACAGTGAGGGAGTCCGCATTTTTATCTACCTTCCTGCTGGATTTTAAAAGGTGTTCTACCCGCCTCACTATTACAATTATAAGAGGGCCCAGATGGGTATGACTAACTGTCAACATCATTACCGAACTGAAATTTCGATTCATCCCTGGTGTGCTTTAGAACGGTGACGCCCAACTCTTAAATCTTAAAACCACTACTTCTCCATTAGTGATGAACTGATGTCGCTAAAACCTAAGGGTGATATTCTCGTCATCGCGACACAATAGTGGAGATAATTTTTCGATTTATCACACTGGTGGATTTTATAACGGCAACTGGCCCCGTCCCACCGTTAAATTGTACAATTGCGACGATACTCGTTCTTGATGACGTTTCGATTCACCTCATGCCAATATTTTAAGGGCGCCCCACTATTAAAATGTTTAATTGGTACTTATCTGATATAGATGAATGGATATCGATAAACGTTGATGGGTATTATTCGAGATATTTATCGAAATCATTACTTGGCCCGATTTGTATTCACCCCGTCGAGGGATTAGAAGGATGCTCCGCGCTTAAATTTTAAAATCACCCCCCTCCCCCACCCCAACCCCCCCCCACCCCCGCCTCTGTTAGTGAAGGAATGCATCATAATATAATTTTAAGTGGGCATACGTATAGAGCTAAGAATTTACATTATAGCGGTTCAATGGTCCGTTCAAACTGTAGCCATCTATCATATGACGTCATATGACGTCAAAGTCAACTACGTGACATGTAGGATTACGTCAGAATCACGACGGCATGAGTATTCGATATAGTCCGTCTTCAGCCTGTAATAGTCTGACACATTGTAGGAATTTTATGTTTTTACCATTTAATAAATATTCTTTTAAATATTTTGAAACTGCTTTGACTGAACGCTGTTGCTGCCATAGGCAGCAACAGCGTTCAGTCAAATTAGTTTCAAAATATTTAACAGCTTTCCTGTAACGATTTCTGGAAATTTATAGTCAGGGAGTTCACAGATCGATCAATCACAACACGGACGAGGTGTGGGTGGAGCCAAGATAGAGATGGGCGGCATGGCTAAAACTTGAAAAGTCTATTAAAACTTAAGCAGGCTATTCTAGTGGTACATGAGAATCAATTTCTATTCGCCCCTCCTACCAGGTGTTAGAAGATTGTTCTTATTACACCTTTAAATCGCTACTCCTCCGCGATTGATGACAGAACCTCGACAACGTGTGAGGTGCTTATTAATAGAGGACTCGGTAGGAAAAAATATGAGTAGGCTGAATGTGTGTATATAGATTTGCTACAGTATTAGCCATTTAATAATCATAACAGCCAAAAAACGGCTACTGCAGTAGTCTTCAGAAATGCCCATTTGCAGACCAAAAGAAGACTATTTTTAGGAAATTTATCACTGGAATAACTGGCTCGATAACCGATCCAGTCATTTCAGTGGTAAATTTTCTAAAATAGCGTTCTCTTGGTCTTCAAATGGCCATTTCTATGAGAAAATTAAATTTTTCTTGAATAAATTCAAGGGTTAAATGGTTAATAACAACATACTAAATATTCCCTAGGCTCGCCGCTGCGCTAACTCCAGAAACCAAGGAATATCTATTTACATAATAATGGAGCCGATTTCCAATTCACCCACTGGTAGTGCATGGTTAAAGGGCGGCCCGCCCTCGTTAAATCTTAAGATTTGAGACAAATCTAAGTTTGCTTTGTTCTTCTTGTTGTTGTTTGTTCTTTTTGCTGAGGCTGTGGACATTTTGTATCATTTTACCATTCTTCATTTAGTTTTCATCCAGTCTTCACACACCTATTTTAAGCATAAGTGCCGATAGTACGATTCACTACCCGGATGAGTCGGCCCTAACCCACCCCACCGTTAAATTTGAAAATCACGCCTCCTTTGTTATTGATGAATACATCTCAATAAAACTTAAAAGTTATATTCTATGTGTATTTCTTGACAACATTACGGAGCCCAATTTTGAATGTTCTGCCCTGTTGGGTTTTAGTAGGGCCGCCCCCACCCTCCCATGCAATTTTTAATTCGCCACTCCCCCGTTATGGCAGAATGTTTCTATTGGTAACTCTTAGCATCACTACAGAACCCGATAATTTATTTACTGCCTAATGAGCTTTAGTAGTGAACACCCCATTTAGAGACAAGCATCCGCAGTACAGCTAATTAGTATCTACAGTGATATACAATCTCCTCACCAGTGATGAGTCAGACATTACATGATATGAATGCCAGTTTAGAGACACGCATCCTCAGTGGCTATAAGCAATATAGTTATCGTTACTGTAACACAGCTACGATTGATTGCAAAACAGATCGACCTTAGAGGTTACTCTCAGGCCAATGAAGCCGACCTGATCCAAATGGGTGGACAGGCCCGTGCCGAGGAGTTGCAGAAGCGACTCTTCTGAGCAGAACAGACGGGGAGGTTGCTGGTAATTACCAAATGTGGTCTTGACAACTCCCACAAGAAAGCAGAGCGGTACCATGAGCTTCGTCAGCTAGATGAGAAGGTGACGTCTAGCTTGTGGGTCAAAGCTATAACTACTTGGAAGGCAGAACATCGACTGGAATGCCTGTCTCTTCTACGGAGAAACAGTAGGCGGTTGAACGGTAGGCGGATATCTGAACCCATAGCCCAGAGTATCAGGCGAGGTGAGCAAATTCTCAATGAATGCCTTAGTGAAATGGCAATTGAGGAGAGAGGGTGGCGGGCAGTATGCTCGAGATTCTTCCCAGGCCTCAATGGAGACATCACAACCGAGATTATGGCAAAGATCCAGCAGACGAGACAGAATGCTTTCTACCTTCGCTACACCCATACCTATCGCATCCACAACATCGGAGACGGTAGGGTGATGCTATTTACAAGAACGCTCTTAGCCATGGATGAATGCACTAGGTGCAGCCCAGACATGGGTTGCGACCAGAGAGAAAGCACGCCTCGACTCAGACAATACTGATCGACCTAACACAAGTGGGCATTCGTTCAGTCAACCGACATTGATGTCAAGGCTGCCAATGACCGTCAGCCATTGCTGGGGACAGACTGGCTACGACGGAGAAAGGGAATGGTGGCACTTGATACATATAAAGACACCGCGTGTTTCTGACGATGTCTAACAATGCATCAGGAACGTACTGCTCCATGCGCGAGAGCTAACTAAACAGTTCTATAGCAAGCCTGTGATCAATGTATCGAAGACCTCGATCGATGAGCTAGAAAGGTAGAATTCTTCACGAAGAGTGGTGTACACTGCGGCCAGAGCGGGCACTGACCCCTAACAAGGCAACCGGCACACTATCTGAATAGCATGATCATCGGAGTGTAGGACCACCACACCTTTTTCATTAAGAACATATCCAAGCTGGCTCACATATTGATCTGTGAAAACGGTCAGCAGCGGTTCTCCAAGGCAATCAATCTCACGCTTAGCTGCACAGCTGACTACTGCCCAGCTGGGAAACCGCCGGTAACTGACCTGGGGAGACGGTTGAGTCGCCAATGTCTGCATATGAGAAAGTCTTCTACCACCTCCACGAATTGGCTCGAAGTAAGGCTACACAGTATGGTATAATGTCAACCCTATGGCGATGTCAATTTTTAAAGCTGTTGAACCATATATCGGTTTTATGGGGTGGGGATGGGCCAACGTTGAGTGAGTACAATTATTGTAGGCCTATTTCTCGATAAGCATCTAGCAGGTATACGTGTGTTGTTGTCAAATTTTGACCTAAATACACATTCACGAGGTTTAATTTCTGTATGAGCATCAGGAATGAGATTTATTTCGGATAAAGAAATTTGGGGGGTTAAAATCTAGCGTCTTAGGGACTTAACAATAATATGTGTTCCATTTACAATCGATTATTCTAATGAACGAGATTTATCGTTTGTTTTATCATCACGAGTCGAACAATGGGATATATACATTACCTTTTGTTAATCAGTTCAATAATGGGATATTATCTTTGGACTGCTTATTGAAAACTGTTAGTGTCACACACACCAACAACTTTTAATCAATCACTCTCATTTTAACATTTTGATGGCAAGCGGTCATCGAGTCGTATCGTTTACATTGATTAGATATCAGGGTAATGATGATTTGGCCAGTTACAGGGGTGGGGGGGGGTGGGGTGGGGGTTGGGGGATTGAGGGGGTGGGGTTATAAGCATACGCCTATTGAATTAGGTATATTACCAGTATATTATGCGAACTAACATCACTGGTCCAGGTGGTTGTTAACTCGTGTTATGCCCAATTAGATTTTGTTAACACTGAGTAGCAAAGACATTTATTTACAATTCTATAAATATTATCATGTATGATTATATATTTCGAAACTAATTTGACTGGGAGTTGGTGCTACAAACAACAGCAGCATCTTGATTCATAATAAGCAACTTCGTGGTAATAGAAAATAACGGAATTGCTGACTTTTGTATGTTCGAATGTGTCTGCGTTTTAACCCTTTAATGGACACATTTGCTCAATAAAATTATAATTTTCTCATGTTGCAGACGAAGGAAGATTTTTTAACATCTACCGCTGGAATGTCTTGTTTCGTTATCTAGCCAGTCATTGGCGTGGCGAATTTTCAAAAATAGACTTCTTTAGGTCTGCAAATTAACAGTTCTCAAGACCACTGAAGAGGCCGACTTAGCAGCAATATTTAAAATTTTAAAAGGATTATTCAGTATTTAGTACAGTAGAAATTGACATGGACCCGGACATTTTGTATAACAGACAAATTTTTGTTTTAATCACTTCGGTATGGCCCAAAATACATCCTAGAAATATTCTCCAAAATTCACACATGGGGAAATATGTTTTTTAGAGGAAATTCAAAATGGCCGCCAAGGCGATGACCAATAACCAGGTAATATGTATTTTGACTCTAAAAACCCGTGTTTTGGTAAGTGTTGTACAGTTTAAAGTATGTCATCATCAACATCACTTGATAAACAATAAATTTAATGCAAACTGAGCGACTGTTGTGAAACACAGCGAACAGGCAGAATGGCTGAAATTTGTCTATGCATTTTCACTTTCAAATTTCGAGCTGTTAAGGCAGTGACCTTCACATTTACAATGTATGCTAGAGGGAATGCCTTTCTTAGAGCAACTACACGAGGAACACAGACGTGTGCTGCTTTTACACTGGCACCTTATATTTAGAAGTAGCTCCGGAGCCGCTGCTGACTTGACCGTAATGATCGCCGTCACTGATCCTTGTTCTACTGCATAACCATACTCTTCTTTCTTCAACACAATTGTTAGGTGAAGCCATGTGCTTGCTTGGAGAGGAACCCGAATGCTATGGAAGTATGCTGCCCTAAGTGTGGGTGGCATCCTTTCAACTGGTACATGCTTATGAGAGATGGCAGTCATGTATCTGAGATTGTCTAAGCCAGGACTTCTTGATCCAGCACTATACAAAGACTTAATATACTTTTCACCAATAACCATTATATCCGCCTTTGATCTGGAGATGTCGCCAAATACAAGTACATCTTGTCTGAGGGTTGGTGAAGATTGGATCATTTTCATATGCTTTACTTTGCCCATGCCATATAAAGCTGATGTCGTGTCACATCCCGACATACTACGGACGAATGGCAGGCACATACACAATTCCTTGCCTAAGATCTCTGTGGCCACTTTGATGCATAGCTTATGTTGCTTTGTTTGTAGGAAAATATGTGCAGAGGTGCTTCCATGATAGAGGAGTAAGATCAATATGTCTGTATCGTCAGCAACAACTATCGTAGTTCTTTCAGTTCCTGCCAATTCTAATGCTCTCCTTACAATCACCACATCATCATCGCCTTCATCTACTGCATATACCACCTCAACACCTGCATCTGATAAATGTTTTGCCAACATATTTATGGTATTCTGCTTGTTGCGTTTGATTGATAGAAATCCAGTTTTGTTTCCTGGAACAGGTGTGTTGTCTTGGACAGCTACATCAGGAGCGCCAACTTGATTACGCCGTCGTCGCTTCTTTTCTTGATCCTTTGTGGTCTCAGTTTGATAGTTATCAACTATAACGCATACAGGCGCATCAAGCCTCTGATAATGTACTACTGATGCTACGAATGAGCTACATTGAGTCTCCATTGTTCCAACCTTAGGCCATGGTATCCGATGCAAAAGTGCGCAGCCATCAAATACTCTTGCAGCTGGCTCTGGTGTCTCTTGCTGTAGCATTGATGTGTTCATTTCAATTATATACTTCGCCAATTGTGAATTTTGCGATTTCCTCATAGTTCCGTCATCGTGGAAGAGGGCGGGACATACCGTTGCAAGCTCGTATTAAAAAATCGCTTTGTCTGGAGGCCCTGAAACAGATGCAGGTGACATTAAGCGAGGGTACAGCTCCTGGGAAGCCATATGGACATCTTGATTTCCTACTTTAACTACCTTTCGCATGACAGCAAATGTTACAGCTTGATCTGCTTTCTTTAGCGTAATGTCGCCAAACCTTTTCTCATTTAACTTCTCATGAATTCTTCGACCAATATCAATGGCGTCATCGGTAGTAACACGATGGTCGGCAATCAAACCAGTTGCGATATTTCTCAGTTTGTCGCCTTCAACTGCGAACGGATTGTGTTCTCTGAGAAACAGAGTGGATTTCTTCATGTCTTCTACATCTCGTCTCATATTTGCCGGGTGAACATCTCTGTGTTGTTCCGACCATGTCCCGGTGAACGTGTCAGTCAATGACCGCAGAGTGTGTGTGTACTGTGCTTTGATGTGTGCAGTGAGAAGCCATTTTGTTCTAGCGGATTCCTTGTGCGTTATATTGATCAATCCACCCTGTGTCTTCCCAGCTCTTATTAGACTCTGTTCAATTGTCATATCAGACCAGGTACCACTCCAATACAGGTGAGCATTCCTGCGTACAGCAAAGTGCCTTTCGTGCATGGGACCATCCAGACAAGTACATAGATCATCAGAATCTTGGAGGTAAAGGCGACAACACTTTGTGTAATTGGTGTGCCCTGCAGCAGCAAAGAATGGCAACATTAGTTGTGTCGCCTTTACCAGGAGCCAATTACCAGTACGCGCAGCCCTGATGAACAATCGTACAGTGGCGACAAATTCCATGAACAACGACCACAATTTACCAGTTCTTGATTTCTCTACGTTTTCCTTCAAATTAGAAACTTGCTTACATAGGTCTTGCAAATGGCCATTGTCACAAACAGCATCTGCTGAAATATTATGTGACATAATAGCATCGTATAAATTGCGCAGCTCTGACCACATATCATCCGTTGACATATGTGTTTGACTTTCACAGCATGTTTCTGTTTCGGTTGTTTGCTCATCCTAAGCGTCATCGCTATCAGGATCAACATCACTTTCTTCATCTTGCAGCTCTGCAAATTCAGATTCACCATATGTACTGCTGGGCGTGTTGTCTGCAGCACTGCCTTGTAGAGAAATTATATCAACATCGGGTTGAATTAGCAAAAGATGCAATGCGGCATCTTTTCCCTCCATTATCCTAGGTAGGGAATTCCTAGCATACACGGTTGCCCACAAATCATCGATCCCACCCCCTCCATGATCTTACAGCCCGCTCCAAGAAAGGACATTAGTTGGTGGAAGCCACCCAGCCTTATATACATGTTCCTAAACTGTGGATGAGTGTCTTGCTTAATTGCGTAGCTTTTTAAGTACAATGGCTGGTCAAATGTTATGGTTGTGCAACACAGTCCTGCCTTTAGTGAGTGGGACTGCACATACATCATAGTACTATATACAGCTCCATTTGTTCCTGGATTCAAAGGTACCATGGGGTTATAAACTACTGCCGTGCAGTGGAAATTGTTGCATGTCGTTATTTCAGACATGAACCCCTGCCAGTTTGGTGGCTGACTTGTGAGAAGGCTAGAGTACAACCACAATGTGTCTAATTGGCCGTGCATAGCAATAGGTAAGCTGATGGGGTTAATGGTCTTTATCCTTACATCTGCCATTAGGGATTTATTAGAAGACGTGTAGCGTAGAGCTCCCAAAATCACCAACTTCTTTGATCTCATCAGCAGTTATAGTTTTACGATATATTGCCCCAACTGGGTTAGCCCTGCTTTCGGTTGATGCCATTGTTTGACACTAAATGATCCCCATCACATGCGTTGTATCGTGACCAGAAATCGTGTCCTCGTTGTAATCAAAATTGTCAGCTACCCATTGACAGAACACCCCCCCCCCCCATCCTTCTTCTCCACGAGCCAAGGACACAGGTCTTCAACGGATGTACTTCCAACTGCAGATCTCTGAAATGCAATTACCTGGTCATCGAAAGCACTGAGTCCAAGGGATGAGAGCATATCTATGAAAACACGGGAGCGGGTAGACTGGTGGATGAACAAACCAATGGACAGAAGCAGAGTGATACAAATGATTGCTTTCCAACAGCTTGCATGATACCATGATATAGAGATACCATCTTAAGTTTATTTTTCAACTTGGCAGATTCAATACGAGGTTCAGAATAGATACATGAAATAAGATGTTTCAATGCATCTGGCACCTCGATTTCAAGCTTTTCAAGGTCTAAACTGGACGGTTCTGGATATACATCTGATGGTTGATCAATATCTTTAATTGTTTGATTAATCATAGATCCCACCTGTCTAACAAGTCGCATAGTTGCATCACTCTCGTCACTGGGTGATGCTGCATATGATTCGTGTATGATAGAAGATGCTATCAGTCAATGTGACCACGCTTATCTTGCATTCAACCTGGGATATTGTCACATCTGTCCCAAATCGGCCGAGCAGACGACGCTGGACGTGCTTTATGCTATATGCGGGTACACCATTTGGCACGTAGGTGGTCAATTGCGTACGAGGGTCGTGTAAAGTGAACTGGCGCTGTTGCTGTTCTGGTGCTGTTAGCCAATTGCATAGATGGTTAAAGCCCACATCGTTCATTTCATCAAAGTTCCGGGCATTACTTCCAGAAGCACCACACGAACAGATGTTTCTACAAGAGATGAATTCTTGCATACATTGACGATGATATTTGGCTTTAACAGCACATAGATCACCTGCAAAAAGTATTCTTGCTTTAACATCATTCGCTAATGAATCGTGCCTTTTGCCACACGCGTTTAACAAGGTTCCCTGGACTACACTGAGTTTACCCGTACTAACATATTCAATATTGCTTATGTGAGAATGCCGTTCAGGGTGACGGCGGACAGCATCAAAGTCGAGCTCTTCAGCACATATCAAACAATGAGTATGGTAATCATAATGATTAGATTCGGAGCACAGCGTAGGGGTAGATGGTCGCACTCCTTCATCGTTTCTGTTTTGCTGTTGCACTTTTGCAATATTTCTAGGCAACGTGTACTTTTTGTAGCATTTATCGTGTACATAATGTTCATTCGACGCAGATAGTTTCAAATCAATACCGTCTCCACGAAGCTTTGAAGCGTCAAGCAGCGTTGAAAGCCCATTAAGACTAAGTTTCCTAGAACTGCTGCTATCATGGGAAACATTACATACAACACATGTTTTTTCTTGTGTAGGGTCAGACATAATTGTACTAAACCATTAATTAGCATGAACAATGTGATTTTGACTCTATATATTTATCGTTTTATAATTGAATCGATTTAACTTACTTCAAGTAACATTTTTTAAATTTACCCCGGATTATATATTATTGTAATAGTAAGAATAATAGCGTTATGAATATTTATATCATTGACTGCATAGTGGCGATCAACATGCTGTCCATATGTGTAACTCTCTCCGTCAGATCTTTAAAAAAACTAGCCATACATTGATGTACCATGTTCTGGAATTCACACTCATGTATCAAATCATATATGGTTGTTATAGACAGGTTTTACTGATTAATTTTAATTTACATTAGTATGTCTTACAGGTAATTTGACTGGGATGTGTTGGCATATACACAATTGACAATAGCAATTGTCAGTAGGTCTAATTTTATAAAATTCTCAACAGATTACCTATTTATGCTAAATATTTTTCACATTTCGTTCCCTAACTTCAAAGGGTTAAAAATCAGGTTTCCCCAAGGGTGAATTTGTGAGAATGTCTTGTGTGGACTCTGGACCGTCATAAAAAGTGTTTGGAACACACAATCGTCTGTTATACAAAATGTCCGGGTTAGCCTATATTTCTGTTGATTTATACTGGACTAATTGGTCAAAACGAAAATTTAATTAAACTCGGTTTATCTGTTTGAGCATGATTACGGCAGCTTGCAATCCGTGACCATATTAAACCGGTTTACGATGTCAGATCGGTAGGCCTATATCGCGCAGCTCTAGCTCGAACATGAATCAAAACAAAAAGGCATACACATCCATCACGCACGCTGTGGCCATGGAGGTGAATGTTGGATCGAGGGAGCTCCCGGAGAGGGATACGAGCCTACTACCAAACCCGTCTTCCGGTATCATGGCTGTTTCTGGCACGGATGAGATCAACATCACTAAGGTGAAGAGGCTAACGGGCGATATAGGAAGACGATCGCAAGAGACGATACAATGAGAGCATATGGATGCACACTATACAGTGGGCGTGTAGCAATAACTGTGCACCCAGAACAACACTGCCACAGTGAACGAATGTGCCCTACCGGCACTTCCTCATCCATGACTTGGAAGCCGTCCTAGATGTTATTATGGCCCATCCAACGGAGACTCTCACGATCGAGGGTACCCACAAGTCCCACATACCAATATCAGTGTCAGTCGGTTGCTCCATAGACGGCTTTACGAGCGAGCCGACTCGCCTGTGCAATGCCAAACCCCCATGTGCTGATCACAGAGTTTATGCAAGAAATCCAATGATGAGCAGGCCGAATCGATCTGATGCAGATATTGTCCGGGCACCTGGACACACCTATGGGTAATCCCATCATGTCGATGGGACACTGGCATGAAGTACGCGTTTGTTTGACCAGTCTGATCGACACATTCTTGTTTTAACTTGATAGCAGCCTCTACATCAAAGCTGTAGATCCATACCGGACAATCTATATACTGTTGTATTGGCAGCATTGCCATTGCAGGAAACGGGTATCCACGGATTACCTCTGATCTCTAACTAGCTCACCATTGATGGTCCTCTGATCTGTAACTGGTCTACTACTGATAGGAATGTTAGGATCGGTGAACTTCTCCAACTCTCAAGCGCTAAATGTGGACAATTATGGAGTCTACCGGATCATAGCTCATACAAGATTCTTTCTAGTTTTATCTAAATACAACTCTGGCCACGCACACACGCGCGAAAGCACACACTCTCGAGTGTATGCGCGCACGTGCGCCCGCACGCAAATTCAATGCTTTGTGAGTCCAATAAATGTAGTACAATGGTATATACACACTTAAGCTGCATTTACCTGGCATGCGGAAAGCGGGTTGAGGAAACGACACGCGGACTATACTTCAGATCGCTCTTTACTATTTTCCTTCATCCATTTACCTGCATGCGGTAAACGGCATGCGGAACGCGGAACGGCGGGATGCGAAAAAAACGGTCGCTCAGTGTAGCGATTTTTCCGGACGGAAAATATTCCGTTGCGGAATAGAGCACATGTAACCTAGCAACGGAAGAGTAATCTAAGTAGTTAAAGCTGATAATCGTCTAAAATTATAAGAACTAATTTGTCGAAAAAAATCGGAAATCAGTAATATTATAATTACATGTTATTAGATTAGGCGAAGGTATCATTTTTTAATCTAGTCGTCAGTATCCGCCATTTTGGATCTGCATCTCTCGCCTCCGTACATAAACGTGTTGTAGTAGTCGCAGTGGAAAGCTAGATATCAAAGCGTAATAAATGTGTTGCCGCTTTTCCAAGAAATTTGATAGAAATATCGCAATATCACCAATATAAATGCAATAAAATAACGCACTGATTCCGCGTGCAGGTAAATGGTACATGCGATATTTTACCCGCATTCCGCATACCCTCTTGCCGTTCCGCGTTCCGCACTCCGCGCGCCAGCTAAACGCAGCTTTACCCGTATTAGCAATAAGACTCACCTACGGATGGACTGCATTGTCTAACGGTGTTAACGCTCCCAAACAAAATACCAGCACAGCGTTGTTAATATGCTCCAGTTTATGAGATGATTGAGGGAACAAGACCACCTATATTCATTGCGATCTATATTTATTACTGTTAAATAACAGCAGACTAATACTATCCCAGAACGCGGCGACGCAGCGTGTGTGCCAGTTAACGGATGAGTGACGATGGCTGAGATATTCATAATAATAATAATAATAATCTTTATTTCAAGAGGGTACATCGTCAGTGGCCTGATGTTCCCGAGGCCCTCAAAACCAGCGGTAACAGTAATGCGATGCGACTAAGCCTTGCGTTCCGTAAGGAAAATGTTTCAAAACGTTTTGCTAAGCTGTAAAGTATTGACAATCTGCTGTTTTCGCATTATTTACATCATATAATATACAAAATGAGAAAAGTCGGGTTTGCACGCGCAGAGCGCTCTGAAACGTTTTCCCTACGGAACACAAGGCAGGTCCGGGAGTACCGAAAAGCTTGCTTAAGGCAGTCACATATTTTAGATTTGGTTTAAACGTGATTTATTTGTTCAGATGGGAGCACGATAAGACTTAGAGTCTTATGCCCGTGTCTCCCATACACATACAGATTATTCAAAACTTTTTTACAACAAAATGGCGGCAAATCATAATAGTTTAATTAATTGTAGTCTATTGGTGTGCATAAGTATGTGAATGTTGAGTGTGAGGTGGGGGGAGAGTAGGAAGAAAGACCGAGATAGAAAGGGAGATGGGGAAAGGGGGGGGGAGGGTGAGATATAGAGAGAGCGAGGAATAAGATCAAATGGAAGAATAGCAGAGGTGAGCTCTAGGTGCTGCCTTCGCCCCGACCTGTACGTGTTGGGCTGCTGTCCATTTACCCCGTAAACTATAAGTTCACAAACAGGAAGCTACTGAAAGCGGTTGGTGTTAATTATGTATTGACATACCGTATTACAGATCAGTTTGTTCATTTCCAAGTTGGTAGTGTAAGTCCCGTATAGAAGCTGGTTGACCGTAAGATTAGCAAGAGAAATATCGTTCAAGGCAAGCTGATTTTGGAAAACGACTCTTTGCTCGTTAAAAAGGGCACAATGTAAGAGGTAGTGGTGTGTAGATTCATCATTGTGCCCACAAGAACAACTGGCAGATTCCGACAGAAAGTTGTCAAATAGATGTCGGTTTAAAGAACTACAACCATTTCGGAGCCTGCATAGCATTATGTTGGCAAACCTCGGGCCTACGTAATACCACTCAGGGGGTTGTCGTATGGATGACATAGCCTTGAGTTTGCTTTTAAATTCTAGAAGAGTGACAGAATCTCTCACCGGCACAGGAAGCATATTCCAGGCGCGGATCGTTGCTGGGAAAAAGGATCCAGAGAATAGCTCAGTACGGCAGCGGAATGGAGTGAAGAAATTTGGATGACGGATATTGTAAGGATTTCGTACTTGGGATAGTGTGGGAAGATGGTTGACCAGAACCTCACAGGTCATCCCGTTAATAATTTTAAATAGCATAGATAATCTATGAAATTCACGTCTGATTGACAAGGTTTCGATGCCTGTTTCTAAGTACAGGTCTTCAGTGCTCGCACTACGTGTCATTCCACATACCGTTCTGAGAGCATCTTTTTGGATATCCTCTAGCCGAATTACAAGATATTGTGGAATATTATCCCACACAACATCTGCATATTCTAACGATGGTCTAATAAATGTTTTGTACATGATCTCGAGACATTTACGGTCTAGAATATATTTTAGACCTTTAAGTAAGGAGAGTTTGTGTTGAGCGTTTGCTATGAGATTACTCACATGGTTAAGCCAATTCCCTTTGTTATTAAAGGTAATGCCGAGGTGCTTATGATCAGTTGATGGTAGAATTTCAGAATCTTTGAAGTTGATTGAAAAGGATGTGGGCTCGTTGCGCAGGGAAAAAATTAGAGATGTAGTTTTCGAGGCATTAAACTCGACGAGCCACATGTTTGCCCAATGCGTCATGGTCAGTAGATCGTAATCGAGTGTGGCAGTGTGTTCTTTTAGATCATCTGACATTACATATAGGCACGTGTCATCAGCAAAAAGTCTAATATTGTGAATTATATTGCTGGGCATGTCATTAATAAAAACTAAGAATAACAAAGGACCAAGCACAGAGCCTTGTGGCACTCCAGCATGTAAACGAAGTAGGGTGGACTCATTGCCGTTTATAACTACTCGCTGGTATCGGTTTCCAAGATAATTTTCGAACCATGTAAGTAGATTTCCACAGATACCAAAATTCCTAAGCTTCTGTAGGAGGCCGCGATGCCATACTCGATCAAAGGCTTTAGATATATCGAAGAATAGAAAGATTATTTCCTTTTGATCGTCAAGGGCTTGAGTAATATCCGTGTAGATATCAAGCAGTTGATTTACTGTAGAATGTGATGGAAGAAAGCCAGACTGATATAGAGTGATATCATGTCTAATATAGTTATAGATATGTTTAAAAACGGTTCTCTCCATAACTTTACTAAGACAACTCAACAGTGATATTGGTCGATAATTTGAACATAAGCTCTTGTCTCCTTTCTTGAATATAGGAGTTACATTAGCGATTTTCCAAGAAGTGGGGAACTGCGCACTAGAAAGTGAGTAATTAAAGAACCACGCTAGTATTGGGACCAATACTTGTTGGCTCTCGAATAATAGTTTCGGGCTTAATTTATCCGGGCCAACAGCTTTAGACGTGTCCAGATTGGACAGTACATCGGAGATGTCAGTGTTTGATATTGTAATTGAGTGGAGAGTATTGTCCGTATACATAGATAGAGGCGGTAAGCTGGCATTAGCATCGTCAATATTGGCGATGCTAGAGAAGTACCGGTTAAGGAGGCTTGCCTTTTCTAAAGAGTCGTAAGAGAATGAGCCGTCATCGCGCTTCAGAGGCGGCATTTCGCTAAAATTAGAGTTAGTATCACATAGGAACGTCTTACATATTTTCCACCACTCTTTAGAACCTGTGCGTCCATGTCTTATTTTTTCAGCTAATTTATTCCTGAAGTTTTCTTTCGCTGTTCGGACTAATGTATTGATGTGGTTTCTCTGTTTTTTAAAGTTGGCCACATCTTGCTCTCGGTTAGTTTTCCTTGATTTCTTGAACAATTTTTCCCTGACTCTCATTTCGTGCTTTATTTTGCTGGACATCCAGACTTTATCGTTTGGGTTTATAGTTATAGTCTTATTTGGGATACTAATACTAGCAGCGGCAATAATGTTTGTAGTGATTGTCTGACACCAAATGTCGACGCCATTAGCATCGGAGATGTTGTTCCAGGGTGCGTTAGTTAAGTGATCCCTAAATAAATCCCAATCAGCTTTCGCATAGTCCCATATATGGCGAGTGTATGTTTTACGTTTAGGTATGGAGGATGATAAAACCAAATATACTGGAGTATGATCACTACAAAATGGCGCAAGTACTTTTTAGATTTATTTGACCATCTAAGTATGTCAGTCGCATAACATAGCTATTAAAACAGTTGTATAACCAATATATGTAACCTACCGCTGTCCCAATTGACCTGTCCAGTTTTAGCTATTCCCCTAAGCCACACCCACACCTCGCTCGTGTTGGGATCGATCGATCTCTGACTATCAATTTCCGGAAAACTCTACAGGTAAGCTGTGAAAAATTTTAAAACTAATTTGACTGGGCGCTGTTACTGCTTATGACAGCAACAGCGTCCAGTCAAATTAGTTTCAAAATAGTCAACATCATATTTCTTAAATAGCAAAAACATGCAATTCGTACAACGTGTCGGACTATTAACCGCTGAAGACAGGCTTAATCGAATCATTTATGACGTCATGAGTATGACGTCAGCATATACGTCGCGTAGTTGATTATGACGTCATATGATTGAGTGAGGAAATGGATTCATGAATTAGCTGCGTATGCCTGTGTATCTGTGGATCTCTGATCTCTGTGACCATTAATTTCCAGAAAAATGTACGTATAAGCTATTATATACTTTGAAACTAATTTGACCGGGCGCTGTTGCTTTTTGAAATTAGTTTCAAAATATTCAACAGAATATTTCTTAAATGGTAGGCATAAAGATATACAATTTGTACAACATGTCGGAATAGTAAGCGCTAAAGACGGACTATTTCGAGATTATGACGTTATCTTACACGTCGTGTAGTTGCTCATGAGGTCATATGGTGTCATATGATGGATGGATAAACTTGGAAAGGGCCATTGAGTGGTGCACAGCTAGAGATTGATCCATTCGTCTATTTCCCAACGTCACATTCGTCGGATCTGCCATGACAATCTAAGGGATAGTTAGTATGATAAGCAAAACAGATTTCATCATTTTATCATTTATCTATTTTTGAACCGTTAATTTCCACAATCTCAATTTCAATATAACTATATACATATGCGCTGTTGAATATTTTGAAATTAAGCTGACGAGAATCCACTGCTGTTTGTTAACTTAGTTTCATAAAATGCAACGTAATATTGAACAAATCTCGGGTTTAAATGTTTACGATATCGCATGGAATGCAGGCTAAGTTATGGTTCGAAGACCCTGGGACACCCACGCTTAAGAGATGTTACCTCGCCCCGGACAATGACAGCGGGCATTTATTGTTTTAGCTATGCCCCGCCCATCTCTAGATAAACTCCACCCACACCACGCCCGTGCCGGAATCGATCGATCGACTATCAATTTCGAGAAAACCATACAGGTAAACTGCTGAATATTTTGAAACTAATTTGAATGGGTGTTGTTGCTGCATGTGGCGGTAACAGGACCCAGTTAAATTAGTTTCAAAATGGTTAACAGCATGTTTATTAAATAGCACAGACATACAAGTCGTACAACTTGTCGGATTATTACGCGTTTAAGACGGACTAAATCGAGTCGTGCATGCCGTAATTGATAATGACGTCATCATACACGTTACTGGGTAGATTAATATGTCATACGACGTCATGTGATAGATGGATACACTGGAAAGATCCATGGATGAATCAACGTTTAGCTATGCCCTGCGCATCAATAACTAAGCTCTACCGACGCTCTGTCCGTGTTGGTATTGCTAGAACCATGAATTCCCAGTATCCCAATACCAAGGTAGCTAACTATACAGCTGCATATGGCAGCAACAATGCCCAGTCAAATTACTTTCAACATATTAAACATAATGTTTATTAAATGACAAATACCCACAATTTCTAAACTGACGGACTAGATCAATGTTCATGACGGACTTAATTACGTCATTCATTGCACATTTTGATTCTGACGTCAGCCTACATATGGCGCAATTGATTATGACGCCATATAGGTAACTAGCAGATAGGATTCATCCATTGCGTTTAACACTATTACGAGATGCATTACATTTATTGTGTCATGTATTTCGAATAGTAATCTTGTCAACAATAAGTTACAATAGAATAATTTCATTGCCGAATATCTTCGATCTCTGGCCGGTGAACATGGCCAGATCCGGATTAAGCCTATTTGGGGCCAAGGGCTAATTAGTTGTGGTGGTCCCTTTATTGGGGGGATCAAGCTGAAGCCGCCAAATACAATAAATTCGTTACGTATGTGTTAAAATGTTGTTTTAATATTTTGGAACCAATTTGACTGAATGCTCGTGGTGCCAAAGCAGCGTCAGCTTCCAGTCGAACGAGTTAAAGTAATCAACAACTTACACAAATCATTACTGTAAAAGTGAAATATCGGAATTACAAGTTCAAATGGGTAAAATGCGATAATTTACCGTTCCAGTTTTATCTATGTCACGCCAATCTCTAGCTAAGCTCCACCTAGACTTCTCCGTGTTGCAATCAATCGATCTCTAAACTGCCTGACTATCAATTTTCAGAAGAGTTAGCTGTTGAATAATTTGAAACTAATTTGACCAGGTGTTGTTGCTGTATGTGGCAGCAACAGCGCCCAGTCAAATTAGTTTCAAATAATCAAGAGCATATTTATTAAATCGTAAAGAAATATAATTCGTACAGTCACGCTTAGTCCGTCACCAATTATCGGTTCTTGACGAATTTATCTACGTCACTCATCTTGTCATTGATTTTGACGTCAGCCTTCACGTAGTTGATTATGCAGTCTTATGACGTCAGATGATGAATGGAAGAATGGAATCGGAAACACTGGAAAGGTTCGTTGTTTTCTATTTGGCGCCCACCCACACACCCACCCACAAATTATTGTGGGGCACGGGGCTGTGGCGCCTTTAACCAGGGGTGTAGGAAGGTACTTGGACCTGGGGAAGGGGGGCTGGGGGCTGAAGCATGGGTGACGCCAAAAGCCTAGGGTCGCTATGGGAATACACTATGGGAGAGGCAAGCCTTTGGTGTGGGGTGTTGCTATCGCCCCACCCATCCCCTTGGCCCCCACCCCTGTTCCTACGCCTATGTCTATATATTGCCTTAATCCGACTCTGTTACAAAATATGTCATCCTGCAGCGCCTATGCAACGACAAACGAGATTTATTGCTCATATTTGGATTTAGATCATCGCGTTTTTGTTTTAGGGCGCGTATTACACTGTTGAAACTAGTAACTTTCTATTGCTGTAGATACGCCCGTGATGATCCCCCGAATGTCCGTAGTGACGGCATCTGGTGATTTGGACACCCCTTCTTCAGCTGCGTTGAATTTACCACCTTGTTACTATAAGTCGGCCCTATGCTAATTTCCTTTGTAACTGAACGGTAGGAGTTGCAGTCTTGGTCATAGAATCCAAGGTTTTGGCCACCAATATAAATGCAATAAAATAACGCACTGATTCCGCGTGCAGGTAAATGGTACATGCGATATTTTACCCGCATTCCGCATACCCTCTTGCCGTTCCGCGTTCCGCACTCCGCGCGCCAGCTAAACGCAGCTTTACCCGTATTAGCAATAAGACTCACCTACGGATGGACTGCATTGTCTAACGGTGTTAACGCTCCCAAACAAAATACCAGCACAGCGTTGTTAATATGCTCCAGTTTATGAGATGATTGAGGGAACAAGACCACCTATATTCATTGCGATCTATATTTATTACTGTTAAATAACAGCAGACTAATACTATCCCAGAACGCGGCGACGCAGCGTGTGTGCCAGTTAACGGATGAGTGACGATGGCTGAGATATTCATAATAATAATAATAATAATCTTTATTTCAAGAGGGTACATCGTCAGTGGCCTGATGTTCCCGAGGCCCTCAAAACCAGCGGTAACAGTAATGCGATGCGACTAAGCCTTGCGTTCCGTAAGGAAAATGTTTCAAAACGTTTTGCTAAGCTGTAAAGTATTGACAATCTGCTGTTTTCGCATTATTTACATCATATAATATACAAAATGAGAAAAGTCGGGTTTGCACGCGCAGAGCGCTCTGAAACGTTTTCCCTACGGAACACAAGGCAGGTCCGGGAGTACCGAAAAGCTTGCTTAAGGCAGTCACATATTTTAGATTTGGTTTAAACGTGATTTATTTGTTCAGATGGGAGCACGATAAGACTTAGAGTCTTATGCCCGTGTCTCCCATACACATACAGATTATTCAAAACTTTTTTACAACAAAATGGCGGCAAATCATAATAGTTTAATTAATTGTAGTCTATTGGTGTGCATAAGTATGTGAATGTTGAGTGTGAGGTGGGGGGAGAGTAGGAAGAAAGACCGAGATAGAAAGGGAGATGGGGAAAGGGGGGGGGGGTGAGATATAGAGAGAGCGAGGAATAAGATCAAATGGAAGAATAGCAGAGGTGAGCTCTAGGTGCTGCCTTCGCCCCGACCTGTACGTGTTGGGCTGCTGTCCATTTACCCCGTAAACTATAAGTTCACAAACAGGAAGCTACTGAAAGCGGTTGGTGTTAATTATGTATTGACATACCGTATTACAGATCAGTTTGTTCATTTCCAAGTTGGTAGTGTAAGTCCCGTATAGAAGCTGGTTGACCGTAAGATTAGCAAGAGAAATATCGTTCAAGGCAAGCTGATTTTGGAAAACGACTCTTTGCTCGTTAAAAAGGGCACAATGTAAGAGGTAGTGGTGTGTAGATTCATCATTGTGCCCACAAGAACAACTGGCAGATTCCGACAGAAAGTTGTCAAATAGATGTCGGTTTAAAGAACTACAACCATTTCGGAGCCTGCATAGCATTATGTTGGCAAACCTCGGGCCTACGTAATACCACTCAGGGGGTTGTCGTATGGATGACATAGCCTTGAGTTTGCTTTTAAATTCTAGAAGAGTGACAGAATCTCTCACCGGCACAGGAAGCATATTCCAGGCGCGGATTGTTGCTGGGAAAAAGGATCCAGAGAATAGCTCAGTACGGCAGCGGAATGGAGTGAAGAAATTTGGATGACGGATATTGTAAGGATTTCGTACTTGGGATAGTGTGGGAAGATGGTTGACCAGAACCTCACAGGTCATCCCGTTAATAATTTTAAATAGCATAGATAATCTATGAAATTCACGTCTGATTGACAAGGTTTCGATGCCTGTTTCTAAGTACAGGTCTTCAGTGCTCGCACTACGTGTCATTCCACATACCGTTCTGAGAGCATCTTTTTGGATATCCTCTAGCCGAATTACAAGATATTGTGGAATATTATCCCACACAACATCTGCATATTCTAACGATGGTCTAATAAATGTTTTGTACATGATCTCGAGACATTTACGGTCTAGAATATATTTTAGACCTTTAAGTAAGGAGAGTTTGTGTTGAGCGTTTGCTATGAGATTACTCACATGGTTAAGCCAATTCCCTTTGTTATTAAAGGTAATGCCGAGGTGCTTATGATCAGTTGATGGTAGAATTTCAGAATCTTTGAAGTTGATTGAAAAGGATGTGGGCTCGTTGCGCAGGGAAAAAATTAGAGATGTAGTTTTCGAGGCATTAAACTCGACGAGCCACATGTTTGCCCAATGCGTCATGGTCAGTAGATCGTAATCGAGTGTGGCAGTGTGTTCTTTTAGATCATCTGACATTACATATAGGCACGTGTCATCAGCAAAAAGTCTAATATTGTGAATTATATTGCTGGGCATGTCATTAATAAAAACTAAGAATAACAAAGGACCAAGCACAGAGCCTTGTGGCACTCCAGCATGTACACGAAGTAGGGTGGACTCATTGCCGTTTATAACTACTCGCTGGTATCGGTTTCCAAGATAATTTTCGAACCATGTAAGTAGATTTCCACAGATACCAAAATTCCTAAGCTTCTGTAGGAGGCCGCGATGCCATACTCTAATTTGAATGGGTGTTGTTGCTGCATGTGGCGGTAACAGGACCCAGTTAAATTAGTTTCAAAATGGTTAACAGCATGTTTATTAAATAGCACAGACATACAAGTCGTACAACTTGTCGGATTATTACGCGTTTAAGACGGACTAAATCGAGTCGTGCATGCCGTAATTGATAATGACGTCATCATACACGTTACTGGGTAGATTAATATGTCATACGACGTCATGTGATAGATGGATACACTGGAAAGATCCATGGATGAATCAACGTTTAGCTATGCCCTGCGCATCACTAACTAAGCTCTACCGACGCTCTGTCCGTGTTGGTATTGCTAGAACCATGAATTCCCAGTATCCCAATACCAAGGTAGCTAACTATACAGCTGCATATGGCAGCAACAATGCCCAGTCAAATTACTTTCAACATATTAAACATAATGTTTATTAAATGACAAATACCCACAATTTCTAAACTGACGGACTAGATCAATGTTCATGACGGACTTAATTACGTCATTCATTGCACATTTTGATTCTGACGTCAGCCTACATATGGCGCAATTGATTATGACGCCATATAGGTAACTAGCAGATAGGATTCATCCATTGCGTTTAACACTATTACGAGATGCATTACATTTATTGTGTCATGTATTTCGAATAGTAATCTTGTCAACAATAAGTTACAATAGAATAATTTCATTGCCGAATATCTTCGATCTCTGGCCGGTGAACATGGCCAGATCCGGATTAAGCCTATTTGGGGCCAAGGGCTAATTAGTTGTGGTGGTCCCTTTATTGGGGGGATCAAGCTGAAGCCGCCAAATACAATAAATTCGTTACGTATGTGTTAAAATGTTGTTTTAATATTTTGGAACCAATTTGACTGAATGCTCGTGGTGCCAAAGCAGCGTCAGCTTCCAGTCGAACGAGTTAAAGTAATCAACAACTTACACAAATCATTACTGTAAAAGTGAAATATCGGAATTACAAGTTCAAATGGGTAAAATGCGATAATTTACCGTTCCAGTTTTATCTATGTCACGCCAATCTCTAGCTAAGCTCCACCTAGACTTCTCCGTGTTGCAATCAATCGATCTCTAAACTGCCTGACTATCAATTTTCAGAAGAGTTAGCTGTTGAATAATTTGAAACTAATTTGACCAGGTGTTGTTGCTGTATGTGGCAGCAACAGCGCCCAGTCAAATTAGTTTCAAATAATCAAGAGCATATTTATTAAATCG
Organism: Chaetoderma sp. LZ-2023a; assembly: GCA_034401795.1. NCBI lineage: Eukaryota > Metazoa > Mollusca > Caudofoveata > Chaetodermatida > Chaetodermatidae > Chaetoderma > Chaetoderma sp. LZ-2023a. Next base: position 110,880,255 of record CM067373.1, read on the forward strand.
TAAAGAAATATAATTCGTACAGTCACGCTTAGTCCGTCACCAATTATCGGTTCTTGACGAATTTATCTACGTCACTCATCTTGTCATTGATTTTGACGTCAGCCTTCACGTAGTTGATTATGCAGTCTTATGACGTCAGATGATGAATGGAAGAATGGAATCGGAAACACTGGAAAGGTTCGTTGTTTTCTATTTGGCGCCCACCCACACACCCACCCACAAATTATTGTGGGGCACGGGGCTGTGGCGCCTTTAACCAGGGGTGTAGGAAGGTACTTGGACCTGGGGAAGGGGGGCTGAAGCATGGGTGACGCCAAAAGCCTAGGGTCGCTATGGGAATACACTATGGGAGAGGCAAGCCTTTGGTGTGGGGTGTTGCTATCGCCCCACCCATCCCCTTGGCCCCCACCCCTGTTCCTACGCCTATGTCTATATATTGCCTTAATCCGACTCTGTTACAAAATATGTCATCCTGCAGCGCCTATGCAACGACGAACGAGATTTATTGCTCATATTTGGATTTAGATCATCGCGTTTTTGTTTTAGGGCGCGTATTACACTGTTGAAACTAGTAACTTTCTATTGCTGTAGATACGCCCGTGATGATCCCCCGAATGTCCGTAGTGACGGCATCTGGTGATTTGGACACCCCTTCTTCAGCTGCGTTGAATTTACCACCTTGTTACTATAAGTCGGCCCTATGCTAATTTCCTTTGTAACTGAACGGTAGGAGTTGCAGTCTTGGTCATAGAATCCAAAGTTTTGGCCACCTAGGAACATCACTTATCAACCAGATTTCACAATCATTTGATATAATAATCAGGATCAACTTTCACGTTCCGTTATTTTTAAAATAGCCAACTCCTGCCCCTACCGTGATCTCTGTTGCAAAACTGTCACACTTAGCAAACACCAACCTATCCATACCAATGTATACCTTCCTAACATAGGCCTACCTGATTCTAGTTTTTCCATAGCTTCTACTTAGATAAAACAGAGCCCCGACTCTCGTGACAAAATGTGTCCACTACTCCGTGCTCAGATTCGGATACAGCCTCCAGCTCTTGTTCCCAACCCACACACCCCGCTCTAGCCCCAATTCTCGACCTGGTGATGCAGGACAATTTTGTGTAGAGTTTTTGAACGAAAGAAATGTACAGATCCAAAATTATTCCATAATATAATATTTCATCTAACGTTGGGTGGGTCTGCGGGTTGACCCGTTCAATCCTTCTCTTCATTCTTTCTATCAATGCATAGATGCACATTTAGCTATGCCCCGCTCATTCATATCTAAAAAAAACTCCGCCTACGCTTTGCACGTGTTTGAATTGATCGAATCCTGAACTCCCTGAATCTCAATTTCCAGAAAACTATACAGATAAGCTGTTGAATAATATAATAACTAGTTTAACTGGGTGCATGGAGAGTTAGCTCACTACGACCCCCACCCCGCCCCTGTTCTCTCGCTTTCAAGAATTATATGTCTCAGCGTGACGAAACATCTATATATCCCCTCTTGCGACAACTCAACCATTTAATGGTCAAGTTGGTCTGAAAACGATCTCTGTAGTGATCTTGAGAAATTCCATTTGTAGGCGAAGAGAAGCGATTTCCTTGAAAATTTACTAGTGGAATGACAGGCTCGCCGGTAAATTTCCCCACAAATACTCTTAATCTTAATTTTCTTGAAAAGTCTTGCCCTCTTATGGGTTAAACTGATATAATTAGTATTTTGAGCGCTTTAAGATGCCGTTAACAAACCAGGTGATAGGAGCGTAAAGGTAAGACCATCCAAGAGCTTTGAGAAAAAAAGGTGTGGCAAGGGACACGATAGAGGGACCCATTTTTAGCTACGCCTCGCCCACTGTGTACGTGGGTTGTGTTAGATTTATATAATTTAAACCCTGAATCACCTGTACCCAAATTTCACGGTAACTGTACAGGTAAGTTCTGCATATTTTGATAGTCAACAAAATGTGTATTAAATTGTAAATTCATCAAAGACATACAGATTTGCCGTACACTTGCCGGACATTTCCAGCTTTATGACAGAGTATGCTCCGCCATGTACGATTGTGACGTCAGCTTAAATGTGACGTAATTGAATATGACGTCATATACTTGAGTAACAGAGCGGATATCTCTATTGCTCAATTGAGGTTTTACGGAAAGCATTCAAGCGTGACACAAAGTTAGTTCAAACCCTGTCGTGCGCTATAGCAACCTTAAATGGACGGATGGATTAATAATTATGCATTCATACAATATATCAACGTAGATATTCACACACACGCGATACGGCTACAATAGATATACAGGTAAATTAATAATATATTATCAGACACCGGCTGAACGAACGTGGATACGCGTGAGCGCACGAGAAGCTACAAATGCATCGATTTAGAACATACCCAGGGGCTTCGAAATAAATACGCCCTGCAAAGTTCTCTCCACACATGGACACACACGCATTGACTCACGAAGACATGGCATATTCCCGTTATGCAATATGATACATTGCCTATATACGCATATAGAATGTGTCTATTAACCCTTACCACAATGATGTCAGCGGGTTTTTCAAATTAAATTACAAGATGAACGGGTGTACATTTTTCAACAAATTTGGTGGAGGATGGTGCTGTCGAAGACCGCAGCATCGCCCACCAAAATTATTGAAAAATGTACACCAGATTCTTTGCTATTGATATGGTAAAAGAGAGAATATTGACATCAGAGTGGTGAGGGTTAACAACTATGACACACGTGTTTATTGTATGCATATGCAATTGTAGGTTGTTTGGAAGTAGATAGGAGCAATTAGCAATCCAAGTTTATTTATGTACGAAACATATACACATGGACTGGCTGGTTGGTTGGTTGGTTGGTTGGTTGGCTTGCTGGCTGGCTGGCTGCCAATCAGCCAGCCAGAGATTACATATGCTATATACATAATTAAATCGTATAGGTGTTGTGTTGAATATTTTAAAACTAACTTGCAGCTGTTGCTGCCTATTTAGATTCAAAATGTTCAACCCTGTACAGCGGCTCTGAATCTGACGCACTGGAAATCCAAGGTTTAACCGATTAACATACGTCGGGCCGGAATTCCGTCACCCTCAACACGCCTAATTCAAAATAAATTATGTTACACAAACAATAATCATATTTTTGCATCAATGAGATAGTGCCGGGAGAACCAGGTTTACCTTCCCTGACTCTTGTGGATCTCGAGGTAAATGTTTCGCTAACTGGGCATAATCGAGAGCATATTCGCGAGCACGTAGTGATTTTACATTATAGATATAATACGATCATAAAACGATAGATAACCCAAATAGTTTCCATGCCCCTTTAGTTGATTGGCTGGTTGCTTGGTTGTTTAGCTGGCCAGTCGGGCGTTCGTTCGGTCAGTTTGTCAGTCGGATAATTTGTCAGTCGGTCGGTCTGTCATCGATCATCAGTCGGTCGGTCGGTCAGTCGGTCAGTTGGTCAGTCGGCCAGCCACCCAGCCAGCCACCCGACCAGACTGCCAGGTAGTCAGCCAGCCATCCACCCGGCCAGCCAGCCAACCAGCCAGCCAGCCAGCCAGCCAGCCAGCCAGCCAGCCAGCCAGCCAACCAGCCAGCCAGCCAGCCAGCCAGCCAGCCAGCCAGCCAGCCAACCAGCCAACCAGCCAACCAGCCAGCCAGCCAGCCAATCAGCCAGCCAGCCACCGACCAGCCAGACAGCAAATCAGACAGCCAGTTAGTCAGACAGCCAGCTAGCCAGCCAGCTAGCCAGCCAGCCAGCGAGTTAGCCAGCTAGTCAGCCACCCGGCCAGCCAGCCATCTAGCGAGCCGCACGCTCAACAATGGAGACAAAATCCCAGAGCGCATCCGCTAGTTTGGCAGTATGCCGTGTCCAGATATTTACTATGAAATAAAAGGCGAGGTTTAAAAAATCGGCATGTTCCGGTTGTATTTATGATTAGTTTGGAATGTAATACATATGACCAGAAAGTAAAATCTATTAGCTTCCTCATGATGTAAATTATAATAATCTGGTCAAAGTGGAAATTATGCCCTTTTTATGTTTTATATAACAGGTGTCTGGCCCATAGGGAATATATGTGAGGGTGGAAAAACTGGGGGGTATTACTCAACTTTAAATCAAAATATTTCCCAATAGATGTTTGCCAACACATTAACACTATAGGCTAGAATCTATGTTTAATGCAGTTTCTAACTACATACAAATCTAATGTGTACGAAAAACTTTCTCGCGTCCTTTTTCATTTGAAGACAGGAACATAAGCAATTCGTAGTTTTCATCAAAACTCGCTAAAGTCCGATCGTCAACATTGAGTTTTCTGCTGCTATCTTTAGGCCGAAATTATATAACCTTAAAATATATACGCAGTTATTTTTAAATATGCCCTCAAAACGTTATAAAATCTACTGTGCAAAGATGAACCTTGTTAGAGTTAAAATTTTTGATGATACTTGAAACCTGTGCTGAACATTTGAATCAGAAGACGGCATATCCCACACCCCGCCACCCCCACCCCCCCTCCCCCCCCCCCCACCTCCTGATCCACACATTTCAGATAAACATACATCAAGAGTGGACATACATGTAACGTTAATTGTAAAGGACAATATTTTAGAAAAACTAATCAATGAAAAATGTAACTCCTAAAATCTAAATTCCTTTGTCACTAAGTGTAATGCGTTTTACGTAACGGCTTTACGATATTTAAATGGTGATAACTCTGTAATGATTACGTTTTTGGCCGCGAAAAAGGCACATGCACGTCGGTATATGAAACTGATAATGTGGACGAAATTCTAAGTTAATCCACTAAGACCTCTAGGAGGAGTTGCGTTGACAAGAAATGATTATCAGATATGGATGGACCGACAGATGGACATACATACATTTTGGACAGACGGATGGACGTACAGGTACACGCATAGCAAGTGCACATCTTCAAGTAGTAATGATAACACTTACCAAGTTTCAAAAGAATCGGAGCTAAACTGTAGGAGGAATTGCGTTGACAAGAACTGATTGGCAATGCAGTTTATGTATCAGATTTAAGAGACTTAAAGGGGAATAACTCTGTAATGAACATTTTGTGCACATGGTACTGATAATGTGGACACAATTTAAAGTTAATCCATTGAGATCTCTAGGAGGAGTTGCGTTGACAAGAAATGATTGTCAGAGATGGATGGACTGACAGACGGACATACAATTACATGCAATTTGGACAGACAGATGGACGTACAGCTATACGGATAGCACATGCATATCTTTACGTGGTAATGATAACACTTACTATGTTTCAAAAGAATCGGAGCTAAACTGTAGGAGGAGTTGTTTTGACAAGAAATGATTGGCAGTGCAGTCTATGTATCAGTTTTAAGATATTTAAACGGGGATAACTCTGCAGTGAATAATTGCATATGCACATCTGCACACAGGACTGATAATGTGGACGAAATGTTATGTTAATCCACTGAGACCTCTAGGAGGAGTTGCGTTGACAAGAAATGATTGTCAGAGATGGATGGACCGACAGACGGACATACATACATTTTGGAGAGACGGTTGGACGTACAGGAATAAGGATAGCACGTGCACATCTTCATGTGGTACCGATAACACTTGCCAAGTTTCAAAAGAATCGGAGCTAAACTGTAGGAGGCGTTGCGGTGACAAGAACTGATTGGCAATGCAGATTATGTATCAGTTTTAAGAGATTTAAAGGGGGATAACTCTGTAATGACATTTTTTTTTTGTTCACGGAAAAAGCACATGCACATCAGCACATGATACTGATAATGGGGACAAAATTTAAAGTTAATCCATTAAGACCTCTAGGAGGAGTTGCGTTGACAAGAAATGATTGCCAGAAAGGGATGAACTGCCAGACGGACATACACGCATTTTGACAGGCAGATGGACATACAGGTATACGTATAGCACATGTACACCTTCACGTGGTAATGATAACATTTACTAAGTTTCAAAAGAATCAGAGCTAACCTGTAGGAGGAGTTGCGTTGACAAGAAATGATTAGCAATGCAGTTTATGTGGCGCAGAACCATGGAGGAAAAGTAAAACCCTTGGCTCACTGCTTTGTAGTACTGCTGACATTTGTGCACGCTGCGTCATGGGGGAACATAGCTTTCCTGTCCTTCTGGAAGCTGTGGATTCGTAGATCAAAGATGCCCTTGATAAAGAGGCTAGGTTTATACAATGTAACCTGCGTATCCTTGATGCTGTATAACTGTAACAGCTGGGTAGCTCCAAAGGCAGCTCTAGACAAACTCGATGCCTGCCACCGCAAACACCTACGCACCATCACTGGACACCGATGGTCAGACAACATAATTTCCAACGATGCACTATACAAGATATGTAATACGTCGCCGCTGTCTGTAAAAGTCGCCCAGCAAAGATGGTCCATGTGTCGTCATGTGCTAAGGATGCCAGAAGCGACACCAGCACAGAGAGCCTTAGAATTTTCCCTACTCGGAGTCAGCAAATACAAAGCCAGGAGAGGACGTCGTTGCATAAATCTGCTAAGCGTGCTACGAGTTGACCTCAAGAAAGCAGGACTCGGTACCCTCTAGTCAAGAATGAACCTAAGGAAGCTAAGGATTTCGGCTGAGGACAAGACACAGTGGGCAAAAGCGAAGAAGGACTGATTGCGGCTTTAGGATGTTTCTACTACTACAGCCGCAGAATACAGTAATCATACATACCCAGTCAAATTACTTTCAACACATTCAACCACTTACTTGTATAGGTGTGTTGAAATTGGGATTCTGAGAAGTCATGGTTCAACGTATAGAAATTCACCCCAGTGCACGCAAAGCGTGGGCTGAGCTTAGCTAGAAATGGACGGGGCATAGCTAGAAATAGGCGAGGCATAGCTAGACGTGGGCATGGCATGGTTACATAGATCCCCATATTACATGAAATGATTCGGATGTTATAAAGGTATATTACTCAATTACATTCCACTTTATACAATAAGAATTGTTATTTTTTCGAAACAATATTGCTGCACACCTTATCTCTCCAAGACACTAACATTGTTTTCATGCTGTAATCCAGGCTTTCGTGCTACTTTATCCCTTTACTGTCTAAGTTTGATAAAAAAAACCCAATATTTGCTTATTGAATGTTCATTTACAGGCCAAGACAAGTATATTTTTGAAAATTTACAACTGGAATGACAATTTTCGAACCAGTCATTCCAATGGTAAATTTGCAAGAATCGCGTTCTCTTGGCCTGCAAGTGGGCATTCCTCAAGACCACTGTATAATCCGGTTTTGTCCGTCTTCATCATGAAAGGATTAACAATGAGCGCTTTGACGACATTGCAATGTGGTTAAAGACGACATGGGGACTTGCAAATCCTAGCATTGTTCATAGTAACAGCAGCAACTTTCAGTCAAAATGTTTTCGAAATACGCTGCTAATTCCCATGGTCGCAAGCTAATAGCTACCCGTTGAATACTTTGAAATCATGTGACTGAACGTAATTGCTGCTGTCGGCAACAATGGCACAAATAGGTGGCATTACACAATAGCACATACATTTCTTCCACGGAAACTGTAACGGTGTCAACACTTTGATACAATCACCGATAATACTAACATTTGGTATATAATAAATTAGTGCTTGACAGTTTAAATTGTTCTTATTTAGCGAGAATGTGTGAGTCTACAAGAGTGATCAGAAGTTGGTGTCTTGATAGAAATCAGCTAATATATGAAATACAAACAAACGTGTCTATGGTGGACACTTGTTTTTGGCCACAAGATGACGGGTTTTAGGCGCGTGGTCGTAAGACTGCAAGTCATAATGCATCGGCATTGTGTAACCCAAAACACGCCTTTTACTGTAGTAAAAGACTTGTATTAAGACACCTTGATTTTAGTAATCACTCTTTGGTATGGGCCAGAAAAGTGCCCGCCATAGATAAGCTTTGCTGTTGGTCTCAGCGTTATTGAGTCCTAATTAATGGTCCTGTATCGATTTTCGTCTGAAGCTGGTTGCTGTTTAAAGCGACACCAACTTCGAGTTCGGTAATAGTTGAAAAATGTCAGACTTCCGTGAGTCATAAATAAATGTGTACTTCTTGTCGAAAGGGTTAGAAACGAGAAAATTATCTGTGGTAATATCTTACCTCGACTTTACCAACTCGTACCGGGAGGTTTAGACTGTTATATAGCGTGTCACAGAGCCAAACCATTTCGTCTACACCCGAGCATCCAACAGATTATGATCGTCGGTTCTGGGTAATCGAGTGGAGACAAACAAAAGATAATCCATTCCCGGCAAATGTGTGAGAATACCTATCCACGTGTTGTCTGGTCTGGTCTGATTGACTGGTTTTCCAAAAGGCCTTGCCAGTTTATCCGAAATCTACGGGGTTAGGGATTTAGCCCTGTCGGAAAAGAGCAGAATTATGAGCGATACCTCCTACTCGCAAACTCTAAAATCCATTGTTGGGTATGCACCCGCCCAGCCAGCCAACCAAACAGCCAGTAAGCCAGTTAGCCAGGCAGCCAGCAGCTTCAAGAGTGTTACCGCGTTCACGCTTGTTGTATGTTTTCGTTGCAGGCTTAAGGTATGCAGTATAACAAAAATAGTGTAGTGTGACCTACCTTTCATTCTTCACTCGCAGCTACCAAGATTCTATCAACTTTGTTTACGTATGAATACGCTATAATACCAACTTTTATAACATAAATTAGGTCAATGTTTCCATCCAGCAAGGGTATTCTAGAAGGTCACCTCTAGGCCTATGCGACTTTCTATACACAGCCAGCCAGGTTAGAAAACACATGTATTTTTCACTGACAGACCCAAACAGCAAAATAAGGCAATCACAGTTACGAACTGAAATCTGACCTTGATTGAGATGGTCAGTCAAAATTGTCCAGAACGTTATCTCGTATTGAGTTGTAGCTAGAGCATCGCGATTCTTATTAACCCTTAACACACTGATGTCAATATTCTATCTTTTACTTTTTTAATATCAAAGAAACTGGTGCACATTTTAAAACAATTTTGATGGAAGATGTTGCTGTCTACGGCAGGCAGCACCATCTCCCACCAAGTTTGTTAAAAAATGAACACAAGTTCATCTGTTAATTTAATTTTAAAATTTCAAATTTTAATGCCGGAGTGGTAAGGGCTAAATATGTGTGTGCGTGTGTGCGTGCGTGCGTGCGTGTGTTGTAATAATAGGTGAGACCGGCGCTAGTTCGGCCATTTTCCGATATTTTAGGCAGTGCATATTTCTTAATATATTTATCGATGGAAACTTGCATTTAAATTTCACGCAAGGGCTCAAAGGTTAAATAAGTAAACAACAAGCTTTAGAAAATCAAGGAAGAAGAAGACGTGGTAGGGGTGGACGATCATACCCCGTTATTGTGGGTGTGGGGTGGGGGGGGGAGTTAGACCACATGGGGCAAGTTCGTCCATAGAATGATTTTAATATTTAAAGAATATAAAAGGTTAATTCGTCTCAATAGTTTATTTAAAAGAATCAAATTGTAACTGGCAAGTAATGTTTGAACGCCTCTACCTTTGAACGGTACATGCTTTCCTATGACACAGTAGTATTTCATCGATTATTCACAGTAGACAAAACAGACGGTGATGCGGCCCACCCTATCAGGCAAGTGTCACCCGGAATACGTACACACTGCGTAAGACGCCATACATAGAAATGGGCGGATTTTCCCCTATGCCAATCTAGCCCCGGTCTCCCCCACTGAGTGTTTATCAATGTTAGATTGATGCGATTCGTGGTACCTAGCCCAGGATACTATTCAATCTGCAACACTGTCCTCAAATTGGCACACTGGATATAAATCGCATTACTCGTCATGGCTTCCCTTAGCTGCCCAGCTTCGGCGGTAGAAGACGCATCTGTGAGACGAATGTTATTATTATCATCTCCTATGTTATTATCGAAACCAATTATTGTTGTTACATTCTATCTCGTTATTATCAGTGGAAGTAGTAGCTAGTAGTAGTAACGGTATCATCAGTATTAGCATTTCGCAGCTTAGGGGAGATAAATTCGTCATCCTGTATTTGTTGCTACGTTAGGAAGGATTAGCTTCCATTGATCAACAAGTTCCCGACTTTATTAGAATCGTGTAAATAATTATTGACTCAATGGCAGATGCTCACCGTACACCCCATTCCAAAAACGCAAATGTACGCCCATTAAATAGTAGAGACCACATATGGCTACACGTTATGAAGTGTGTTCAAACTCTTATTACAATATCGGCCAGATAAATTATTGTCCTCTGCTGAAAGGGAAATAATTTAGTGTGGAGACAGCATCGTGATTGTTCAAGTATTACATCCCTTGATTAGTCAGTTTTTATATTTACAATTACTGGAAGTATATTTTTTAAATCAGGGTGCGCAGACTCTCGCCCTCCGTTTTTTTTGGACATTTAAAGTTAATAAGGTTTACGGATTTTCCGGATTTCTCTTCGGATTTTTCAGATTTTCTTATTATACCGACTGTTGTGGAATCCTCGTGTATGGTCACACCCTTTCGTGTCTTAAAATTTAAGCCAAATTGGACTAACAGTTTTCGGAGCTATTCCACTGATCCATAATTTGATCTGATCTGGATCCGGGCATGTTCATCCGGACCACGGCCAATCTGGACATCCCCTTGCACGTTCCTTCGTTGTGCTAAATTTCGAGCCAAATCGGATCAGCAGTTTTTAGATACAGCACCGTACACACAGACAAACAACCGCACAGACAGACACACAAATCCGATCGCATTGCAATCGCCCCCTTAAAGGGAGAGGACAAGTATATTGATTATTTTGTAATCAAGTTGTGAGATGTAGTTGCCGCCTCAGGTTTAAAATTAACTCTATCGATTCGAATTATCTAACAATTTTGCGACGACAACGGCATCGACGACAACGACGATGACGACATTATTTGTCAATTCTCCGAGATATTTTGATAGTCAGTGTTTTGTTTATGTCACTAATTCCAATGGCGGATAAATCGTGGGTGGCTCTGTTTGCCCTTATAGCGTCAGTCTTTGCGAACGACATAATTGAACCTGGAAACGCTGCTAATTATTCCCGCGTGTTTACGAGTATCATAGAGTAACAGCTGTCACGTCGGAAGTTACGCACGGGCAAGCTTGAGCTGTCTATCCGAAAGACATGGAATCAGACAACGAAGATCAATTTCCCTGACCCACGAAGAACATAGCTTGGCAATATAGTGTGGAAATATCAAAGTGCTACACAAATAGTGGATGAAGAATTGTCACTTACATCGGCGTGTGATGTCAAGACAAACACGCGTTTGCCATTTAGAAAAATGGAGGAATCCAGCTTTCGATATGCCCCCAGGCGCCCCCCCCCCCCCCATCTCTAGCTAATCTCCAGCCACGAGTCGCCCATGTTGGTAGCAATCGACACATACACTCTGAATATCAGTTTTCAGAAAACTAAACAGGCAGGCTGTTGAATATTTTGAAACCAATTTGACTTGGCTCTGTTGCTGCCTATGGCAATTAGTTTCAAAATTGTCAACCGAATGTTTATTAAATAGTAAATACATAATTCGTACAACTTGGACGTTTGTGACGGACTACATCGAGTCAATCATGACGTAATTGATTATGACGTCAGCATATACGTGCGTAGTTGATTATGACGTCATATGGTGACAGAATCAACAAATTCTTTGTGGCGTATGGATTAAATGGGAGCTGATGCTGCCTATGGATTTCAGAGACATCAATATTGAGATTAAGACATTTTGTATTTCAAAGGTCGAAGGGTTAAAAATCTTCGAAATTAAACTAATGCATTGCCTAAGTATTATCTGTTATTAATGGTGGATTACAATAAAGTGACAACGTAGTGAATCCAAATATGTACATATCTTTATCTGTAGGCATATATGCATGTCGTCCTTAACCCTTTAATGTCTAAATTTGGTAAAAACCGGGGTTGTGGGGAGGGGAGAAATTCATCTATTACATCTATTATATATTTTCATATTATTATTATTATTATTATTATTATTATTATTATTATTATTATTATTATTTTAATAATGCAGTTTAACAATAAATCTTAGATGCCATGAGAAACACAGCATGTCAGGTCGCCCAGTGGCGTCGTACAAGAGGTGCCCGTGGAGTTCAGCTACCCTGGCTCTACACAAACATTGACAACAAGAGCAATCATTGCACACACTCACCCTCTAGATGTGGTCATATCGTACAGATTTTTATAAGTTTCTGGAATCTTTCGGAGTTCCCGGTTTCTTTCGGATTTTCAGGATTCTTTATCAACTCTAAAGTTGTGAAATCCTGGTATACTCTCCCATCATATTCTGTGGAGTAAGTTTTGAGCCACATAGGGCCAGCCGAGAATGCAACGCCACAATTCGTCAAATCAGTAAACTACTGAAAGTACTTATTACCCTACAATCTGATGCCTTTACAGCATGTGCATAACACTGCATACGTCATTTTGACCGATCAGGCAAAGGCAGATCAAACAAAGGAAATGGCGCTTAAGAACCAGAATCCAATTCTGGCTATGACCTACCCATATATAGGTAATCATCACCCACGCTTTGGGCTTGCCGGGATCAATTTATATACTTTGAATCCTGAATCCCATATTCCAAGGTAATTTGTAACTGGTAGGCCATACGCTGTTGAATCTTTTTTTGACAACAGCGCCCAGTCAAATTAGTGTCAAAGATATTCAATAGAATGTTTATTAAATAGCAACCCCATCAAATACATATAATTGGTACACTTGACAGCCTATTCCAGCTTCATTGGGGTGGGGTGAGGCCGGTGGGGTTGTTGTTGTCTGCCAATTATCATTGTGACTTCAACCTAGATGTGACGTAATTTATTATGACGTTAATACTTGATTAATCCATTTATTAGCCCAGCCGGTGAGCCACTATATCGCATTGTAGGTGATCACGGGGCAATACGAATAAGACTACCTAACCAACCAAATCAAATCGAGAAGGCACTTAAGACTTTGAGAAATGGACTGGCATCTGAACCAGTGTTTCTTATGGGATCTCAAGGCATCTACATTTTGGAGGTCCCAGGGATCCCACACCCTGAAATCTGGGATCCCCAGCTGAAATATTGGGGTCCCAAAACTCAAATATATAGTTCCCAAGCAGTATTATCTCATCCATGCTCAAATTAGAGGGTTCCATGGACCCACAAATATGAAGTATCATTGTCACATGCTAGATTTGGTAGGTAATTATATGCAAAAGCCTATAAAACTACTTAGTATTTAACAATCATGAATTAAGATGTTCAGGTGCCCCATGGGACCACTAACATTACTTTTGGGGGTCCCAGGCTGAATTTTGGGGTTATATACCCTCAAAAGGACCCTTATGAGAATTACTGATCTGAACCCGATCCCTTGACCAATGAATTATGTATGTATGCAGGTGATATTATCCCCAAATCAATCACGCATACAATACAATCTTCCTTCACGCAACGCTTACCAGCGCGATTGTGTGCTTCATCGAGGCAACGAGTGACTGTTTCTATGGAATCTACCACAGCGTCTTTATACGAGGAGGCCGATGTGTATATATTGTATGGGCATCGGCATTGTTCGTGCCAGTGGGCTAAATCTAAACATAGTGACTGTTATAAGAAGGAGATTAACAGATCACTTCACCAGCCATCGGCGCCAGCAACCGATTAAAGACCCTGGTTTTACGGCAGTAGAAGGCAGTAGCGACGAGCCGCGACAAGTAAATATGTTACTGGCAGATACTATGCTGAGATGGTCCATAACATGTGATATCTACACAGTTAGGGACCGATATTGCTTCCCCACAGGGAGATGACCTATTTTCTGTGGTATTTATATGCTCGTTGCAGCGCATGCAGTCATCTGTGCGAGATCACTCCACTAGACAAAACACACCAGTGCGCCTCTGTTTATACACCAGGTATGTGGTCCTCACTGGGATTTTTATGACATTCTCCCAATAGTTGCAGAACTGCATAAGAACAAGTATCTCTTGATGAACGAAGCCAAGTATACCCAAGAACACTTCTGAGCGATAGACGATGCCAGCGACAAAACGCGTCATGTTAAGTGAACAGGGTGGTGAAGAGTGAATGATGGTGGTGGAGAAAGAGCAAAATTCTCGGCTCATAGATGTGCGGCTCTACCGACGTTGCTACGCGTTGCATCAATTGCAGGCATTTTGGAAACTGTGTATCTGTGGATCAGTGATCCTTCTGGCCCCGAAACGATGCTTGTACGATGCAACCTGCGCATCATTGACGTTATAAAGCTCTAACATCTTGACAACTTCAAGGCCATTATTTGCAAGCCCATAGCGAAGCGGATGATCTCAACATAGCGATACAAATGACGTTCGGCGCCCGGCACCTGGTGTCGTAAGTAAATGTTAACGTTTTGCAACGACATTTAATTCATCAAAGACTTATCAGAGCTTAATAAAACTTTATACAAATTTTATCTATACCCTCATTGCATCTAGCCCCCTGTTTAAGACTATATGCTCGGCCTCAACGTGGCACAGGTGTGTAACCCACTGGGTGTCAATCCAGACATTTGGAGGGGCTAACCAGAGCATTATGCACAACACTAATGAAATGACACTTGGAGATCGAATCAACCGAAATGGTGCTCGCCCCGTGAGGATCCGCCAGGCAGGTGCCGCGCCGGGCTCCACGCCTCGAAGGAGCCCACCCTCAGCTACTGGAGGTCCCATCAACTCGTCTTGTGGAGCCAGGGGACAAGGATGGAGAGATACTCGCCAACCGAAAGAGAAGACCAAACCCAGTATCAGCATCATGCACTGGAACGCAGAAGTGGTTACCAACAAGAAATCAGAGCTCGAACAGTTCCTGTACGAAAACAACATTGATATCTGCTGCATCCAAGAGACACACCTGCAAGAAGGAAAATCATTTAAGATCAGAAGTTACCAGATTTTCGGGTGTGATCGAGGAGGAAGAAATAAAGGCTGGGTGATCACCTTGGTCCGAAACAGCGTGAACGCCAGCCAGATCAAAACCTTTATGGAAGAGGCAGAAGATCAAGGTAACAACCAGCAACTCTGTGATTGACATTGTCAATTATTACTGCCCTAATGACAAGAATCTCTCACTTGACACAATCCAGGTCCCGGACTGCCACTTCCTCACTGCCGGAGACTGTAATAGCCAGTCCCAGAGCTGGGGATGCAGGACACTTGATAAACGAGTAGAAGACATTGAAGCATGGCAAGATGAAAAGCACCTTTTACTTGTCAACGATCCCACAGATCAGCCTACCTTCTACTCGCGCCGATGGCACTCGACAACAACGCCAGACTTGGTATTTTGTACAGATGATATTCACAGAAACCTCAGTAGAGTGGTCGGATCGCAGTTAGGAGGAAGCGACCACCGCCCAGTCCTCCTCTCTCTTTCTAGAAGTATTTCGATAAGTTCACCTCAACATCCAAGGTGGAACTACAAAAGTCAAATTGGAGTCTGTTCGGCATTCGTTCCAATGCGCTTACCCAAAATATAGCAGTAGAAGGGAGAAACATCAACAATGTGGTCAAGGAATTTAATTCAAGTATCCTGATGGCTGCCAACGAATCGATTCCTAGAGGGTTCAGGAAAAACTACCGCCCCTACTGGACAACAGAACTGCACGCAGCACATGCTAAACTAGACAAGGCCAGAGAAGATGCAGAGGGTAATCCCTGTCATGAAAACCTCTTCACACTACAACAAACTAAAGCCAGGTATCTAAAGACCAAGCTGGACGCCAAAAGAAAAAGCTGGAGGGAAAAGACAGCATGGTTTAATTTAAAGAGAGACACCACAAAGCTATGGAGACTGACTAAAGCACTGAATGATGAGGGTATCGGGGGAGAGAAGATTAGTCTTGAAGAAGATGGACAAACACTGACAGGAAAGATGGCTGCAGATGCCTTTGCGAAGGCATATGCAAAAGAAAGCAACATTTCTATACCACGAATGCGTAAAAAAGAGGTTGGAAAAGAGCAATAGGAAAGAACAGACACAAACACTCACAATGCAATGAAAGTTGACATTAGTTTAGCAGAACTGAAGAACGCTATCGGCCAATTGAAGAAGAAGAAATCTCCCGGGCCAGATGACATTACGAATGAAATGATCCAACACCTTGGTAATGCATCTCTTCGCAAGTTGCTAGACATCTTTAATCTCAGTTGGACAAATGGAGAGGTTCCTCAGTGCTGGAAGGAAGCTAGAATGACTCATATTCTGAAAAAGGGAAGAACAAGACGAAAGTGCTGAGCTACCGTCCTATCAGTCTTACAAGCTGCATATGCAAGACCATGGAGCGCATCATCAACCAGCGGTTGCAGTGGTACTTGGAGTCGGAGAACATTATAGTTTCAGGGCAGGCCGGCTTCAGAAGATACAGGAGCACAGCAGATCATAGAGGACACTTTGCAAGCCAAGAAGGTGATGCTAGCTGCCTTTATCGATCTGCAGAAGGCATTTGATAAGGTGTGGAAGGATGGCCTCCTCGTGAAGCTCCGGCGCACATGCATCCGTGGCAACATGTTCCGATGGACCAAGTCATACCTACATAATCGCAGAGCTAGGGTGCTGCTAGATGGACAATCTGGACAGAATGTATTGCTGAGACAAGGGGTGCCGCAAGGCGGAGTATTACCACCAACTCTGTTCATTCTCTTCATTAATGACATTGTAGCAGAGCTGGACAATGGGAACCAAGCAGACCTTTATGCAGATGAACTCGTACTCTGGTGCACACAGCGACTGCCACATACAGAATGCAGCTCGCCTTGGACAGAATTACAGCTTGGGCCAATCGCTGGTGTATTACCATCAACAAAGAACAATCATCAGCCATGCTATTCTCACTGTCCACCAAAACCAAGGCTGGCAAGCTGACACTGGCGGTACTCCACTCGAGTACGAGGACCAGCAGACATACCTCGGAGTCACATATGACAGAAGATTAACATGGAAGGAGCACATCCAGAACGCAGAGGCAAAGGCCAGAAGAAAGCTAAACATCATGAGGAAGCTGGCAGGAACAAAGTGGGGTGCCAATGAAAGGATCCTCAAAACCATATACCTAGGTGCCGTACGACCACACCTTGAGTATGGATCCAGCTCATGGATGACAGTAGCTATATCTAATCAACAGAACCTCGACAGAGTACAAAACCAGGAACTGCGCATCATCACTGGTGGAATGAGATCAACACCAATGGAAAAAAGTGGAGCACACAGCAGGCTTCCCCCCACTTAGCAAAGGAATTGAATGCAAAGCACTTATCCAAGCTGCAACGTTGAAATCGTTCAACAACCACCCGATGAAGATCAGGCAAGCACTGCTGTCATCAGGAAGACTTAAAAGATCAAGTTCTGTGAAAGAGACAAAAGCACTTCAAAGGAAACAGCAAGAAATGTTGCCAGCACAAATAGAAGACCCAAATCACACCCTTGATCCTCCAGCCTGGGAAAACAAACTAGAGAGCATAGCTATTCGCACCACAGTACCTCATCTCACAACCAAATATGAACACAGTGATGTGAGCAAGAAGGCCCTGACCCTAGCCATGCAGGAAGAAATGTACCCTCAGGAGACATGGATAAGGATCTACCCAGATGGATAAGCCAAAGATACAATTAGGAGCGGAGGTGCCGGACTGCATATACAGTATCCGAACGGACAGCATGAGTCAGCTGCAATACCGTCAGGCAAACACTGCACACACTACAGAGCTGAAGTCGAAGCACTGGTTCATGCAGCTAATACCATCAGCAGAACAGCAGCTCCTATTGCACAGATTGTCTTTTTATCTGATGCCCGCTCCGTCCTTGAGGCTATCACCAAAGGTAAGCTGCCACAACTTGAAGAAGCACTACAAACCATCAACTGCTTTCGGATAGCACTGCAGTGGATCCCCTCACACTGTGTCCACGGAAATGAGGAAGCAGACAAGATGGCAAAGGTGGGTGCAGAAGAGAATCAAACAGAAAGCATGGTTACCCATACAGAGATGAAGACTATCATCGAGTCACTCTATAGAACACCTCAATCAGAAGATACCTACTATCATCTCTCGAGGCCAGAGCAAGTGACCATTTTTTGTCTCAGAACTGGACACAACAGACTAAACCAACACATGTACAGGCGGTTCCACCTTACGACATCGCCCGCTTGCCCTTGTGGAGGAGCGGAACAGACCACAGAGCACATACTTCAATGTTGCAGTACGTATCAGCTGCTGAGAGAAGAGATCTGGCCTTTGTCAACCTCTTTTCTTGAAAAGCTGTATGGGCCTGTGGAAGAACTGTAGAAAACCACAGATTTCATCTTGAGAACGGCTCTCCAAGTGTGATACCAGTGATCGAAAAGAAGAAGAAGAATTGCATCTAGCCTCCATCATATTACAAATGATTTTAACACATTTTACCGTGTTTGGACTTACTTTATTTCGTGTGTGATTTATAGCCCGCCAACCCCCAGAATTAGAAGGATGTTAACGTTTTTCAGCGATCCCAATGAAACGTTAGAGCTTTGTTATATATCGTTATTGCATTCAGCCTGCCCCAAAATTAAATTGAATTTAAAGTTTTTCCATACTTTTACATAGTTTAGATTTAGTTTATTTCTGTGTGATTTGTCTCTTTTCGAGAATTAGAATAATGTTAGAGGAGGTGATATACTATTTTAAGAAACACTTATTTTGCGACACTGCCACACAGAATGTGTGATCTACATAAAAACTAAAATGTTTCAACATGCGGGACATAGTTCATCTAGTATAAGCTTTTTTGCCTGCCACTACAAAGGCCTTCCTACTCACACCCAGCACTACTGACGTATTTCATATTTTCTTTATTACACCCAGGCCGTGACAACGGCATATAAGGATTATTTGTACATTGACAATGGCGGTAGAAATACAAATTTATTATTATTATTATTATTATTATTATTATTATTATTATTATTATTATTATTATTATTATTATTATTATACCATCTCCGCCGCACTGCCGACGGGGGATACGACAGTGGGACCGCTTACATAGTAATGATAATGACAATAATGAATTTATTATTCTATTTTGGGCTACTTGCCCTTGCAGTGTTTCAGGCAGTATTAAAGGAGAACTAACTTCATGTCATAATAGTTGTTCAGCTGATCTAACACGTCATTCGTAAACTATAATATAATATTAAGCTTGTTATCATGCTGCTAAAGAAAGCTATTCAGGCTTGAGTAGCTAAACGTTGGTACATTTCCAAAACCTATGGTGGCTGTCAAGCGTTACTTTTCAACCAATCAGAAGGAAAAGCTAGCGTATCTGCCTTGGTCTATACGCTCAGTCATATAGCGGTGCACATATAATTTGGCAATGTGAGCTGATGAATATTTTGAAACTAATTTAAACGGAAACTGTTACTGCCATAGGCAATAACAACTTCCAATCAAATTATCCCTAAAATATTCAACAAGATGATTTACATAATAAAGAATGTAATGCATTGGCACTTACATGACACCATACACTATCGCTTGAGTAAACAAAATTATGCTGAGCACTGTTCAACATTTACACCATATTACAAAGCAGATTATTGTGATACAGATAAGGGAATGTAAAAAGATGTGAATGATATGGAATCTACAAAATATAATCTATCATACAATCTATCGCATTTGAGATGAGATTAGCATCGCTTTCACGGTGATGAAGACGGATGTTTGGGTTGCTGGATAAATTGGGTGTATGATTAAGTGAGAAGATGGATGAATTAGTTTAGCTGTATAATTTTGTTGATGCTAACAGGTATTTGGAGAGTTTGATAAGGAGCAGTGTATTGCATATTGCAAACAATCCTTTAGTTTTCTCGTTATTAGAGCTTTCTGTATAGAATCGTGGTATGAATTTCTGCCTTTGTCTATTGAATTTAGAGCATGAGAAAAGAAAATGCATCTCATCTTCTATGCAGATGCATTCAGAACACAATCTTTCTGATCTGGCAATACCAAGCCATCTTTTTGATTCAATCGCTAGTTTGTGGTTAAGTGTTCGGAAATGACATAAGATAAGGGCTTCTCGGTACGGTAGGATTTTTAAATATTTCTCAAAAACTATATTCTCTTTGATCTGTCTATAGAATGTCAGACGTGACGATTGATTTATGTTTGCTTTCCATTCATCGGTATATTGTTGTTCGAGGACTCTTTTTGTGTTGGTGATTACTTGTGCGGTGTTTATTTCCTCCTGGTAGAATAAGTCTGACTGACCAGTTGTTTCTAGAATGAATTTGATAGTTGTAATCGATTTGATTTCAATATTTCGTTCTCTTGAGAATTCTAATGCTAGGTAGTATAGTGTTGATGACAGTTTCCCATACCCAGCGTTTACCAACCCCGCCCAGAACCTGACCATATTACATTTCATAGTTATATTGAGTGTTAGTCGGCCCAATTCGCCATATATCATGGCATTTGGTGGGGATTTCTTAAGGTGTAATGCATTTTTAAAGAATTTTGTTTTTGGCAAGTTTCTATCTGGCGGTCATTTTCGAATCCCCACACATCTTTGGCAAGTGGCTTTGGTTGCCTGTTTAACGTTCCGAGTCCCACAGCTAACAACGCTTCCGTTTTGTCTGAGACAGCCACCTAAATAAATAAATTCATCCACAATCTGGATAGGGTGTCTCCAATTTTAAAATTGAATTCTGTCCGCTGCTTACGTTTGAAAATTATCATGGTTTTAGTTTTTGTTGTGATAACATGCAGTTTCCAGGCAGTACACTAGTCGTAAAAGAATAGTATAATCTAAACTGACGTGCAATACACTATGTGCAATACGATTCCGGTGTCAGTTAAAATCGCCCAACAAAAATTGTATACGTTGGGGCAGCTTCTGCAATTTGCCGCCAGGTGCCTCTGCACAGGGAGCATTGGAATTCGATGTATGTGGTGGTTTTATGTGTTGGGGCACCCGGTAAGACTTATTCGAACTGGAGTGGGTTCAAGAGGGGGTTCGGGAATTTTTGAAAATTAGATGCTCAAAGAAGCCATTTCATACATACAGAGTTGGAACCGCCATGTGTATTTTGCATCCTTTGCAACTTTTGCAACTTTTTATAAAATTTATCCATTGAATTTAGAGAATCTGAATTTGAGATCAAACACATAGATAGGATGGGGTCCCGCTAAATTGTGGGCCCATGGACGGTCTCCTTGGTTTCCCACTCCGACATACTCTGTGCCACTATATAAAAACACTCTTAGAGGGCGCCACTGCATAGCCCTATTATATGCGCTATGTAGCGGCATAATAGAAGCATGGATGGATATGCTGAGAACCATAAAGTCTCTCACGGAACTAAGCAATATTAGTGCAATAGGGATTGTCTATGCTCGGACATGATCTTCGAATGTAAGAAACTATCCCTGCTCAGGAAGCAATATAGAATTTGCAGTGGTATGTGCCAATATTGAACATGCATGCAAAGGACGCCCCAACATCAACTTACTAAGTGTAGTGCGACCATACCTCACATAACATAATCTGGGAACACTAAAGAGGAGATGGAATTTAAAGGAACCCAGGACATCATCATCATCATCATCATCAGCATCATCATACAGGTAAGATGGTGGATATTGTAAAGCTAATTTGGCCGGAATTCCATTTAAAAATGTCCAACTGCATATTTATTAAATAATAACTAAATTTCGAATTTAGCATTAGTGGTTCAAATAGTTGAATTTGTAACAAGTAGTTTTAGTGTGTGGGAGTGAGGGGATACGATACTATGAGCTATCTCAATTAAGCATATTTCGGTAGTCGAACATATATAGTTAGCGTGTGATAGATGTACAAGTGCGTTTGCCGTGACTCCATTAACACCCTGGAGCCGTATCAGATCAAATTGTGGATCTATGGATATCTCGGAAACTACTGGTCAAATTTGTCTCAGATTTATCGAGAGAAATTGTGTGGCCGGACATTAGGATTCCACAATTCTGAGCCTGATCCGCAAAATATCCTTAAAATTGAAGCCGACGCAAAATCCAGAAAATCAGAAACCTTTAAAATCGGGCAAGCGTACACGCGGGTGAGGGTCTACAATCTAAAAGAAAGGTAGGCAGGCAATAAATAACTCTCAAGCACTCATATATTACGTTAACCCTTTCCCAGACAATTAAATGAAAGAGTATATTCTTTACTACATAATACTTATTCTGTTGAATATTTGAAATTAATTTAACTGTACACTTTTGACACCAACGGCGGCAACGGCATGCTGTCAAACTAATTTCAAAATAGTTAACAGTTTCCCTGTATGGTTTCCTTGGCAATGAGACACGCGGAATTGATCGGTACAATGTAAACTGGCATTCATTAAACAATTACCTTTTTCAACCATGAATTCACAGGGGCTAAATTCAAAGGCAACTATACGGTACAGGTAAGCGCTTAGCATATTTTGAAAATAATTAGACACGAACATGTTCTTGCCATATAAAGCAGCAGCTCCCAGTCCAATTAGTGTAAAAATATTCAACGACATGTCTATTAAATTCTAAATTAATTTTCGAATTCGCCACCTTCTTAAGTATCACTTTTGTGAGTGACGTAAAAGTTGCATTTCTGCCGTACGGCCCTATGCCATGACACTGTATGGAGAAATCAAGTTTTAGCTATGTCCCGCCTATCTTTAGCTAAGCTCCACCAACACTCCGCCAGGTGTTGGGATTGATTGATCCCTGAACTCCTTAACTATCAATTTCCAGAAAACTATACAGGTAAGCTGTTTAGTATTTTGAAACTAATTTGACTGGGTGCGGATGCTACCTATGACAGCAACAGCGCAAAGGCAAATTAGTTTCAAAATAGTGAACGGCATGTTTACTAAATAGAAAATGCATACAATTCGTACAACAACTCTTAGTCCGTTATAAATTAAGTGTTCATGACGAACTTATCTACGTCATTCGTGGCGTCATTGATTATGGAGTCAGTCTACACCACGCGTAGTTGATTATGACGGCATATAATTGATGGATACACTGGAAAGGTCCATTATTACTCATTATTAAAGATCGTTTCATCCGTGATATTAAGAATCTGGTCGGATAAATGTTATATGCAATAACAACGAATTCGAGATTCCCGTTCTAGTTTCCGTTAATAAAATATGACGTTGAGATAAATCAAACGTAATACTACTTTCACCAGCTATCGATCTTGATAACAAAATCTGCAAGCGCGTCAGACGCTATATCAAATCATTGTCGGTTGACGTAAATTCGCGTAGCTCAGTTGTCAACTCAACAGACCGGGTATTGTTTTCACGGAACCGGGATGCGCGGTGCTTGATAACGTAATACTGTAAACTCACGGCGTAATAAATGACGGCATTTGCCGAAAGAACTGTATCTGCTGTTTGTCGGCTTGCATAAAAAATTAATTCCATTCTAGTGGGTGTTGGCGGGGGGGGGGGGGGGTGGGGTGGGGGCGCTCGTGGTGGGGGAGGAGGAGGGGGAGGAGGAGGAAAATTTCAGTTGAATTGCTTAACCCGCCAACTCTTGAAATTCTAGTCTCTCAATTTCACGACAATTACAGAGGAAAGCAACTGAATAATAGTGAAATTGAATTGAATGGAACCTGTATTGCTATAGGCAGCAAAGCAACAAATCCCAGTCAAATTAGGTTCAAAATATTCATGAGAATATGCCTTACATCATAATGAATTTGATTCTGCTCTGTAATGGAGACATGTTTAAACAAGGAGAACCAAGATTTTAACTATGATAGAATAATAGTACAAGAGATCTAGCCCACTTCTCATTGAACCGCACACCTTGATGAATCAAGTTTATCATGCCATTCGTATGATGCAATAATCAACTACGTCACATGTAGGCAGACCTCATAATTAATTTACGTGATGAATGACGTCAACTTAGTTTTAAAATATTCACCAGACTGTTTTTTAAATAATACGGGCATACAATTCGTACAACTTGACAAACTATTAAGCGATTTGTAACGGACTAAATCGCGCCATTCATGACACTATTTATTATGACGTCAGCAGTCAGCCGACATGTGACGTAGTAGGTTATGACGTCATATGATTGACTGAGGAAATGGATTCATCATTTTCGCAAGAGAAGAGTAACATATTTCTTCTAAGGTCTTCTATATTGGCACCGAATGCAGCAGCAGCTTTACCATTTTTATCAGTCACGTGTTTGACATAATCTTATTTGACATACTATTCACTGCCACGATACGGCGTTGAACCGCTTTGGCCTTCGAATACGATGTAGTCGTAGACCATGGTCAGTGAATTAGTGTAGCCGTCCATGACATATTCGCTTCCAAATGGCCATCAACTTCCTGATGGCATCACCAAAACCTACTTTATCAGCCTTAAAAGGAAGCGATATTTATTCAACCAGAGCTACGCGAAATGCACACAGCTCCTAATTGAAAGAAACCCCGGTAATATATCATTCAATGCGTGCCTATACGCATAGCGTCTGAAAGAGTAGTTGTTGCTTAATGGAACCGAGGGTAACAGTGCCACATCATGTGACTTTATAGCCAGTCATACAGGATGTATATTTATGTTGCTCCGTGTGCTCATCCCTAGTTTCATATCTAAAACTAATGGACATTTTACATGTCCTCGTTGATCTTTGCACATTCTGGCCTTGAAAGGATACACAACAAACGCTGCGTATCTGACATCAAACACCAGTACGTGCATTCACACACATAGTCAGTGCGTGCTTAATGATGCGGTATGTTGATACACCACCCCAGTACCTGTCACAGCGCATAGTTATGCGTTAACCATCTTCAAATTTTTCATAACTATCTGGAAGTATTTTCGGCAGTTCCATCATCCTAATCTGTAGGTACCCAGATATTTACTGTTGTTGAAGCCATTGTTTGAACTTAATCATGCAGTGTTCGTGCTATACATTCCTTCAGCCTGACATTGCAGGAGATTAAAGTATTTAGGTTCCTCTCTGTGTGTTGACCAGTAGCATTCTCCCGAAGTATCCGTCTTCTGAGTCCTCGAGATGTAACACTGCTGCCACCAGTCCCTGACGGTGGGCCTTTTCGAGGCATAGAGCCCGCTGTTCTTCCTGGTTGGATCTCCAAGACAGAACACCACATGAAACATGTGTGATATCTGACGGGAAGTGTAACAATGTGCGATACTTTATGTTTGTGCCCAGGAGGCCCAACACCGCCGACTGCAGCAAACCCCCTTGCTACGTTTCGCCCGCTAGCTATAACTTTTTACAACGGTATGGCCACTGCCTTTGTTATTCACAGGCAACTACGTTGAGCCAGTAGTAAGAGTTGAGTGTCAGGTGAGGACCAATGACATCTAACCATCCTAATAATAGGTATACATCTGCTGGCTATCCAACTGTAGGCCTATTACCCTCCCTGTTCACCCTATATCCCCAAGAGATTTAATTTCCATTGCTTGGAAAACATATGTTGAACAGATTTCAGCAATTGCTGTGAGATAGCAGAGGAATACCTTCCCGGGTTCAGTCAGATCATTTGTTGCGATGCCTTCATCCATCATTTTACATGTGACACACATGTGAATGGACCTTTTCGGTTTTAGCTATGCGCCGCCCATCTCTAGCTAAGCTCCACCCACGCCTCGCTCGTGTTGGGATCGATCGATCTCTGAACACCATGACTATCAATTTCCCCCCCCCACACCAAAAAAAGAGGTAAGCTGTTAAATATTTTGAAACTAATTCGGCTGGCTGCTGTTGCTGCCTAAATATTCAACAGCATGTTTATTAAATAGCAAAGAATTACAAAGACATATAATTCACACAACATGTCAGACTATTTGAGGTTTGATGACTGTCTATATGATTGTGACATCATCATCCGCGCGCTGAGCTGATTATGACGCCATACGAGGTCGGATGATTGATGGATAATATGGAAAGGTGAATTACATGAAATTTGGGATTTTGTATGCGTGAGTCGTTAATATCGCGGCATGTTACCTTTTCATACAATTACATCGTCGTGTATTCTAAATTGCTCGTACTTCTAATAAACACGAGTGTGTGAGTTTAAACAGCTCCAATACTTTAGCCGAGAGAAGATAATACATGACACATTTGTTATACACGGCGGCCCTATTGAGCCTTTGCAAATTAGTCACAGTTCCGCCACATGTAGTGTTTGTTTTTATGGGGACGCCATACAAATGCAGTGTGCTAGACACCATTCTGTTTACAATTATTTTGAAGTCAAACTGTTTTTCCTGGTCTATAGACATCAGCGCAGTAATTACCTTATACAGCAATGCAAAGGCCTAACGTATTTTAATATAACTTGCACCCCAGCCATTAGACGCTCAGCTGTCGGCTTTGCGAAAATTGTGTCACGCGTGTTCGATGCAGTCTGGTTCCCGCGATCGCTCGTGGATTGGACGACGCTGGCCAAATATTGATCAAAACGAGGTGATAGATGGGTGGAAACTGCCGCCGCTGCTTAAGCCGCTGTTGCCAGTCTGTCCAATATTATAAGAATGCTGTGCGTATTGTGAAAGATACAATATATAGCGCATCCTAAGCGATCTGTCTGTATACATAAGAGTTCGCAGCAAACGCTGACAGGATCAACGACAGTCGTGCGATAATCGGTTTTAGTTAGGTATTGTACAAAGTAACTGCCTAATCAGGATTCAGCATCGATTTGTCTCTTGGGTGTAACGCTTTGCCCTTTAATTGATATATTGTATAACAATTACACAATTGCACGGAAAATATGGTTTGATACGGTTTTATGAGTAGTAGTAGTAGTAGTAGTAGTAGTAGTAGTAGTAGTAGTAGTAGTAGTAGCAGTAGTAGTAGTAGTAGTAGTAGTAGTAGTAGTAGTTGTTGTAGTAGTGGCGGTGGTAGTGTTGGTAGTAGCAGCAGCAGCTCGATTTGGTCTATCTTAAATGCTTAATAGTCCTTCAAGTTGTACGAACTTTATGTCTTTACAATTTCATGCACATTATGTTGAATATTTTGAGACTAATTTGACTGGGCGATGTTGCTGCCACAGGCAGCTGTTGAATATTTTGAGACTACAACAGCACCCAGTCAAATTAGTTTTAAAATGTTCAACAGCTTGTTTCGTATAGTTTTCTGAAAATTTAGATTCAGAGAGTGCAGTGTTCAACCGAAACCAACACGGGCAACGCGTCGGTGAAACTTAGCTAGAGATGGGCGGGGCATAGCTAAAATTGGATTCCTCAATTTTTTTGCAGCTTTGAAGTCATTAATCGGTTCAACTCCACAAACAAGATACGACAACCTCAATACGATGACGTCAGGAAATGTGTGATACGTGTATCTAAAGGTAACTTTCTTGGTTATTACTGCCTACAAGAACCACACCTCTAGCCACATTATCTTCAATATATTTTCAACAACATTTCGTGTTCAATTGTCATAGATGCTGGATTCTGTGATTTTTAGAGCTAAACGCCATTTGCATTCATTTTAGACAACAATTGAATCCTCTTAAATTGCGGTGAAACAATTAATCTTAATTCTCTAGAGGTCTCAATTGTCTTAGCAGTGGAAATTACGTTTTTCTTTGAACATCGGCGACACCCTTTTGGCATTGTCAGCGACCGCCAGGCACGTGAATTGAGATAGCCAACCGCCGTAATATATATTCCAACGCCACGGGCTTGTTTCCATGATATGCCGCAGTTCGCGTCATATTCTAATGCATTCTTGAGTTGCCCGCTCGCGGATTAATATCATTCGCCAAGCTGAAACACCCATCGTTGGATGGCAGGATTTTCGTGCGGTCTAGCATGCAAACAACTTCGCTAGAACTTGGTAGAACAGAGTGTCTTATCAATACCCCATCAATCAGGGCCTCATTCATCAAGGGGGCTGGGGTTGGAGGTCGCGCGTGTACTGCATACGGATTTAGTACTCTTATCAGAATTACTGCAGACTCTACTACTGCTGCTTATTTACTGGTTATGATAAACCAATTAACTCCATATTAATAATTAATGTTTAAGATGGGGTGTATATTCTCTAGGGATAAGATGAAAAAACTGTACAAGGATGACAACAAAAAGGTATCTAAAATTGATCGGGTTAAACAGCACTTAATAAAGAACAATACGGGCAAGGAACCGGAAAATGGTTCTTCGGTTAAGTTTTCAAGCAATGCAACTCTCACAGAACGGCCTTGTTTCACTGAGGAGGACAAAAACATCGTTCTTAACACATGGAAGGTCGTCCAAGAGGATATCGCTAAAGTGGGCGTGGTCATGTTTTTAAGGTAAGTAGACACTGGGCTAAATATAAGCTAGTATTTTGTTGGGACATCGCATTTATTGATCTTACCTCTAATTGCTGGTTTGTTGTTTGGTCCGGAGAACCTTGGGTCCAACCGCGCACTCGTGGTTCTAGCAAGGTCGTCTGCGGATTGCACATTTTCAAACGTAACAGATGAGGAAACTGAAATGTGCATACGTGGCGTCATTGAGTCTTTGGCGACCGACCGACCAGCAGCGAAACCGAAAGACAAACCAGTAGACAGGCAGACAGAACGACTTATGGTTTTCGTAACAAAAATGGGTTTTTCGTTTTTTGCATTTCGTGTTTACATTTTCTAATCAATAACGTATAAAATATATTTATGCACAAACCCTATCAAATGAATGCCATTGAGGAGTGGAAGACAACTACCACTATACGTTGTTCAGCCCATTTCTCTTATTGCAGCTATGCTATGCGGAATGACTTCGATGGATTTTAAAATGTTGTCCATATACGAGCTTAAATACATGTACATATAGGCAACAACAACGCTCCATCAACTTAGTTCCAAAATATTGAACAGGATATTTATTAAATTTTGAATTAGTGCAAAACCGTGTTGCTGGA
This sequence comes from Chaetoderma sp. LZ-2023a, assembly GCA_034401795.1. Lineage (NCBI taxonomy): Eukaryota > Metazoa > Mollusca > Caudofoveata > Chaetodermatida > Chaetodermatidae > Chaetoderma > Chaetoderma sp. LZ-2023a. The sequence continues at coordinate 110,909,337 of CM067373.1, forward strand.
ACATTTTCTCGGCTAGATCTTTCTGAACCATCTTATCCCAACCCAGAGTTGCTTTTTTTTCAATTCACTGCTCTTTTTGTATTTAATTTCAGAAATTAAATAGCCAAAGAAAGCACATATATATCTAATACTATTATTATGGGAACTTATTGGGTGATTTCTTCTGATATAGCTTAACCGTCTACTAAACAGCCAGTTGCTTTACATAATGAAACCAAATGGCCATTCTGCTTGCTGCCAACCATTCTAATCAAACTGTCACAGACATGCATGGTGACATTAACGAGAGATCGAGACCCCGCTCCAAACTCCGTGTGCATTGCCATAAACAGATACTTCGGAGAAGTCAGCAGATGGGAGACCTTGAGGGGCTATCACACCCCGTAAAGTCGTTGTATATATGATATCCACAACACATATCCGCCTCTGGATACACATCATAGCACAGAAGTGTTCGGAAATTCGCGAATGTGCTTAAAACGCACCAAATCCATGTTGATTCCATGTCGAATTTACTCTCATTATGCTCCATCTAACCTTTACATCGAGAGATGAGGAACTACGTGTACTATCGATTACGCTGCACAAATACACCAGTATCGAGATAGTATGTTGCCAAATGGATCTAAGCAAATGACAATATTCGGATACTCGAAGAGAGAGAGAGAGAGAGAGAGAGAGAGAGAGAGAGAGAGAGAGAGAGGGAGAGAGAGAGAGAGAGAGCGAGAGAGAGAGAGAGAGAGAGAGAGAGGGGGGGCGACAATAGAATCAACAAAAGAATGTCCAGAATCAACAAAAGAATGTCCAGAAATTACCACCAATCATAAGGCTTAACGATAATACCAAAACACGAACGCGAAAGAAACGACCAAGACAACCTAGGAACAATTAATTGGAAGTTGCCACCGCCCGTGATGCTTTGAATGTGACCCGATATTAACCTATCTTCCTATAGCAAAGTTACGGGAGCAGGTTATAACCGAGATTATACGACGTTGGCCAAATTAACAGACATTTGCATTTTTAATTGTTAGTAATAATGTTAACGCAACGCCTCGTGTATGGACCAGGCGCTGGCTAATTTTATGTATGGGGAATACGGCAAAACGTGTGCATGGATCATGACATTATTTAACATAGATTTTCTTTGAATGTGGATAGCTGCCAGGGCACATCCCTAACCCATTGACCTGAAGGGTGATCAAAATGGTCACCAGATGGCATTTATTCATGCTATTCATGATAAAACAAAATTTACATGCATAACATGTTTCTCTTATCAGGTGTTTCATAAACAATTAAGACAGTGATTTCTGACTGACCTCGTTTCTGGACGGCGAGTCCTGTTAGTATTCATAAGTTGCTTTTATTTATGCGAACACCAATATGGTCCAAACTGACTTTGCTGTTCTTCCCAATACTTGCACACATGAAAACCAACATTGGCAGTTAATTTCCTTGGTCTGGACAATGGGCATCTCTCTTCCCCACCCCACCGCAAACCATCGCCAGCAATGCCATGGACGCATTATGCACGCTCGCACATACGCTCGTCAATTGACAAAATATTAAGAGACTGTTAATCGGGATGCTATTTGTCACAAACAGCTGGAATTGTCACATTTGCTAACTCCGTGTCAACTTTTCGTAAATAGTGATTATAAATGGCACAAAGGAGTATGTATGCCACGGAGATGAATAAATTCTGTAATATTCAGTTGGAATATGCTCATCACAATTCTGACGATAGTCATAAAAGTGAACCGACTGAAGAAAGCATGAATAGAACGTGACAACAGAGCCATGCTATCTATTCACTATTCAGAATGCTATAGAAATTACTTGCAATCCATTCTGAACAGACACACCGATTCAACCTGTCCACATCGCTACTGACAGAGCTGCTAACGCCGTTGCTTCAAAATACTTAACCGACTCATTGAATAGGGATAGAAGATTGTTAGATAGGTAGAAAGTAGAGAATTTGACTGTGAACAACATAAAAGGAAAGGGAACCTGACAAATTAAAGCATTACGTGTTGTGGAAACTCTGCGAGATGCATTTCGCTTGCTTGCTGATGCTGCTTCTGCTAAGGAAACTTTGGATTGGAGAGTGGTATTGACATATCCAATTAGCAATGTGGCATTATCCATAGCTCAAAGTGATAGAATATTGTATAAGAGCATCAAATCAAAGTTAGTAGAAACACTAGACACAAAATACTATTTCATTATTCAACCTGATGGTCCAAATTGCAGTGCAGCAAAGATTATGGACCGGGGTGGGGGAGGGGGGTGTGTGTGGGGGGGGGGGGTCTTCTCTTACACGAGATATCTGTATGCCACAATCGCTCAAAGTATGGCGTAATCGTCCGAGATTTCTCGAAAATACTAACAAAGGCACCAGGAAATGAGGTCCACTTATTGTTAATTAAGTGCATTAGACCTTCCACAGAAGACTGTGAAAAGGTAATCCAGGACTGAAAGAGTGAACTATAGCACTTTGTCATCATGGGCTCTTATCAAACTCAGAAAACGAAGGATTCTGAACGGCTTAATTTAGCGAAATCCAGGGAATCGTTATGAGGCCAGAAAATAATATTGATTCATCATGGCGGTGTCTGTTAATGTTGAAGTAGTTGAAATGGAGCTTACATCACCGCCGAAATACCAAGTTGTACACGGGAGGCTGCCACATTGATAGCGTTTTACACCAATCAAATACAGAATGTCCGAGTTTTAACTCGTTCATCCGATACATATATCGGGGTACTACTAGCCTCACATGACGGAATCATGGCCTTTGTCTTGTCATAGACTTGGGTACTTCAACCAATAGAGGGTACATTGACATTAGTACACTTGCTGTCAAATTGCAAGAGACTGAAGCTGGCTTGCAAGCATTGGTTGAACGTTATGACCTGGCTGGCTGTGATTTCACTTCCAGTTTTCATGGAATATGAAAGAAACTCAATTTGAAATATCGATCGCCTGCGGACAGACAGCGTGAATGCAATTCGATCACCGATGAGAGCTTCTGTAGGAAATGGTGTGACGGAGGCGTGCGTGCGTGCGTGCGTACGTGCGTGCGTGCGTGCGTGCGTGCGTGCGTGCGTGCGTGTGTCTGGCAGATCTGTTCTTCAAGACATACCACCATAAATGAAGCTCGGTATGATTCCTGCTTTCAAATGATAAGTGAAACAATCATCACATAAACAGGGCGAGAATGAAAGAAATTGAAAATGTGAATAGTGCCGCATTGCCGCCTTGCCAGAAGATGCTTTCTAATCAACTTAGGCGGAGTATTTACGTCTCTATGCTTTGGCGATACACGGACACTGACTGCCCAACGAGTCCATTGAATTATAGATGAATAGAAACTGGTCAACGATTCGAGCCTGAATGGTGCAGTGGCAGCTCCAGACTCTTCATTTCTGCTAATCCTAATGAGTCTGATGCTGTAGTCAGATTAGAAAGCACAGCATTGACATCAGATTATAACAAGAACGGCCAGGGGCATACACATACGCCGTTGCTGAGGTAGATGGCTATGACACGGAGACGATGATAAAGGAGGACGAAGAATGGTCTGGTGATAGTGCGTCCAAGTCTGATAATGCCGACGATGATAACCAATAAGCATTCCAGTTATTTCAGTTAATATTAGAGATTTTTGTTTATCATTTATTTTTCAGATGAACTAAACTTGTTTCGATAAATAACAACTAGTATTTCTTAATCTTCATATCGTAAGCACCTAGCGCGATACGGTACTATTGGGTGTGGTGCGGTGTAAATTGGCGTTCTATTTTAGAGAGAGAGAGAGAGAGAGAGAGAGAGAGAGAGAGAGAGAGAGAGGGAGGGAGGGAGGGAGGGAGGGAGGGAGGGAGGCAAGCAGGCAGGCAGGCAGGCAGGCAGGCAGGCAGGCAGGCAGGCAGGCAGGCAGGCAGGCAGGCAGGCAGGCAGGCAGGCAGGCAGGCAGGCAGGCAGGCAGGCAGGCAGGCAGGCAGGGACAGAGAGAGAGAGAGAGAGAGAGAGAGGGGGGAAGGGAGCGAGGGAGCTTCCAAGGAATGCATCATTGTAATCGAACAGGAGGTGAAGGAAACATTACATTCATGTCGGGCGCTATGGAACAACTAGTTTAAGGCAAGTACTATACCCTTGCTAGAGCCCAGGAACCCTAAAAATAATAAAATATGCAACAATCGTCAAATTTTACCCATTTTAACCTGACATCCCAGTATCTTAGTCACGAGATACGTAAGCTGTTGACTATTTCGAAACCAATTTGACTGGAAGGTTGTGCTGTATTGGGTTGTACCAGATTTTAGTTAAATTACTTTCAAAATATTCAACATAATTTTGAGATACACGAAACCAATTTATTGTATTTTGTCTGCTCGTTTGGTTTGTGCAACAGCTATTTCCTCCTTGCGCCACTCAATATGGGGACGCCACAAGTCCGCAATCAATTAGCCATGGGCCCCGAAGGCTTAACGCGGCCCTGACTACAATTACGCAACGTTTGACTGCCTGTGCCCTGGTTCAGAATAATGATAAGGTTCTTGCTAATGTAAAACCATTCTGAGTCGATCTCGGAAATATCATGTGAACGGAAGTTGGACCTTTGTATCCACAGTATGTATCCATGCGTACTTTATCCCCGCCTGCTGACCTCCATGCCAGCCATGCATAATTATAACTAATGTATAATTCTCGTTTCCTTATTTGTGCAACGATATGAGACGTGTTTGTACTTTGCCGGAACGAAATTACGCGGGCTTAATGAATCGGAAAACCGTTTCAGAATTAGCTCAGTATTAACTGAGTTATTAAAGACTGAAGATTCTGCAATTTGGTGTACAATGGGGCCTTATCCATTACATGTCCTGCTCGTGTTGTTCGTAGACCACGTGGTCACTTCCTGCCCAATCGCTTACACACCGATTAACTTTCTAATCATTACAGTCGTGCCTTTTGAGAAACTTCAGCGACCATAAAAGGAGATGCTTGAAAAGGAGATACTCAGCGATCTGCACCTGCAGAGGAGACGGGGCGAGAGGGATGACTGTTTTTGGAGGGGTTACGCAATCAACCCGTTCTGGAAAGATAGCATTGGTGGGGTGAAGTGGCTACCGGATATATGCTTGATGCTGTGTTTCCTGCCGATGTCCTGCCTCGTGATGCAATGGCGCGGACGCGGACATGAGGGGTGCAGCTCTGGGTTGACGTGAAACGGAAACATGCTAGGCTAGGTCGTGTTGTGGATGTCAATGGCGTCATGGATGTTGATGCTGCGTGGATGCGGATGCTATTGTATCCCTCCGTTCCTCAGCGCCTGATCAACGTTTTAGCATAAGTATGAAAGGGTTTCTTCACGCCTACTGACTGACGACGCAACTGTTAGGCTCATTAATCCACGAACAGTGGCATTTGTATTCAACTTATTATTTCTAACACCAACAGTTTATAATTTTAAGTTTTGACTCATGATTTTTTGTATACTAACACTAAATTTCAATTTTAGTTTTCTCGTTTCTTGTTTAATCACATATAGTTATCTTAAGTTACCTGCATTATCTTTCAGTTTCGTGGGTTTTTTCAAAATCTGTTGCCTAATTTCCATCTTTAGATTTAGTTTCATAGACGCCACCCCCCCCCCCCCCCCCCCCCCCCTCCACCCTCCCCCACCCCCATTCCACCTGCGAGAGAAATACAGTAATTCCCACTCTCACGCTCCTTTACACAGCATACAAGACGTATACGCACCGACAAGACAACAGCTCATTGCAAATTTGCAAACATTACGACAGACAACGCATACACCCTTAGCATCATCCTAAGTTTTGATTATTTAATTTGCTACTTTCATTTTCGCAACTCTCCGTTGGGTGGGTGGGGGGGGGGGGTATACAACCATTCGGAGAAGCACCTCGAAGATGAAGTCATGCCTCATATACACCCAGGTGTAAGCTGCCAATAAAGCCAATGGAACGATAACAGCATCTCCATGTACGCTCTTCAAATAACTTTCGATAAGGGAAGGTCAGGCGAACCATTAGCATTTCTGAGTCAAAGTTATTAATTCCTCGCGACAACGGTTAGATATTCGCCTGCCCTCCGCGTGGACATTTGTTTCCAGCTGATATTTCGAGGGGAAGAAGAATTCTTCCACAGATCCGCAGGAGTTATAAAAGAACTCTTAAAGATGTCCACGCCAGATGAAAAGTCGTTTGCCTGCTAAATTATTCTGCGGTCTCCCTAATTTTGTACCATAGTATGTCAAACTTACCACCTTCGTCATCAAAGAATGCGATATTAGTCCTGTTTGCTTTATCAGCGTACCCACATTTCAACGGAAATTTTATCATCCACGAGTCTTTCGTTATAATACCCACTCTAGACAGAGAAGTTATTTTACTCCATCTGCAAGCCTTATACAGTATCTTTGCCGGCGAACAAGCATACCTACATAGCCGAAGTTCGCCCTGCCGGTTAGCGGAGAAGAACTACTAAGAACACCTCATCATCACATGTTCCTGTCCCTGTGTCGAATTCTTAACCCTTCAACAGTTGGAGACTTAACCCCATAGTTCATGTGCATAGAATGCTAGCAAAATCAGTTTGACCAATATTACCGTGAACAAATTCAACTGTAGAACCCCGAAAAGGTTCACTGTCCGGCAAATTGGTCAACAAGAAAAGCCACATCTGTGGTTTGAACGTGTCAAACTTTAACCCATGGGTTGAATCGACTTGCTATGTGAAGTCCCTCATTTGAAATCATAGAAAATATAGACACCCATTCAACCCACTGATGTATGCACCATGCTTTCACAAAATTCCATATTTCGCTTTCCATGGTCCAGAACAAGGAGCATTTACTGGCATTTGTATAAGTATGGGAAGAACGGCAAATCCAATTTGGCAAATGGCGATATTCACATAAATAAATGCCGATTTTCAGAAACTAGGTCAGTCAGAAATCACTGTCCTGGTCGTTTCTGAAACACTAGATTATAAAAGCCTGTTTGGTATGCACATTTGGCTTTATCGAGATTAGCATGAATAAATGCTATCGGTTGACCAATTTGATGACCATTCAGATCAACGGGGCTTTAAGAGGCTTCCTGCCAAAGGATGGCAGAGCTCGTGCATACCTTTTGCTACATTTCCCATGAATTAGATTAGCTAGCGCTTGTTCATGTAGGGACTATTATACGGCCTCTAGACAACACCCCTCCCCCAACCACCCACCCACACCCACATTCACCCACCACCATCCAACCCCACACACCCTATTGTGTGCGCTAGCACGCACACACGCACGCGCGTACGCACACACGCGCACACTCGTACACCTTCACTTACGCAGGCACTGGATATGGATTACCGCGTAAAAGAATCTGACCGTATGCCAATACCATCAATCATCCCTGCGTTAATCCACTAACAGAATATATTGCCCAGAAAAGCGATTTGAGGCCACCTGGAATGATTGCACGGGGACTAATGCAACTCATTATATTCCACACGTCGAGTGCAATTAATTCGAAGGTTACTTTGCTGAATTCAGCTCGCATGGCCTGCAATATCAATAGCGATATGTCATCGCTAAATTTCAGTGTTTACTTGTGTACAACACATTCATGTCGACCCAGGGCTCACATATTTGAAACATATTGTGTTGGCCTCAGGGGAAAGTATGCCATTTGAAATTAGGTTGCCCTACTGTACTTCCCGGTTGCCCCATTTCTGTAAATCCTGCTGAAAATATGTATTGTTATAAGCTATACCGACAACACAATCCTTGCAAATAAAAATTCAAGCATTATATTACCCCTTTATCCCTCATATCAGCAAAATAACTGCTTCTGCAGTGGTCTTGAGAAATGGCCATTTGCAGACCAAGACATTTTTCTGAACAAATTTGCGTGTGAAAGGGTTAAAGTGTAGATCATGGCATGCATTTTCTTTTGAAAACAGATAGAGGGATGCAAGATTAATATATTATCATGCACTTTTATTCTTATTAAAACGTGTGTGCTAGAAAACGTGATTATAAATGTTGAAAATTATGCCTTTTGCTGCTTCCTGATATCACTCGGCAAGTTCCGTAAAACCGGTGAAACGCACCACGTGACACGCGTCACAAGTGGAAGGGACGAGGGAATTCCCTCTAGTTGTTGACGCGTTGTTTAGTCCGACTGGCAAGGAGAAAAGAGTTGCATTTAGATATATTTATGCAATTCATTTTGTTAAAATGACACAAAGATGGGTAGTACGATATCGAAACACACGTGAATAATTTATCCTTTGATTAATTTCCATCAGATTAAACTTTGGCAATGTTTGCCGTGCGATAGTATTGAGATTTCGGGTGTCTCGGTGGTAGGCATACATGTGTTAAATACATGAATTTTCACATGCAACGCTAGACAAATGCGTCGTACTATTGATTCTGATATAAAAAAAGAATTGTGAATCGTGTTTAAAATCCCGCTGAACATATTAGAATATATTTTCTAATAGTAAACGATTTTTAGCGACAGCTCAATCGCCAATCCATCCCGCTAGCATTTAGCATTGCGCGAACCGAAGGTTCGTCGTATCGTCTTTCCAGCAACAAAGGCGTACATCGAGTCCACTAAACGATTCCTTCACAGGAATGCCCGAATGGATAACGCCCGCATTCTTTCAGCTCATACATATTAATGAGCAATAATAAACATGAAAGAAGCAAATCCCTTTATCTGAACTAAACCTTCTCTAGGTTCTGTAAAAATGAAATCTGCCAAAATCATCGGCAGCAACAGATTTATATCAAATTGCCATTAAAATATTATGTAGTTATTAAATGTCAATTTGTCAATGTGTTCAAACTGTTTGAACATTGATAAATTGGCATTTAGTAATTAAATGGGATAGTTGCTTACCAGTAGTGAATGGGTCAATAACTGACTTTTCATAAACCTAAAACCTATCGACTTCTTTATCGATATCCCATTTCCCAAGTATGATTTGGCTTTTAAATTTTTGGACATCATACACTATTTCATTTTTAATGGCCTATGTAAAACATTTAGCTGTTATGATACTAATTTTGAATCTTGAAAGCCAACACATCTGGGAAATGGGCTAAAGCTGAGCCTATGTGCTTATGAAAGTGTAAGCTCCTTGAGTGAACACAGATAGAATTGTAAACCTGGCATAAATCATGAATGTTACCTTGAAAATATCGACATGATAAATATATCAAACAAACAAATAATTTAAAATCAAATTAAAGGAGTGGCATGGTTCTCAACAATGTACTACTTAAACGATGAACCCGGTTCACGGCTCAGTGGTGGATTATCTTACCACAGGAGGATACATTGGCAATCTTCTTGACTCTTCTCTCATGCACCCACTAGTTGACTACCTGTAGTGAACACTGCTAATGCACAATCAGATCAAATTAAAGGTTCAATTGAACCAATAAAGAACCAACATGTCCAACAAACAGTAAATTATGATTGGTCCATGGCAGCCATGTGCTAATCGCTGATCAATTTCATGCCAATTTCAGCCATGTGCTTATCACTGATCAAATTATCGTTTGAACACACTTTAATCACCCTTAGTTATCGATGAAATATCAGGGGTTTCAGCCTGAACCGTAAGCCCTTCCTCTGATGTCATTTTCAAGAACAAGATGTTCACCTGAAAATGGATCAGTTAACATTCCAGGCACTCAATATGGGGTACTCCTGTCCGAATTTGGTTAAAACTGGGAATTGCTTAACCTAATAATACTCACGCCGCCGAAAAAAATGCTTCTGCAGTAGATCTGAGAAATGGCCATTTTCAGACCAGGACTCCACTAGAATACTATTTTGTAAATTTACTACTGGAATGACTGGCTCGATAATCAAGCCAGTCATTCCAGTGATACATTTTCAAAAATAATCTCGACCTGCAAGGGGACATTTTCTATGAGAAAATTTATATTTATTTTGAAGAAGTTGAGGGGTAAATGGTTAAGGATGTGACATCTGACCAATCAAATTTCTGAATAGAACTTCTGGAGCGTACCACCATAGGGTCCATATAGTTAAATTTGGTTAAAATCAACCAAGCGGCTGAGGAGATACATTTTGACAATTTCCGGGAACATTTTCTTAGAATTCAAGATTTTCACCCTAAAACTGACTAATCGAAATTCTGAATAGAAGTTCTGAAGCGTAGCACCATAGGGCTCTCATAGCCAAATTTTGTTGAAATCCACCAAGGAGACGCATTTTGACAATTTCCAGTAAATCATTCATAAAATCATAAAGATGTTCACCGATCAATTTATGGATCAATCAGAACTCTGAAGAGATGTACTGGAGCCTAACACCCAGGGGTAGATTTTAAGGATTTGTTCTACTAACCTAGACAAGATAGTGCATCATTGATTTTACTATCCCGCAGGAAACTTCACTAACTCAATGTTTGTAAGCTCAAAGCTGATCACTTCTTTAATCCAATCACTGATACAGAGAAGCCGTTGAATATTTTATAATTAGTTTGTCTGGAAAGCCGATGCTGCCTTTGGTGGGTACTCAACATAATGACATCCGAATAGGTTTTTTTGTGTATTTCCTCTTTTGAGAGCAACTAACCCAGACAGGTTTGTGCAGTGCTGTTTTACTAGCCCATATGAAATTCTACTATCCACGGGTTAACAGGTTAGTCTTATAATGGAGCCCTGCTAACACGATAAGATTCTCCCAGACAAATTTGCCTGAAATTGGTCATAGAAGATGCGATTTGACAGACAGCTGAGTCACGACCACCACGGCATAAGCTCACTTTGTCAGCATTTATCTCATAATCGGCCATAACTGTCATGATTTTTTACCTGCGTCGCCAGGCGCAAGGGTTAGCAAGGGTTAATATGAGAATGGAGTGCTTCGACTTCTTTTGGGTGAAAATCACAATGCAACAGCTTTCAGCAACAATTTCTTCAAATTGGACACTGTGAATAACTCTGGTTCTTCTAGCCGAATGTTTGTCTATGGGGTCCTGAATATGTGCACTAATGTTGAGGTCAAAGCTAAGTCTCAAACAGTAAAAGCTTTCAGTTGGCAACATTGCTTAAAAAGCAGACACTTTTGACGTCATAGCGGCCCAATTGAAAAATATACATGTATCAACGACATGAATATTGTGCAAATTTGTCCAGGTTATTCATTACAACCGAATTACGATTGCATAAGCTGACCCAGGATATATAATTTGACCGACAGACGAACACCATGGCATAGGCTCACTTGGGCCTTCAGGTCCGGCGAGTTAATACTGATTTGATATTTTCCGAATATTCTCAGTTTATTGAAATTTAGCCATGCACAAGAATCATAGTAATCTCAACAGTTGATGCAACAACAATCTTCTATGATTTCACATAGAATGGCTGACTAATACCCGAGTGTACTGTGAAGGCCCATGCTTTCATTGTGCTATGATTTCACATAGAATGACTGTACTAATACCTGAGTGTACTGTGAAGGCCCATGCTTTCATTGTGCTATGCTTTTCTGACCCCTGTTTGCTTTAACCCTTTCACGGATGAATTACTAGTGATCTACTAGTATATCTGCTAGTTACAGCGATATAAAATACCCGAAACTATTCTGAAAACAATTTGACATGCCACTGGTATATGCAGCAACGAATTTCAGTGAAAACGGTTTCAAATTATTCGCTGGCATCATTTTGTGACCATAGAAACAATCAGTGAAAATTACACTAGCCGTCTGGAAAACTTTTTGACTGAGAATCCGTGCTGCTGCTAGCAAATACTTCCAGTCAGGTTGTTTTCAAAATAATCAGCAGTATTGCACCATTAGCAAGCAGTAAATAAGCTTTGTTATAGGTATCAATGCACACATGGAATACTATTTGCGTGGCACTAGAAACCCCACTGATAGGCGTTTAGGTCCACTTACATCTTTGATTGTTTGCAATATGGGTAAAATGATTGCTCTGATTATTCAGATAAATACATGGTTAATGTCTATGTTTAGAAACATCGTTTTAAGTTATTCATCTCTGGTATTTTACTGGAGTTAATAGTTTTATTCCTCTATGATGGTACCAATCAACAACATTTCGATGTTCATCTTTTCATTTTCTTTAAATTATAATATATTATGGTGGCTGTTCTGGAGGTAGCATTGATTGACATAAATCTTTGAAATTAATGATAATTTCAACAATTTCAAATGACTAATAACGAAATTTGACCATTTAAGTAATAATAACAGTTTTTATTGTGAAAGATTGTGAAATCTGTTGTATCGCAACAGTGTATATATGATAATATTCTCAGAACATAGAGTCATAGACAGTAGAATTCGGCCTTGTGATTAAAGCACAATATGTACCGAATTTTGTCCCATATAAATCAAATCTGCAAACAGTGAGTGCAATGTAGCCGCATGTGTGAATACTGCATATTGTTCACAGTAGGTTATCAATAATAGGTGTGTGTCACTGAAGGAAGCCTCCGCACTGAGTGTCCGACATGGCGATAGTTCTTATCCTGCCATGGGGATTACAGCAGTTCTTACTAAAGCACACACTATAACATCACATATTCAACTGAGCAAAGTTATGCACACGACACGTCGTTATCTCAGAAAGTGGGTCTAGTCCTCTAGATAAATGGTTAAACCACCTAAAATCACATAGATTTCCTCAAAGGCAGTGCCACTCTCAGGGTAAGACTGACACTCTGCTACAGAAGACTTCAGTACATGAGTAACACGACTATCACAGACCTGCAAAAGAAAGGACAGTTAAAGAGAGATGTTGAAATACATGTATGAAGCATGTTCCTCGAGTTTGTTGAATCGATATGAAGGATATTCAAGCATTTTCAGAAGTCTACGCTTTAAGTGAACAAGAATTCAAACTGAGACATATTTTGAAATAGTACTGCTTTTAAACTGTTATTGTCTTGAATAGCTTACAGCATTATTCTTTCTAAAATACACATCAGTGTATCTACTTTCATAAAGACCTGACCTTTTTAATTACAACCTCTCGATATCAAGAGCTGTTCAATAATGATGTTGTGAATATTTTGAAGCTAATAATTTGACTGGAAGTTGTTGCCATAGAGAGCGAAAGTTCCCAGTCAAATTAGTTTCAAAATATTCAACAGAATATCCGCTACATTATAACAAATCGGTAATAGCCGGGCTGTGAGAGATACAGGATTAATATCTTAATTATTATGCTTTGACTGCACAGAATTTAATCATCTTGTCACCTTTAGTCATTTTACTTTCAAAATATGGAGACACTAGTGCTTCAGTTATTGTACCTGTAGGCTTATCATGATTGTCTCATTACCCTTGCCTTGTAGTAGGCGTGCACCATATTGTCCTAGGCGGTATCGTGATATATCGTGATGAAAAAATCGCGATATTTCGATATATCGTACAGCCTATTTTAAGGTATATGAATTCACGGGATGAATTCGTCTTGGGTTGAGTTGGACTGCATGGTGTGGGTTATGTAGCCATATCGGTTTTGCTCCGAGTTTTCATATCAGATTTAGCTGGATGACTTCTAATTGGTAAATTTCAAAAAACCTTGAAATCCAGTCGCCAAGATACTTAAACTAAGACCGATCGTTAATAACACGAAAATAGGGCACAATTAATAATTTCTTGCCGCCTTACCCATTGGCTTAATGTAATCCATCATCGCGGGAGTGAAATTATTATATTGGACAACCTAAATATTGTGTACTCTGTTAAAATCATCGTTTATTACATGAAAATGAATCCTAAAATTTGGCATTTCATCTCGTCTTTGTAAAAATATACAAATCATGTGATATTAGGAATGTACTTTAGATCCATAGACATCTAATGTTTAGATCTGCTCAGAATTTACCGAGTACCCGGTTAATAATAATAGTTAGCCTTCAGAAACATCTCGGATAGTTCACCTTGCTTGCAAAAGCGTGTATATCATCTCATTTAGCTATCACATTTGTGAACGCACCACCCTAGCCTCCAAAACCAGGAGAGCGAGCAATATCACGTGATTTATATATTTTACTAATAATAGTTAGCCTTCAGAAACGTCTAGGATAGTTCGCCATGCTTGCTAAAGCGTGTATACCATCTCATTTAGCTATCACATTTGTGAACGCACCACCTCTCGCCTCCAAAAACAGGAGAGCAAGCAATATCACGTGATTTAGTTATTCCCCGCGACGTCATTTAATGTCAAATTTTGGATTAATTTTGATTGTATAAACCATGCTTATTACAAAACAGGCAATATTTATAGCTTCCCATGTAATAATTTCACTCCCGCGATCATGGTTTTGAGGTATACAGTAAGGCGGCAAGAAATTATACCGGTAAATTGTGTTGAATTTTCGTATTAATGTCGTCTTTTAAAGTAATTTTAGAGAATGAACTTCAACTTTTGTTACCTATTCCTAGTATAATCCCACCCCTTTCTCAGAGATGTTGGTTTGGAAATAAATTGAACAGCTTGCCGTAATAGACACCTATGCTACAAATATACAGAATACGGCATGACAGTAAAATTTTGGCGATATTTCTATTTTTTCAAAATCACTTAAAAAATCGTGGCTGGAAAAAAAATCGCGATTTTCGATAATATCGGATAATCGTGCAAGCCTACCTTGTAGAGGTAATAAGGTATTGCATTCAGATCTGATGGTGTGTCTGGAGCTCAGTATCGCTCACCTGGAGCACTGTTGCCAGCAATAGTTTTTAATTTTAAAAGCACACATTGTGGCCAGACATTTGTAAGAGTAACCTGTTAACCTTTAATGGTCAAATTTGGTCAAAAGATTTTAATATCTGCCTATTGAATGTCCATTTACAGGCCAAGAGAATACAACTTTTGAAAATATATCACTGGAATTACTGGCTCGGGTATACATCCAGTCATTCCAGTGGTAAATGTTCATAATTGTATTCTCTTGGTCTGTACATGGACATTCCCCAAGACCATAACAAAGGCCGGTTTTGGCTGGTATAACCATTAAAGGGTTAAACACTTTTTTTAGGATTTCTGGAAATAAATCCACAAATCAATTTTATGTATATTCTATTCGGATGCCTAATACTATAGCAGCCACGTTTGATTGAAATCGGCCCAGAATTAAAATGTATTAATTACTGAGGAGTATTTTTTTTTACCAAATTTCATTCCTAATTTCAGAAATCCAAAATGAGCACAAAAGATTTAACAGCCAGATTCTGTATAAATGTCAAGCATCATACATGTCTCTCCAGGAGAATTTCGACCTGCTCTCCTGAATTTAAATTTAAACCAGTGATGCGAGCAGTGTTAGCACTCGCCTCTATATTCTATCATCGTTACTAAACAATATAGGCAATCTATGAGATGCTCGCCTAGAATTAATCTTGGGTAAGAGGAGAGAAACCATTCGCCTCTCCATAAGTCATGATCATATAACGTAGCATCTTAGAGGTAATTACATACAGGTCTTGTTGAAATATACTGTCATCTTTAAGACAAAAATGTGTTTTGAAAGATTTTTGACATCCTAGCTAGCCATTGTAAAAATCAACCAATCAAGTAATAGATTGTATCAAAAATTCCATACGGTTTAAGGTCATGCCAGCCAAGCTTGGTTAAAATTGGGTCATTTTTAAGAAGATATAATGATACGTATTGAACGATTAAAAAAAATTATGGTAAAATCCAAGATGTCCAGGTCAAATCTTCAGGTGGCCCTTGGAAAATTTACCAATCAAATTTCTGGATAAATTCTGGGAAGCCTACCATCATAGAGCTATCTAAGAACAAGTTGATTAATATCGGTGGTTAATGGCCAGAAGTATTTTTATAAAAAGAATTATAGATGGGCAGGCGACAGAGGCAAAGGTCACCATGGTATAAGCTCGCTTAGTCACTTGTCCCTTCAGAATGGATGTGCTAAAAACTACTGATCAAATTTGGATAAAATTTTAACACAATGAAGGCTGATACTGTGAAAAGAGAATTTTTAGATGTTGGCTGTCATCAGTCAACCAATTTGGCTCAAATTTTAATAGGAAAGTTTGTAACCGTACATTAGGCTTCCGCAACATTGCCATGTTTCATAAGGAAAATCCGTCATTAGGTAGAGGGTGATCTTGCTCGCTCTGTAGTTAATATTTACTGGTAAGCAAATGTTTGCTTATCAGACTGAAAGTTCATGTTTCTTGTACAGCAATAACCGAATCAATTTGTGGTTCTAACATGCATGATGGTCAAGAGATTAATTTTTGAAAACTTATCACTGTACTGAATGACTTGATAATGGAGCCAGTCATTCTAGTGGTACATTTTCAAAAATATAATTCTCATGACCAGCAGATGAACATTCAGTAAGGAAATATGCTGATTTTTGTTACCAAATGTAACCATTAAAGTGTTATATCTAAACATTTATCCAGACAGACGAGATCTCTCTTGACATAAACAAAACCTTTGTAGTGCAATCAATTCCGGAATCATAGTTTAATCCTCATCCCGTAGGTGGTAATGCAGTTAGTATCCAGAAGTGTATCTACTACTGAGCTGATTTGATAAGGATCGTTCAGACTTTGGCCGTGATCCGACCACCCGTGAAAAATTCAGATGTACATGTCCTGCAAATCAACTAATGGAGTTACTGAAATCCCAGAAGCTACTGTGTGAATTGGGTTAACACAGGGGTGTGTGTGTGGTGTGTGGTGGGGGGGGGGGGAGGGGGGGGGGGGTGTGATTGTACACTAACTCCACTACTTTGTTTATGTTAAAGCCTATTTTCTAACTTCAACGAAACTTTCAGGATCAGTGAGGTCACCTCTAAAAACGGCTTCTGCAGTGGTCTTGAGAAATGTCCATTTGCAGACCAAGAAGGCTATTTTTGAAAATTTACCATTGGAACGACTGGATCGATAAGCGAGCCAGTCATTCCAGTGGTAAAATTTCAAAAATAATCTCTTCCATCTGTAAATCGAAATTTAAAAGAAATTCAAGGGTTAAAGGGTGAGGAGACTATACAGTGGCTACTTGTTTGTGTTCCATAAGGTGGTCTCTTCATAGGCATATAATTTCCACTCTGTGATAATATTACTGATTAACTTGATGGAGGCATTTCAAAATTAAATGGAAATCTAAACTCAACCATTCATCGAAGAGTCTAAGGGACCAGTTAGTGGTGGTCACTGTCTTTATCTATGCCTGCTCATTAAAAATAGAGAAAACTAACATGACAGATGCCAGTATAGACTGGCGGTATAACCTTTTTATGTTGTCCTTAGAGAAGAGTGTGTGCAATATATCTGATATTATTTAAGCCCTCTATTGATTTTTTAAAGAAATTTTAATTTATGACGGTAGTAATCATTATACTGGTCGAATAATTCTCATGCCGGTTTGTACATGTAGCAAAATAATCTAATGCACACCAAACATACACAACAGCAAGATGTTTTATCAGTAAATCAATATACATATATCATTATTATAGTTTTCTTACAGCGCACCTTTCCAGTTTTAGCTATGCCCCACTCATCTCTAGCTAAGCTACACCAACACAATGCTCGTGTGGGGATCGATCGATCCCTGCACTTCTTGACTATCAATTTCCAGAAAACTATACAGGGAAGCTGTTGAATATTTTGAAACTAATGTGACTATTATTAAATAGCAAATGCATACACGTCATGCAATGTGTCGGACTGTTAAAAATGTAAATGGACTAAATTGAGTCATTCTTGCTGTAATTGATTACGACGTCATACTATGCGTCACGTAGTTGCATAGGACGGATGGATAAATTGGAAATATCCATTACGCTTATGTGTGTGAACAAAAGTAAACGTCCATCAGCGTGCTAATGTCTGTTTCCAGCATGCTAAACAGTTAACGATTGGTTTGTTTGAGTGGATTTAATGAAAGCGGGTGTTTTAGTAATTCAATTAATTACCTTCTAATAGGATTACTAAAATAAAACGAATTGTTTGAACAATTACAATATGTAAATAATAAATCTATGATTATACCTTTATAACTTGAAAGCGAATTGACACCTCTGAGTGTAAAGTATCTCCATTTCTTTCCCCACGTTGTCCTGCACTGACTCAGTCATCGCTCGTCAATCACCTGCTCATCGCTACAATCCAGCTTTTCAGGTGTACTCCAATCGTTGGACTATCAAAAGAATTAATTGGTATATTCCGTCCAATGTGACTTTTAGTGCTCTACGATACACAGTATTTCTTCATTTTGACTTTCTATAACCTGATAAATGCGTGTTTACAAACAAAAATGTTCACAAAAACAAATAAACATAGTGAGGAACCGATTCTTACATACCAGCACCCGAGTACCCGATAATTGCCTTTGAGCGGCCTCGCTAAGCGATCATCCAAAAATGTGTATTACACTCACTGCTTCAGATGCAATATTGTTCAATATTTTAATTCTATATGCTTATTAGTCCCAATCGACATCCAAATATCATATTCTCAATTACCATACAAATCTGTCACGTCTGAGACCGAGTAGTCTATCGGGAAACGACGGCGTTTCTACTTTTTTCACCGGTTCCACTTGTGACGTCACAAGTACAAGGGATTTCCCGCTTCCCAGAAATCAGAGTTTTTGTTCGGCAATCCTCGGAAATTAATGATAATTTGCCTATATTTTTTCAATACGGCATTTATATTATTAACTAATACAATTTTCTAGTAGAGGAGGTTAATTTACCTAAAATAACTATTACTCTTGGTAGCCGAAATCTACACTTTAA
This sequence comes from Chaetoderma sp. LZ-2023a, assembly GCA_034401795.1. Taxonomy (NCBI): domain Eukaryota; kingdom Metazoa; phylum Mollusca; class Caudofoveata; order Chaetodermatida; family Chaetodermatidae; genus Chaetoderma; species Chaetoderma sp. LZ-2023a. The sequence continues at coordinate 110,928,175 of CM067373.1, forward strand.
GACTAAATAAAATAAATACTCAACATGAGTACATATACAGGCCTAGAAAATAACAAATTATCTAGGTTGCCCCCAGGGCAACCATCGTGTTACGATTTGGTTGCCCTGCAGTAAAAAGGGGTTGACCGGACCGCCGGGACGTGTACTTTTTGTGGCCTGCGACACAGTCCATAACAACTCCGTATCACTTAACTACCATTGATGGCAGCCCGATAAGTCAAAGGAACGTCTGAGTTCACTAATAACTCCGTATCATTTAACGACCATTGATGGCAGCCCGATAAGACAAAGGAACATTTCGGTTCACTAATAACTCCGCATCCCTTAACGATCATTGATTGCAGCCCGATAAGACAAAGGAACATTTCGGTTCCCTAAATCCGGGATCACATTACACGATAATCGGTGGTCGTAAGGTGTCGGCCGACTAAACATGCATTAGTATCCCATAATCGTATAGTGTGAGCAGATTTTATGACAGATAATTGGTATCGTAAGGAAAGGTCAACCTACAACGAATAGCTCAACATTTTAAACCAATCAGGTTGTGGTATTTACTCACATGACAATAGCTAGGATAAATTTCAAGAAACCGCCCTGGGTATGGACCATTATCGGTAAATATGTACGACGCGGTCGCGTGGTGTGATCGCAATGTGACCGTCACGATAATATTGCTGGGAGTCGGCCGACTGTCCTAGGATAATATTAGTCGTTCGACTGAGAGAAATCGTGTAATGTGATTGCGATGTACGGTTTAAAAGCGCCAAGGGCACTCGTATGGCAACAGTCTTCCATAGAGACTATACACCCTTACTAATCTGATATCAATTTTTTTAATTATCAAATTAAATTAGCTGTTGAACTTGTGTTCATTTTTCAACTAATTTGGTGGAAGACGTTGTTGTCATAGACAGAAATATCATCCAGCAAAATTGTTGAAATCTGTACACCAGTTTCATTGCTATTGATACAGTAAATGATAACATATTGCCATCAGGGAGGTGTGGGTTAATCTGCGCATATATTCTAGATAATATTATTTTACGAAGTTTACCATAATTTTACAAATACTTGTGCTATAAAAGACTTGTATTCCTGAGCGATCGATACAGAGATACGATTTATGCATAGTTTTGATATGCATATATATCCAATAACTTTACCGTGTTGGCAGAGTGGCATCTGTTTTCTCACAAATAATATTGCCTGTCTGATAATTCTCTAACGTCGTCGGATATTAGAATACGACTCCAATTAGAAACTCGGTACGAATGAGTTGAACGGAGAGAATAAATTACCAGACACAATACCTATTCAATGATTAAATTGACATAAAATCTTACTAAATATCAAGTTGCACTCACTAGTTTTAGAGATAAGCACACAATATGAACTGACTAGCCTGCTGCTTCTCATTGGTAATAGTTAACATCTCCTTAAACCGTTAGCAATCGTGCATGTCTGCAAGAGAGTTAACGCTTACGACTCTGATGTCACAATTCTCAATTTTCTAATGAAATTAAAAAAATGAACTAGTGTTCATTCTTCACCAAATTTGCAACATCGTCCACCAAAATTATTTTAAAATGTACACCAATTCCATAACTACTACCACAGTAAAATATAGAATACTGACATGAGAGTGGTAATGGTTAAAGATAGTCATTAATTAGGAATACAAAACTGTATTTCTAGATGGCTGGTTTCACCACCAAAATGCACGTCGTCATTTCTCGTCCTAGATTAGTCGCATTCTTCGTAATTATCTGTGAATTTAGTCCATACCTGTAGAATGAAAACGTGTTCACGTCAAAGGCATGAGCTAGACGCGTCTTAGCTCTGGAAAATATGGACATGATTTCAGGGTACTTACACATAATATAATTGAACAGGAGATCGACAAACACACACATGACTACTCAAATTAACTTCAGGTAGACGGAGACAATGGATGAATCCAATCTGTCACTAAACTATTGAAGTCATAAGCAATGTATATCATATATAGGTTGACGTCACAATCCTCATTTGCATACAATACTCCGTCATGATTCTAGAATAGGTCGTCAAGTCTAGGAATTGTATTTCTCAGATGGATTTACTATTTAATAAACATTCTCTTAAATATTTTGAAAGTGATTTGACTGGACAATGTTGCTGTCATATGCAGCAACAGCCCAAAGTAAGATTAGTCTCAAAATATTCAACACCTTCCCTGTAAAATTATCTTGAAAATGGAATTCTCGGAACGCACTATTCGAAGCATATAACTCGATCCCAACACGCGAAAAGCGTGGGCGGAGCTTACCCGTGTCGACTGGCTTATCTCTCCTGTATTTCAACGCGGTAAGCTGAGAAGCGTTGCATTCCATTCATGTAAATGAATAGTGAAGATATTTGTGTGGAAGTTCTAATCTTCGACATTTGTGGACACTTTCTTATGGAAATCTGTGGCATGCGTTTAATCAAATCTTGAGGCACGTCTATGAGGAATGTTATAAAATAATAACGCGACTACTTTTAAAGGGCATCCCATACTTCTTATACCCTTCTTACCAGTCTACAGCACCAGTCACGATTCAAGCGCAGATATAGTGAGAATCTAGCTATAGGGTTGTGTCCAAATCTATTATTTATTCGTGTCTGCTATTGCTTTTACTGCATGACTTGATAGCGCCATCAAAATGACATCGAATTTATATGTCTGTTTCTTGGATCCGACATCAATTCGTCCGTCAACCGTTTCAAACACATATAAATTAGATGTGAAAAATGTCTAATATTATAGGGATAATTCAGTTGAATGTTTTGAAATTAATTTGACTGGATGATGTTATTGCCTAAGATGTTAATTTAATATAGTCGGTTTCTGGTAAATACATACTGTTTTATATGTATGTGTCCGCTGCAATTACGATGCTGTGATATTAAATTTCAAAATATTAACCAATTGAACAAAAAAAAAACTAATTTGAGAGGAACCTGATGCTACGGGAGACTGCACTAGCACTTAGTCTAAACAGAATGGCAGGATACAAACCAAATACTTATTAAATCGAATTTTCTATTTCGGCCTTTGAATATTATACGACGTACTTAATCCGAAAACAGCAGATTGGCATAGTTTGCAGATTAAGCAACGCCTTTTAAAACGTGTACCCTATTGAATGCAAGGCTGGTTGCAAAATGGCAACAAATATCGTTTCAACTTTCGCTTCTGACAATCCATAGCAAACTAGTAAACACACTGAACAATCTATTAGAAGATAAAGCAGTGATAACGCGTGTTACTGGGCGGATAATGGACTAATATCTGACCAATACACCCCGGTATTGTTCCAGCCTCGGCCCAGAAACTAGTGTTATGAGGGAAGTGGCCGATCCAGAGTTAGATGGTATTAAACAAACACGTACATAATTTAGCATAATCAGTGAACTATGTGTGTTGTCACTCTACACGAACGTTTAGCACTTGACATCCCTAATGTCTTAGATTCAAGACAACTATACAGGAAGGCTACTATATATTTTAACCGTCGTGAAGCCGGCCAAGTTGACCTGTGTTTAAGTTGTCCTGAGGAATGTCCAGTTGCAAGCAAAGAGAATACTAGTTTTGAACATTTACTACTGAAAATGACTAGCTCGATAAACGAGGCAGTCAGTCCAGTGGTAAGCTTTCAGAAATAGCATTCTCTTGGCATGAAATCGACATTGAAAAAGCAAATATTTTGAATTTCTTGAATAATCTTATCCATTAAAGGCTTAAAAACTAAGTTGACTGGAACATGTTGCTGCCATAGTAAGAAACATCTTCAAGTCGAATAGGTTTAAAGATATTCAATAGAATATACCTTGCGTCATAGAGAGTATGGCCTCTCTGTTCTGTGAGCGTTAATGAGTGAAAAGCTGTGGTCAAACAAGCAATTTACTCCATAAGAATTCATATTACAATTCGTGAAGAAGGAGTAGAGTTGCTGTTCATATGATGGTCAATTGTAGACCAGTTTGCCTCTATATTTGTCACCTTTATTAAAATGAATGAGCAATGTATCGATTTGCCGCATATAAATATAAAAAAGGAAATCAGAAGACATTAAGGCACATAGTGCGAAACAGAAGCTGATAGCAAATTGATATGTGGGTCATGTGCCGTTTACAAATGGGTGTGTCGGTAGCAAATTGACATATGCACCACCCACCCACCCCCACCCCCCCCCCCCCCACCCCACCCCCGCCCCAAATCCCATCCGCGCATGTTATGGGTGGGCCAAATTGGTTATTAGTCGGCTAGAGCGACACCCGTGATCGCCTTCCAATATTTGAAGCTCATACTGGCAGATTCTATCACGGGTTCCCTGATATAACGCTGCTTCCTGAACAGAATGTGTGCCAAACCCAAGAACCCCAGATATACACATAAATACACATCACCGCTCATAATCTGTCTCGGAGCTACTGCTGCTGCTGCATATGGCTGCAAAAGCTTCAGAAAAAGTTATCTTCAAAATATTTAACATATATCCAGTAGAAGTGTCTTGAAAGCTAGAATCTGAAATTGTGGAAGTTAAAGAGGAAGCAATAAGGCGGGGACGGAACTACGACATCACTTAGCACGCCCATTAGTAGATATTGTTTGCAGTAATATCTAAGCACAGAGCCCAACATATTCCTGGCGTTATTCCACTTCGTCGTCTTGTCTTTGTACTCTATAGACTATGGCCAGCAATAATGTAAATCACTCTATAGGTTTCACAATTAGTAACGATTGACAACACTGGTTGATGTGAACGGAAAAAGCTTAACACACAATAAGCCAGTCTAGTATATACACTTATAAGGGTGCATCGGGAATGGATTAAGTGATTTTTATAGATTTTTCCATCGGACTACTCTACGTCTGGATATAACAAATAGAGGCTCTGATATACACCACTGTCTACCGACTACATTTGAATGACATCCCGGAGTACTTAAAGAGTGACGTTCTGAATGCTTTCTCTATCCGAGACCATTTTAGTGAATGTGCATTTTGTGGAGTAGCTGTCTAATCATAGCTTGGGAAGAACAGATTCAACCATTTCAATCACGCATACAAGCTAATGCACAACCGATGGTATGTAAGAAGTTGCATTTCATATCATAAACTTAATTTGACGGGCTTCGTCAAATTCGCTAGGGACCACTTTTCTCATGCTGGATAGATTTAGAAGTGGACCTTGGCTGACCAGCGAAACTGTTACTGATAAAATATTATTTTTCCGTGTGGCAGCAACACAGCCCTGTTCGTTGTTGGTCCGCATTGACTTATGTTGTGATAAAACATATAATTTTAGTGGTATCCAAATCTTGTCATCTCGTAGCATTAAGTTCATCATCTTGTCATCGTTTTGACTGCCTGATTTCTGGGATCTTATCCTGTTTGATCCCGTGCTTGTGTTAATCTAGAAATTGTGACGCGAAGGTATCATATACGGGACTATTTTTTTTAACACTCCTGCTTCGTAGCAGAATGACTCTGCCATATGAATAGAACGATCCTGCCCTGATAACGTAGCTAACTGGGCCGTTGCTGGGCCGATACCGGGCACAGCATCCGCCCAGTAAGCTGCGCTATCTGGGTATATGTCTGGCGCGAAGAGTAGACATCATAATCAAACACATCACCTGTTAGCTGACGTCGCAATCATATGTCCGTCAAGAAAATAGCCATGGTCCGCCACGAAAAGCTCCTTCCATTCAATTTAGTTTCAACATATTGAACAGATTAGCTGCATATTTACCTTGAAATTGAGATTCTTGATTCTTCAGGGTTCAAATTGTTAAATCGATTTAAATATTATTACAAGTGGGCGGGGCTTATTCTAGAAGTTGGCGGAGCAATGCTAGAAATGGATCTGCATATGGTATTGGGACTGCCATGATGATGATTTGCGATAACTACACGCGATGTTGTCTAGACATTCTAAATTACTGCTGAGTCTTATACATTTTTATTCAGCCTTGTGTTTGAAGACATTACTAACTATCTACTACCCTCTCATGGATACTTAGCTAGGAATGATCTCTTGATTATGTTGGTGTGCTCTACGCATGACTTACATGTCTCCTCGGAAGGTATAAAGGTCATTTGCCAGTAACGGTGAACTGTTCCGGTATTGACTTGATACTATAGTGTGTACGTGTTTCATTTCCCCTACTATTACCGGCACACTGTGACTCAATATGCTAACTGAGACTAATTCAGGCTAGAGGTCCCCTCCTGCTGGAAAATCCAGAAACAATTTGTGAATTGAGGAATCCGACCTGACACACATCTATCTAACGTCATACGTAATGGATGAATTCAGTTTTACCTATGCCCCGCACATCTCTAGCTAAACTCCACCACGCTTTTCCCGTGTTGGGATCAATCGATCTATGCATTCTATGAAACTCAACTTGTAGACAACAAAGGTAAGCTGTTGATTATTTTAAAACGAGTTTGACTGGGTGCTGGTGCTGCCTATGGCAGCAACATGCCCGTGTCAAATTAGTTAAAAAATATTCAACATAATGCTTATTAAATAGCAAGGACATACGACTCGCACAACTTGACATACTATTAAGTGTTTAGGTCAGACTAAATCGAGTCTTTAATGACGTAATGATTATGCCGCCATCCTACATGTGACGTAGTTGATTATGGCGTCATATTGTTGACTGAGAAATTGAATTTGTCAATTACGTCACTTGGTAGCTGGACTCGTAGTCAACATGACGTAGGTCCGTCACGGTAGGGACGTTGGTCCGTCACGGTAGGGGCGTAGGTCTGTCACGATAGGAGCGATGGTCCGTCACGTCATATTTATGTAAATATATGTCTTCAAATATGTCTCGCAATGTTGTCGTAGTGGATAGCATGCCTTTCCACCACAGGACGAATCTCCCCTAATACACATACCTGCATGCGTGACTCTCACCCCACCCAACCCCCACCCACACCCCACATCCTCTCTCTCTCTCTCTCTCTCTCTCCCTCCCTCCCTCCCTCCCTCCCTCTCTCTCTCTCTCTCTCTCTCTCTCTCTCTGAGAGTGTGATGCACGATCCATTTGAATGTCGTTGCGATGTGATAAAGGGCAACTCGTTTCGACCCATATTTAGCACAACTCATTCCATATCCATGATAGCGAATAGCGAATCTGTTGATACAGCTCGTTGCCATTTATCTGGAAAGCGATTATATTATCGAGGAGCAATTACATTATAGAGAAATTGCCATTTAATACTGGCTACGCGTGCTTTGGATGATTTTCATTATTTTCGTGATCACTTGCCCGAAACTTAACACAATGCTAGCTAATGCGGCAAATCAAATTATTCCCCCTAATCCTTTGATATTTTCAGCTCACATATTGGTTATTAATTCCAAATACTTGCCCGAGAAATGCCGACATTTCATTCTTAGCTCGGCCATTACCGATACTCTATGCACACGCACGCACGCACGCGCGCACACACACACAATTTCAGGGAATTGAAAATGGCTACCGTATACACCGTTACTCGTTTGCTCTCTGAGAATATTATCAGAAAACGTAGCCTACTCAAATGTCTTTAAGCCACAAGCATCTATCTAGAATCAGATCTCTACCTTATAACGCATGTTGCTGGGCCAGAACTTGGCCACTACCTGGCTGTAAGTGCAATATGGCTCCTGTATGGATTAATACAGTTTATTAAATCCCCAGGACATTACCATTGGTATCACGATTAGATGATTCAGCTCATTGTACTAACGATGAATTATGAGTGCGTGTATGCGTATCGGATCCTTCTTCTCTTTCTCTCTGTCGTTCTCGTCCATTTTCTTATCTCTCTCGCGCTTTCTCTTTTTTCTGTCGATCTCTCCCTCCCACCCACCCACCTCTCTCTCTCTCTCTCTCTCTCTCTCTCTCTCTCACTCTCTCTCTCTCATCTCCCTCCCTCCCTCCCTCCTCTCTCTCTCTCTCCCTCTCTCTCTCGCTCTGTCTCTCGCTCGCTCTCTCCCTCCCCCTCACACTCCCTCTCTTCACACTCTCGTTTGAATCGTTCGGAACGCACGCAAGCAGTGGAAAAACACCTTAAACGAATCCAAAATTGTATGTGATTGACGGATTTTAAACACAAACGCGGACTTGGGAAAATCGTATGACTGATGCGGTAACGGATTACGTATGCGGATGGCATGTGCGGATTGCGGACACATGGACTCAGACTTAGATCACGTATGCGGACACGTGGAATAGCCAATACAGAAATCGTAGTATAACAAACAGCGTCCGTTCGCGGATTGTATATGCGGATCCAAAAACGGACACATGGGATCGCGGCTTGGTCTCCTTGACGAGATCGGGTGTTGTACAACGTTCACTAGCACTCGGTAGGTGCGCCACGTCTTTGCATTCCATTCATTTCAATACAAATTCATTTCGATTCAATTCAATTTATTTACACCAAGGCCACAGTATGGCATATGGGGTCCATTAATACATACGCGGCATAATCGAGCCATCCTTCCTTATAGCTGAGCTGACTCGAGTGTGTACCAGAGTACGAATTCTAGCCGTTTATTAGGCGCGACTCTACTAATTCGGGTATCTGCTCTACTAAAAGGGAAAGATCACTCGCTGCGACAAGCAAGTCAGCGTTGTGTAATTTTATTCTGAAATTGGACCTAAACTTCTGTAAAACAATTTCTTTGATTAGACATAATTACGGATACTGTGGCAACGGCGACCTTGGATGTCTATAATTCTGCAATTAGCCTATCATAAACCCGCTGGACGTCTGTGAACATCCGGAAACTAGTATTCCATATCCCATTCTCGTTCTCGACGTTACCATGCGCACCGCTGAGTGGATGATGCAGCTCAATGAATGGACACAACACACGCACGCATATGCGCACGTACGCACGCAGGCACGCACGCACGCACGCACGCGCGCACACACACAGCCAGTGCGTCATATGCCTTGCAAATCCGACAATCAGTACATTTCTTTCGATTCTTGCTTTTCTCCAATATAGACCCAACACAATAGCATTTTAAAGCAATACAGCCGATCTCGAGTGGGTGAAGTGTAATACGCATAATTTCAGCAGGGCTATATAAAAGATATTCAGCTAAATACCTTCTAATAAAGTTAGTGTTATAATAGTCAAAAGCTTACATTTATAGATGCCTTAAATTTAAAGAACTGGAATGTCAGGGTTGGAGCCATGGTAACGCAGATTACTAGTCCGGTACGGAATCAATGCTGAGCCAGTATGACCCGGCATTGCCCGAGTACAGGTCCAGTAACCAGCGTTATCAGGGAACTGATAATATCAGGGATTAGAAAAAGAATTAATTATCGATGATTAACCATTTCATGACTAAGCCGGCCAAATCTGCCCTCTACAATGGAGGTTAAGTAATGTCCATTAGCATGTCAAGAGCTGACAGTTTTCGAAAAGTTCCAGCGTTAAAATCTTCAGAAGCAGTCTTGGTCTGCAAATGGACATTCAATAAGCACATCTTTTGAATCTTAGCCCAATTTAGCCTTAAAGTGTTAATGAGCTTCAGTTTACAGTTCAAAATTCATTATAAAGTCTATTGTGGGACTTGATGGCCCATTCCCATGTATGAGTCTTTCTCCGCGCAGTCCCGGAATCGTTGTAGACCAAACATACTCGTATAACATGAGCAAGTCTGCCATTGCGTTATCTCTTAAGGATAATCATTCCCCACTGTACAACGGCAACATTGGATGGATTTATTTTTAGCTATGCCCCACCCATGTCTGCTAGCTAATCTCCGCCTAAGCTTTGTGCGTGATGGGATCGATTTATACACTTTGAATCCCGATTTCGCGAGTATTGCTTAGTCAGAGCACATATAGCCCACTGCTGAAAAAGCTGAAGACAATCCATCAATATTAGCTTTCTTCAATGCCGAATTGAGCTCCGCCATGACAATGCACACATTCGGCACACATTATGACTTTAAATACCCATGCTGTCATCGGATAACACAGACAGGGCATATTGCTGATCACAAATGCCCAACAGGCTGTAAGGCAACAACAACATGCTTTAACCAAATAGACTTCATACTATGCAAAACAGAGGCAAAGCCCCCACTTTGGGATGCTCGTTCTTATGGAGGGGCAGATCTCAACTCTGACCATAAGCCAATCGAGACAGCCCTTCAGATGAACCATCTCTACGCAATATACAAACGCCATACTAGGCAAGAGGGTAGAGTCCCTACAACCTACCCAAGCCCATCAGCGACACTGGCACTCAAATGCCGTACAAATATGCCCTCGGGGAGCAGATAGCTAACATCGGCTTCAGCCCCGATTCAAACTAAGCCTCAACAGAAATACTCAAATTTATAGACTCAGCAGCCACTAGCACCATAGGAGGTATCATAAACAACAACGGAACTAGTATACGATGACCCATGTAGTCGTACAACTATCAGCAGTGCGGAAAGCGTTACAGGTTCGTATCTATAAATCTGACCAAAGTGAAGACCGCACAAAACTATGTAGCAAAGGCAATAACATGCTAAGTCACATCAGCGAACACTTCCCCCATAGCAGATAAAATCATTGCCATGGATGCCTGTCGTAAAATGGTACATGCACCCGAACCCTGCGAATTACTGACTTCCTACCACGAGGTCACAGTACACAACGCTGAATGGCACTTTATTAGAACTGACTAAGCCAAAGCCGTCGCAATTCTAGAATAGCCCAAGGAACTGTTCACTGACCACAATAATGAGCCCATGCACCATTTCTCAAGTTATTCCAGGCCATTACACTTTTCGAGTTATCATCTTTCTCTCATTGAGATAGAAGACAGTGCTTTCCTAACGCATATAGTAAAGCCACGTGCACTTTTGAAACACGGTTTTCCAGGTTCAAATACAACCCATATAAGTCTAATACCGTTAGTTTGCCAATGTCTCAGGATCTGTCATCTGGCTGGTGAGATAACACATACACGTCTTTATAGTTACGGTAATACTTTATTAAATATAGAACTTACGCTAGGACACTGTCACCGGTTCGTTTGCAAAGTTGGCCACAATCCACAGTTTGATATTCACGTTGTGGAGTGGGACCAACTATCCAAAACTACAAGTGGCAGTGTCCAGCGCCAAACTCCCACTGACTGCCGCCCCATGTTCTATTATAAAAATGTGACTTCAGTCCGTAGTCACGAACCTTGGTGACCAACAGTTGCACCTGATCCGTGACAACACGTTCAGTATATACAGTACATATTACAATATTAACGACAACATTAAAGTATGGACACAATATATTCACCAATGCTCTGTCGTATAAGCCTGGTGTGTATATAATCCGTAGTAGTGTATGTACGCCAATGGCAGTGTGTGTCACTGTCGATGTATGCTAGTTCACGCGTGTGCTTATCTGTGGGCGTGGCTTGTTCATCTATTCATACATGTGATGTGACTGTCCTGCGCACGCGTGCGTGGGTCCTCCGTGTGCTCCTTTATGGGCGTGCGGATATATCCAGTTCTGCCCTGGAGTGTGCTGTGTATATTCCGTATCCTGGTGCGCATGTGGTATATGTCTGTTTATGAATCATGTGGTCAGTTGCGTGTTCCTGTGCGTGTCTGTGTGCGTGTGCCGAAACTCTCCCGTCCTCTGTACCATATTATCCTATGGTACAGGGACATAGCCACATGGACACGCCAACACATATGGACTGGCATAGAGACACCGGCACACACGAACGCATCTGCATCAAGAACGCACACACGAACGCTCGCATACGCTTGGCAATAGCCACGCCCGGACACGCACACGCGACGACGCGACTACGGAATACCCTGAAAGATGGAAACGCCCAGTGACACGTGATAAACTAGAACGTACAGGCCCCGACCCTTACAGCAATAAATGGACAAATACATGCATAGACTATTAATAGACACGCCCGCAATGGACCCGTTAGTTATTAGTCGGAATGGACACGTGCAGAGTATAACTCCTGTAATTCAACGTAACCATGTTATAATATGCTGTTATACGATTGTATTATATACGTTAATTATTATTAGTTAAATTAGTTAATTATACATTCACGCACATGCACACCATCACTTACTACGCACACATTTGTTGACACAACGACAGAATCATATTTAAAAGTGGACGAATGTTGACGACGCGGAGATACAGTTCGTGAGAGTTACGGTTAAGGACTCGGACGATAGTGACGGCTACTGAGTAGTGAGATCGTCAGCTATGTAGTTAGCTGGCTGGTTAGTAAGAGAGAGAGAAGAACGTAAGGTTAACTTTGTTATGTTTTATTAAAATACTTCTCTCTTAGGAATCCATTGTAGTTAAGTAGAATAGGTTTAGAATAGGTAGGCGACACGTGACTCGAATTTGGAATTATATATGTAAACTATAAGATTAACAAAGTTCAGTAAACGGGTCATCATTAATAGAATACAGCATTGTGCCATCCATTCGATCTATCTCCGCTAGAAGGAAGATCCCGGTCGGTACGCTGGTTGAGACGGCGGCGAGCTAAATCCCTATCAGAACCACCAAACGGGACCACCTGTCTTAGCCACCGGTACCATATAAGCCATATTACAACTAAGGCCCGTTTTATAAGTCCAACCTTCTGTCGCGCCGAGCTAATGACAACTGGTTGATTTATGTAGTGGACTCTGTCATTTTCAGACATATTTAGCTGGCATGGCACAAGAGAAGTTCGACTTATAAATTAGGTCTAATTAACCTTCGGTCTTTGGTTACGTCGTGTTTGGCATTACGTTAGACGGCTTACAGTTAGGGCTAAGAACGCGTGTATGAGTAAACGCAATGTCGACAACATGAGCCTAAATTCCCGGACAATCAACTGAAAACAAATGTCAAAAGAAAATAAATTGTGAGAAACTAATCATTTCCCTGGAATTTGTTTTTTTTATTTTCGGAATTGCTAATTTTAGTGTTGATTCGCTTTCTAAAATTAGACACGCGCTCTAATAAGATTAATGCCATTGATTTCCGCAATACCGATGAAAATACTGTTCTCGTCTCTTGGAATACCAAACACCTGATAACATTTTCTCTATTGATAATAATCATGGTAGTGTTGTGTTTTAGCGATATCAGGATGAAATAATATAATCAATATAAGCAGCACACACAACAACCATCCTTGTATTAATAGTTCCACGTCACACATGCACGGATGCGGGCAGGCAGACAGGCAGGCAGACAGACAGACAGGCACGCAAATATTAGTGTATCAGTAATTTCTATGATGCCCAGAAACTGTTTTCAGAAGAACTAAATACCCGCAAGTGCATTGACAGTCTGTCAAATTATTTTCAAACAGGTTTTCAGTTCATCGTATAGCACATGATAGATCGGCGTGGAAAATGCCTGTTACACGCATTCTCTCGATAGAGATGACGCAAATCTCCATGCCTTTAAAGAGATGACAGTAGATTTGTGTACGTAAATATTTGATCAGTATTTTATTAAATATGACAAACATTTACACCTAAACACATTTCAACCAGTTCTGATGTAGCAGCACCCTGAGAAGCCTGTTATATAATAGACTTAGTGATAGAAGGAAGATTAGATCGTATGGATTCTGTCATCAATACTGCTATTTTAATCACGCTTATAGCAGGCTCTACGTACCTAAACCTAATGGACCTTTCCATTTTAGCTATACCCCGCCCATCTCTAGCTAAGCTCCACCCACACCTTGCTCGTGTTGGGGTCGATTGATCTATGAACTCCCTGGCTATCACTTTCCAGAAAACTATACAGGTAAGCTTTTGCATATTTTGAAACTAATTTGACTGGGTATGGCAGCAACAGCGCCCAGTCAAATTAGTTTCAAAACATTCAACAACGTGTTTATTAAATCGTGGAGACATACAATTCGGACAACGTGTCGGACTATTAAGAGTTAATGACGGGCCTAATATAACCATTTATGACGTAATGACCATGCCGTCATCCTACAAGCCAATTATCTGAGTATGACACCATATGATGTCTGATCATCGATGAATACTTTGGAAACGCGAAATATGTAAATTAATTATCTATCCTGGATGTTGAATTTCCTTGTGCAAAAGATATCGCAACCAGCATCATTTGAAAACATAATTTTAAACAAGTTCTTCTGTACATTCATGAGAACATTGTTTGTAAATTTGGGATGTATTACATCACGGAATGTGTATCAGATGTAGATGTCTCATATCTGTTGCTGCATTTTGCCGCAGAATAAACGTTGTTGTCAAAATGGCATCAGAAACACAATACATACATCTCTATCCTGTACCTGAAAGCGCTATTCCATGCAACCAAAACGTCACGATGTCAGAGTAATTACGTTGAAAAATTTGGATGTAATTCGACATAAAGTTGTTAGTTGATACACCACCAACCACTTCCCATCAAATTAAGTTTGTCATTTTATGTAATCAGAACATACTTGACAATGTTGATTAAGATAAAGAAATCACCCAACTGACGAAATAACAGGAGGGTCGTTTCGGTTATCTTCTCTTCAAGCAGTTTATTATGAAAGGATCTGCTACACGTCAGGTAAAATGTATCCCATGTTGAACATTGCCAAGTCAGAATTTGACAAGATCGAGCTCGAAAATCAAGTACATATAACAGCTGACCTCCTCTGATAGTGAGATACAGTATGCACACAGATTTGTGGATTATACCCGGTGTTCATGTGACGACGCTAGTCTAAGGTAGATGTGTCTCCCTGATAGCACAGGTTACTGGGCCGATATTAGGCAATACGGGACAAGCAACCTGGGTTACTAGGGTTGGATTCATATAATGACTTCTAGAAATGCAAATTATTGATTTGAAGAGGAGAGTATAGAAGATAACTTAGCAGATATTAGCCTGTTGGCCCATATTAGAAAGCAATAACCTGGATTTTCAGTCCATATTAGAAAAAAATAACCTGGTTTTCAAGATTCATTTCTAACCAGAGATATCTACTAAGGGTAGAGGAGACATCCGCATACATGCATTATTGGGTCAGTTGTCCTGACCACCGGAAATGTGAGGTCACTAAAATGCCAGTGCATCTGACTGTGTTCCTTTCATATTGGCAATTTGTGAACAACTCTCAGCCGATCGTGACGTTTTTTAGCTCTTCTCATTCCTCTGGCTAATTCACGGTCCATTCGCCACCCTCTATAATACCGTGCCAGCTTACATAATACTCTATTTTTCCGTAATCAGAAGAGAGGCCCAAACAGGCACTAATGAACTGAATTTACATGTCTTTGTCGTAAATAAACTTTGGTTGTTTGTAGGTTATTAATCTAACGTGTTGGACGTAAGACATAATTTGCAACAAAATACAATTTTGTTAGTAATATGAACTGGAATTTCCAGACATAGGCGATGATCCGGACAAAAGAACACAGATCCGGATGTGGATCGGATCAACCTCTTGATCTGTGGATAGGTCGGAAACAACTGGTCAGAATTGGCTCACATCTTAACACATGAAAGGGTGGGACCATAGACTAGGATTCCATAGCTTTGGGCATGATCCGGAAAACCGTTAGGAAAATCCGAAAACATCCTAAAAATCCTGAAAATCTGAAAAATCCGGAAAATAAGAAAACTTTTTATAATGTAGCAAAATAAACGGACGATTGTCTCCAATCTCGGATTGCTCCTGTTGCTATTGTTTTCATGTGCAAATTAGAATATTATATCATCCGCTAAACAACGACCCTTATAGTGTAAAATCCGCTAATCAGACGATACTTGTGGCTTAGGTACCGATAACCATCACGCATTCTAAGGGGAGTTGCATGAGTAGACGTCTCTCTCAGTGCCATAGAGGAGTCCATAATGAATTTTCGCAGCCTGATTCTGTTATTAATCGTATGTCGTCAGTTCGACGTATCTGGCCTAATACAGACAATTTCAGGCCAAATATCAGGGCAATACATTTAACCAAATAAAACACCAATCCGATTGTTATTCTTGTTATTCGAAGCGCATGACATGCGGTTGCTTGATGGTTTTCTGAACATCTGCTAGCAGATGACAACTAGTAGAACCTGACATAGATTAATAATTGGCAGCTCGCCTACTCGCTTATGAGATAAGTCTGTCTGCGGCTTTTGCTATCAGCCTTAATCTACCCATGTCAATGTGACATTGCGCTCTCATAATAGCTACACTTTAAAAATGCGACATATGAAATGCATATATTATGACATGCTTCGTCCCATATTTGCACTCGTATTTCGCCTATTTCTGCTATTCTATATCAGTGTCTATATTGACCCTAGTGCTTCGCACCCGGGAAAATATTGAAACTGATATCGAATACCGCGCGGAATACTCGTGCAAATGTGCGACTTAGTATATACTACCATATATCAATCAAACGCGTTAAATTCATATGCTTTTATCGTTGTTTCCACAACAATCAAGGTTAAATAAATTTCAAGACGATCGACCTTTTTTAATGAACGACGTTAAACAGTGATGAAAGCTGAGTCACAATATGGTCATGAAGCCAGTCCTTGGAGTGTAGAGCCGGCGAGAGGGGATTAGATGATGAATAATGCCATCAGACACAAGGCTGCATACAGATTATCGAAACCATGATATAAATCTCAATATCTGTTTTGGAGATCGCGGCCCTGACGCGGCGTCCAGCCATTAATGGCGCATAAGCCATACAAAAACGCTTATTAATTAATACGCCGTCCTATTCATTCAAGCAACTGAATTAAGTTAATGGGCATGCATCATCATGGACATAATAAAATCAATGATTTATCATAAGTATGATATGTTATTATGGATTCTGCTGCATGAAAAAGAGTTTTGGAAAATATTTCCATATAACATAGCCATGAATGTTTGATCTTTATATTTATCTACCGACAGCGTATCATTTATTGTTTCCTAAGCAGGTCTAAGAGAAGGACATATCCTTAAATGTAGCCGGGGGCTTTCCAGTTCATCGCGTACTCTGGATCTACTTACCATGGCCAGCAATAATCATGGCTTAATTTAGATGACAATATCCACTTTGTTATTGACATTGACTGTTTGATCGTTCCCGAATTGCTATAATGCAGGGTAGAGCAAATGTGTTGCGTGTGCAACGTATTAGAATGTGACTAAATGATCTGTATTGATTTACCGTGTTTATGGCTCGATGGCTGTTGAAGTAAATTAGAAGCCTCGCTATATACTATCTGTATACTGTCTACTTCTAAATGACATTACAGAGTGACGGCTATATGATGACTATTGGTGCTTGTAGGTTATTCGAGGCCATCGATTAATAGTCTGTTATTCGACAGGGCAACTTCTTGAATAACCATTGTGATGTATACATTTAACTATTTTCACTATAGAGCTGTATATATGCGCGCTGAATTGCACGTATTTGTAGTCTGCGTAAGACCATTTCTCTCAAGTCAACAACTCAATTTGGGTAGTCAACGATTATGCGTCCATGGCACCAAAGACGAAGAACTCCGTGAATAATTTTAAGACAATCGCTGTTAATGCTCAAACAGGGTTTGGTAAAGAGAACAGTGGTTTGACTCTCGTTCCCTTTTTATCGCTGCTAACACCTTTTATGATTGTGTTAAAGCAGGGCGAACGTATAATGGGCAGGTTTTGAAAACTGCATTACCACAAGCTCTTGCTGTACCAGACAGCAACGGCATACATCAACATTGTTTTAAAACTGAACAACAGATATAATTAAACTGATGTTAATTGAAGTTTGCACGCATGCACTGCATCAGTTGAGCGCTTATTGATGATGACAAGATATACTTATGATTCAATTAGTCCATCGGCCAGACCACTATGTCGGTACCAAATTAGTGCCCGGCATTATTTGGTTTCATTTGAAAGGTCTTGAGTTGCAGAATCTAATTGTGCATGATAACAAGGCCAACGAGGTAGCTCAAAAGTACTAAGCATTTTATATAATGATGTGTTAGTGCATTCTGCTAAATACTTGACATCGCAAGATTGATTGTGCCAGTCTCATTTATTACTTATTCAAATGCATACCTGATTAGAAACCCATGCACCCATAGCCCGTTCTGTATTATGGCCTCGTACTAGTCATCGATCTATTCATATGTCTATTTATCAGGTCAGCCATAAAGAAACAAGATAAAGACGAAGAATGGTCTTTCACTCCTGATTTCCTCAAATGAACGAATTTCACAATACCTCCTCTTCTGCATAGCTTTTTATCATGCCTGCTAACTGGTGCTCCTTCTAACAATGATAACCTTTCACAGAGTGTGAAGTGGCTGCTGGATTTGTTTGCTCAAGATTTGATATATGCAGTGATTTGTGATCGGCAAAAGCCACCAAAGCACCTGTTATTACCAATTGTAGTAAAACACTCACAGGAAATACAGACCTCTAACGGCGCTCAACATACCCTGCCGTGGAGTGTCATATTCACAAATAGAAGAGAATGTAGCTGCACTCGGCTTCCAGAAGCTTGCTTTATCTGGTCAAGGTGGAATTCCTCTTCCTAAATGTATCCAGCCTTAAACGTTTCCATCTTTAGTCTGGGACAACATAGACTTTCTGGAAGAAACACAAACGGGTACTGGAGCAGGCCACAGTCGATGGGGTTGTGATTCAGCACAGAATATTTGAAGCTCGACGAGAAGAACAGGCGATTCCAGTAATTGGACAGAAAAGCAGCTTTCTATTAGATATGACGATGTTTAGCTCCCTATGCAATTCTTGTATTTGCAGCGCCCTCCATTAATGCTAATGCTACAAAGGTCCCTTAATCTCGCATCCTGAGGCTGGGCTGAGGAATGGGCTTGGTGAAATGTGTGGCAAAACTCAACCAATAGAAAACCTGAAAATGTGTACCTCAAGCAAGGACATGCCGTGGGTTCTCTTTCATCATACAGATTAGGATAACCAAACAACACCAGGATGGGCAAGTGTCAAAATCATTATGTGCCATGGCAAGCCAATTTTTCAGAATATTATTGGCTACCCTGATCCAACCAATACTACAGCAACACATATTACAGCAACAGCAGAAATATTAAACGGGTCAAAGACGGTAAAAGAGTGTCTAACAGTTTCAGAAATAGTTTTAGTCTTCGACCAACCATTGTTTGCCAAGGTAAGCGAAGGTTTCTGGAAGCACAGGGATCAATATTCTGGAAACATCCTAAGACTTGGAACATTCCACATGATCTGCAACTTTGCCAGCATCCTTGGTAAACATGTTCAGTATGATGGATTAAAGGACCGTTGTCATATTTGTATCGAAGCCGGACAGAAGGCTCAGTAACAGCAATCATGGAGTGTCGGTAGTATAACGGCAATATATGTACATAAATATATATATCTAGGAATCAATATTTATTCTTGCATGGGAGGACTTCCTGCCATGGCTGAGAAAGTACAACACTAGCAGGGTGAAACATGTTGATTGGAGATCTTCATGAAAATCCATAGAAACTTTATCTTACGAGGAAGTACTGCATGACAAACTGTTTTTGTCTACATTAGAACTATTCGAATCATATTTTGACTATCATAGAAATACCAACGGGACACGCTCATCATTTTGGATGTCCTATTTGGATATGGTTTGAGAGATATTACTTGGACTCATTCAAGCCGCCCGCGAAGGTGACTGGATACCTAATATGACAGCCATACGCAACATGCTCTCTCACAGCTTTGCTAATGCTATGTAGCATTATGCTCGCATTCTGCCTATAAACTACGCCGAGATGTCACAAATTTCGAATGATCATCCACAAATACATCAGCATTTCCTTAAACGGGGGCTTCCCGGTGCAACTTAGAGCAAGCAATCCATTTGCAAACTATTAATTGACTAAACAATAGAAGAGACTGCAAACCGTGACACCAAAATTGCTGGACGAAGCCGAGAATACAGCTAAAAGCCTGGGGCAATCTGTCGCTTCTATTCAATATCTGCGTATAGATCTGCTCTTCTTCATCAGTTTCGGGAACCATTATCCCTCAGCAAAATGTGATACTGCTCATGTTGAACTACAGAAGCCAAGAAAATAAGGAGGAGCTGGCTGTTACTGTGGTAGTAGACAGACTCCACAATTGGGTGAATCCATTTGCAGCTGGCCGTGATGAATTAGTGAGTTTAGTGGCTTTCAAAGCAGGAAGGCTAGAGTCAGATCCGCTCGTTATCAGATTTCATGAGAAACTAACCAAGTTGCTAATCAGTATATTCTCTGATATGACCAAGAATATGAGAAAGGTATCCACAAATTGGTTTGGTCAGATGATTCTAATAGTACAGACCCGAAAGGACCTGAACATGAAAGACGACCTAGCACATCCACCTGGACCATTGTCTTGGGTTCTTGCAGCAGAAGATGAGAACATCAGGAAAACGAACAAATCTATTCTAGCAAGGGAATTTAAAACATAGCCTGTAGTAGAGACCATACCTGAACCAGCAGCAACAATCATTGATGGTATGGCCTTAATTCAATAAACAAAAGGAGACCAAATATCATTTGGAAACATTGCGTGTGAATTTACAGATGCAAACGTTTGATAATCAGGGTGCCCTATTTTGAGAATAGCATGATCAATCATAGAAATGATAGTGACAGTTCATAAATACGTTAACAAAATGTGTGCAAAACGGAGACAGAAATATGTTAGTAAGAAATGTTACGTTGAATATTTTAACATAGTTGGATTGGAATGCCTGCCTGCCTGCATGTTTGCCTGCCTGCCTGTCTGCCTGTCTGCCTGCCAGTCTGCCTGCCTGTCTGCCTGCCTGTCTGCCTGCCAGTCTGCCTGCCAGTCTGCCTGCCTACATGCCAGCATGCCACCGCCCGCCCGCCTGCCTGCATGCCTGCCTGCCTGCCTGTCTGCATGCATGCCTGTAACAGATCGAAGGAGCTGGCCATGCAATTGGATTCCCATACGTTGGCCGTGATCCGGATTAAAGCATCTGGATCAGTATCAAATTGTTAATCTGTGGAAACAACTGGTCCGATTTAGCTCACATCTTAACACTAACTAGGATTCCACTAACTTTGTTATCATCTTAACACCACTAGGATTTCACACCTTTTGGCACGATAAGAATAACTCCAGAAAATCTGAGAACTTCCTGAAAATCCGAATATAATCCGGAAAATATGATCACCTTTCATAACGTAGTAAACACTGGCGATTGTCTGCAATCTCTGATTGCGCGTTGCTATAATATTCGTGTTGAAATGACAATATTCTATTCGTCGCGCTAAACAAACATGACGTTCGTGTAAAATCCATTAATCAGACGGTTCTTGCCGCTTAGGTACCGATAATCACCCCGTATTCTAAGGGGAGTTTCACGAGTAGGCAGACGTCTCTATCAGGGTTATAGAGGAGTCCATAATGTATTTGCGCAGACGGTGCAGTTATTAATTGTATGTCGTCAGTTCCTTTCTTTCATACTATCGACGTATTATTTTGACCTAATACGGAAATTTTGCAACGCCAAATATCAGGGCAAATACAGAGTCATATGCCTCTCTCGGGGCAAACTGTTGATGGCGTAATTTTAAATGGCCTCTCTTGAACGCTTAAAAAACTAATCGGTTAAATAAAGAACTATGTGTTATAATTCTTCTGATGTTCTAGTGTTTTCTAAACTCATTTCTTGTTAACTCTGTAACCCCCGAATTTGTTCAAGAAAACTTCAATTTTTCTCAGCGAAAAGGTGCTTTTGCAGATCAAGAGAAGACTATTTTTGAAATCTTACCACTGGAATGACTGGCTCGGTTATCGATCCAGTTATTCCAGTGGTACATTTTCAAAAACAGTCTTCTCTTGTTCTGCGAATGGCCATTTCTCAAGACCACTGCAGAAGCCGTTTGGCGGATGTGCGTGTGAATGGTTATTCTTATTATTAGAAGTGCAATAGGGAAAACCTTATAACACTTTTGTGTAAATCTACAAACTATGGCAATCTGCTGGTTTAAAAAAAATTAATTACGTGGTATAATATACAAAATAAAACAGCCGATTTTCGACGGGAGTTCACTAAGGGAAACTTCCCAGAGCACCCTGTTCTCGAATTTTTCACCTACTGAACGCAATGTCGTTCGGGTCAACGCGACATTACGCTATCAGAATAGCTACACTTTAAAAATGTAACATAAATATGTTATGTCATGCTTCGTGGCATAATTGCGCTCGTTTCCCCAGTTATTCTATATCACTTTCTATAGTTGCCCTAGTGCGAATATTGAAACTGATATAGAATACCGGGCGAAATACTCGTGTAAATATGTGACTGTGACTAAGCATGTATAAGCTTTCTATGCCATGCTCTCACATATGCACTCTGCTTTGGAGGTTTGACGACCATCGACCAAGACGATCGACATTTTTGCTGAATCACCGTACACGACGATGACAATTTAAAGTCATTTATAAAACCCAGTATGGTCATGAAGGCAGTCTTTTGAGCTTAGAACCTGCCATCAGATAAAAGTCTGCATACAGATGATCGAAATCCTGATATAAATCTCAATATCTGTCTTAGAGACCGCGGCCCTGGCGCGGTGTCCATCCATTAATGACGCTTAAGCCAGGCAAAAAACGCTTATTAATTAATTTGTTCCATAAGCCTTCCCGATCCATTCAAGCAACTGAATGAACCTAACGTCAAGGTATCATCATGGACATAATAATTTCAATGATTTGTCATAAATATAATTTTCTTTAAATAGACCATATCATAACTAATGCATGAGATAATTTCAAAGAACGCGCGGACGTACCCACGCACGCACACTCGCACGAACACGCACTCGGGGATAGGGATGCAATATGGGCTCGCTAAAGCGTTAATCTCCTGAAACTTTTCGTTCCAAGGAGGCTAAAAGTTCAGATTTACCTAAATACACAGGAGTGGAGCCTTTTTGAATGTGTGGGGTGGCGGGGTTGGAGGTGACTCATTTCTCGTTTCTATTTCCTTTTGTTTCATGGTGGGAGTTGAGAGGAAGGGTTGGGGTGGGTAAATGGGGGTAAATGACGACGGTATGGAATAACCATGAATATGGTCTGTTAATTCAATTATTCGTATTGTTTAATCTATTATATTAATGGCTAACTGCTATCCAACAATGAACGTGTTTGAAGGAGCTGTTCTTTTCTTTCCTATTCTTTTTTAATCTGTTTACATCATTTTCTCCCCTACATCTCTCTCTCTCTCTCTCTCTCTCTCTCTCTCTCGCGCGCGTGCTCTCTCTCGCTCTCTCGCTCTCTCGCTCACACCTCTTAATTTATTGTTTCTCTCTCACCTCGTTTTAGTGTTCTCAATCATTGGCTGCTTATAAAAATTCTGTAGGGAGCGGGCAAATCTAAGTTGTAAGAACGTGTGCCCGATCCCATTGTGCAATTGTTACAATAACATATTGAAGATTTCCCGATCCTCTTCTTACTATTTCTTGAGCTCCTCCCTCCTCGATACAATCTTGTATGTTTGGCTGCTGCGACAGCCGGTTCTATCGATGAGGATGGAGCGCGACACTAGCTCGCCTCGTAGGTAAAGAGACCGAACGATATTTGTATTAGTGCCTGGGCCTGATCTGACTTCTCGTTTCAGGAAGATCGGTTCGACACGGTGGTCTTCCGTGTTATCCAGAATAATCAACAACAGATGCTTACCAAACTTTTGCCTTGGATTACACTCAAGGTGATCGTTTTATTTCTACCTTAACTGTACAATAAGACCTACAAAGTTTGGCAACTTATACTGTCACCAGTTTACGTATTTACAATGATAATAATTTCAAGCAATGTTTCCTATTCTTATTTAACTGAACTAGCAATACTCCCAGCGCTCTGGTCTGCTATGCTATTCTATTTCCCTAGCTCTTACCTAACACCAAGAGTTCCAAGTACCGACTTTAACCGAGTTCAAAACCTGACTTTGACTCCCGATAAAAGACCAAACTGCCCTTTATATACTACTCTAAGTTTCACTTCTCCTCCATCTTGGTTTCGCACCGCCGGAGGTTCAACCTATTTCCATTGGACTATGACTTTGATTTGACCAATCACCACTGCGATCCTCCCTCTCAAGGAGGACGCCCTTTACCTAGCACTTGCGGTTTGGCTGGTTCTCACGTGATGGGATTCGTCATCCGCCCAACTCTATTCTCGGATTCCAGCTGGCTTAACTTGTCGAGACTGACGAATGCTCGAGGATTACTGTGGATTAACTTGTCTACATGATGGATATGTTATTCTCAACTGTGCACCTAGTGCCTACAGGACGCTACAATGTCCATGTCTTGTTCATTGCCCAATAGCCGAACCCTGTAGAATACTAGAGTTAATTTGCACACCTGCTACTATCCATCATAGCAGGATTATATTCGGCTTATGTTGTCGCACGCCTCCGTGAGAACACGGATGTTTACATAACTTCACTAAGTCCGTCTGTCATAACTAATCCCTTGATGGATAGCTATTTGGGTGCTATGATTATGACTCCGTTTCGATTCCAACAGCTATTATTCTACCACTACTATTTTCCAAATTACCGGCCAAAAACAGCTGCTGAATATTATACTGAATACCATAATGTTTTGTGCTGATGCGACAGCAACAACCTTCACCTTAATCCTTATCAGATACCCACCAACTCATAACCGCCTGTCCTATTCTAATCAACTCAATTTGGACTCTAGATATTATGCCTCAGTTTCGATTCAGTTTCGTCGGAACTGTAACTGCGCAGTAGCTGACGTAACCACTGCCAGTCATCCAGTGCTGCTAAATATCTATTCAAATACTAAGACACATCTACTGGTAATGCACCTAAATATAGACCGTTACCTAATGCTGGCAACACAGCTAAATATAAATCGTTTCTGCGAAACTACTCGATGCCACCTAGTGCATCTACACATACACCGTGACATAGTCTATTAGCTCACCTGGTATTCACAAACATGAATTTCATTCGGGACTTACTCGCACATATAAGACGTCCAGTGGGGTCATGACTTCCCACCAAACAGTCCCATATCTACACATGCCCCTCAACCGAAGTTAAATAACCGCCTCGCTTAAGGCCTTTAAGAGAGCGTTAATTAACTCGTTGTGCACTATCAACAACCTAAAGCACCCATACCAGCGCCATCCAGACTATGTCATACAACATAACGAGATTATACCTCAACCCACCGTATCAACCACATTCAAGTGACCGGAAACAGAGGACACAGCATAATTCTATACAAAGTACAAACGTGTCCGGATACGAACTATCAAGCGCAACTTGACCCGCCCCGGCAACACATTAATAGCATCATTAAATATAAATATACTAATATAATATGAATAATACGACAAGAGCAATACAATATAGCATCCACAGTGCAAATACCATTACAAATCATGTTCAATCAATATTATAGCATAGAAGTCAAGTGTTACCACTGAGTGTTCCATACACAGCATACGAAGTTAACTCCAAAATGTCATTGGGATGAGTCCACTCGGTCACTCAGATCCACGTTAGGCGTACCAATGTCATTGTATAGCTCCACGTCTATCCAGTCGTTCGGTCCTGGCAATAGCGTTAGGCGATGACCCGGCCGACATCTCCACCATTACCGGCAGGGCTGCAGTTCCCCGCGGTTGCGGAGAGCGAATATGACGTGGTGCACTACTATGGGCCGCAGGTGGCTTGCATTTGATCCAAACCCACATGCGGTTCAAAATACCACATTTATATAATATAAGCACAAGCACAATCACTACAACGGAGGAGCCCGCTGAATACGATACGAAAGAGCGTACTCCAATGCCATCGACCATCACTGGGTCGATCGCGGATAGCGGCGCTAGCGGCATGTACTTGGACTTTTGTAAATGGTTCCAGGGTTGCAGTTTTAAATGATTTACTATCATGGACTGGTTAAGGACCCCGGTCACATCCAAGTGAGGCATCTCAATGGCCAAGCTAACCCGAGTGTACGTCCGACTATAAGACGCCACAGGCTCGAATTGCCAGCCTTTCCCACTATACCCGCATTCACCAGACATTAACGCGTATACTCCATTACTCACCACGCACCGGTCAGTCAGTCATCCATCGCAGTGTATTTCCATGGTTTCACCGAAGGTTTGCAACCCAACACCTATTTTCTTATTGGCAAATAACTTGCTAGCGGTTATGTCAGATTCCGATAGTTGAATATTACAGTTACTATCTGTCGTGTTTGTCAATAGGCTTACTATGCAGGATACGTGGGTCTTGTCGACCCTTAGTTGACCCCCGTGGAACCAAAACCACTCTCGCCGCATTCTGTTCGATCTAGCCCCCCCCCCACACTCCACGAGGTCTGGCATAACTATCATTTCCATTATCAGTTGGGCTATCCGGTCACCCTTCCGCACGCGAAAACTACCACTGCCAAAGTTAAACAGGACCACACCTACATTGCCACGGTAATCCTGATCGATCACTCCCGCGCCCACATCTATGAAATGTTTAGCCGCCAACCCCGACCGTGGCGCTACTCGTCCATAACACCCCTTTGGGACCGCAATCTGAAGGTCTGTTTTCACCACCTTCTTGTCCCACGCCGGGATCATATAGTCATAGGCGCTATACAAGTCATAGCCGGCGGCGAATTGTGACTCCCGGGTCGGCGGATAGGCATTACTTGTTAGTCGAGCGAACTCGAGCTTAACGGATTCCCACGCCATGTTCTACGTATTCCTAACCGAAGCACTGACTCTACACTATTGCGATGTTTACTGGTACATATTATAAGTCGGAAGGATAACTATCGGCGGCTATGTCGCCTTATAACGGCCTCTATATGATCGATGAAGTCATCGTACAGGCTGCAGCCAAACGTACCAATCCTGAGCCGCTTGTTGTCGGTGTCGCCCTCAGGCTCGTGCCTGCGCTTGCGCAAAAGGTAGCGTGGCTCTGGCAGCGTTTCCATTGGTTCCGGCACACCCTCGGGTACCTCCTCCGAGATGTCCATCACCACTGTCTGAGGAGTCGCGTGAGTTTCCATCGGTGACTCACGGTTTCGACTCTCACTCGTACCATGTTGACTGATGTTGTTATCAACCCTCCTACCCCTCTTGCTCACCCCTGGCTCATTACCAGAAGCTGGTCGCTTCCTACGAGCTCTACTACCCGAGGTGGCGTTAGGGTCGGACTCTGGCCCTTCTTCGGCCCGGGGGAGCATCATCACCCTGGGATGATGGCTACCTTTCGTACCCTTTACAGGGTTACGAACAGGGCGTGGCCGTACCTGGTCCCAGCACATCTCTGAGTCGACTACGCGTAACTTAGCTATATTCAGTACGCGCACCTTCCCAGACTGTTGGTGCCGGACATGAGCCACAGGCCCGTTGATCTTAAAGATCGCATACTCGGGGTCACTGCGAGAGGTTAACTTCATCCATTCCTCTGCCTTTACGACCACCGAATCACCCACGTTAAACACGCCAGCGTTGGCACGCTTGTCAATCTGCTCTCGATGGACCTCACGAGACCTGGCCGTTTCCATACGAGCACGCAGTAAGGCATTATTGAGACAGGTCAGTCTCTCACCTAAATCCTGCGATGCATCTATGGGAATGGCGAACGGTAATCTCGCCCGTCGACCGTATGTCAGATAAAATGGCGTATAACCAGTAGTGGAATGACGAGTACTGCGGTAGGCTGTTAAAGCCGCACCCAATTCGTCCTCCCACGTACGAGAGGCATTGTTAACCCCTTTCTGGATCAAATCCTTAAGGGTCCGATTAAACCTCTCGGTACGCCCATTAGTTTGTGGGTGGTAGGGACTCGATCGCCTATGATCGATCCCATGTTCCCTGAATCTCTCCTCCAGAGATTTAGAACAAAACTCTTTTCCCTGATCTGTTATCAATATCTCCGGGACACCATGACGAGCGACGTACTCATTGAAAAACCTGTCCTCAACGTTTTGCGACATCTTAGCCCGAATCGGATATGCTTCTGCCCACGCAGAACAGTGATCGACGATCGTCATGATATACACATTACCCTTACTCGACTCTAACAGTGGACCTATCAAATCCATGCTGATTATCTGACTCGGATAATTGGCCATGGGCATCTCACTGTACCGTGGTCGAGTGTTGACAGGTCGGTTGACCTGACATGTCATACACGTCTCTAGCATACGCACCACGTCTTTTCTCAAAGACGCCCACACAAACGAATCTCGTACCATACCGATGGTCTTCTGCAGACCTTGGTGACCGGCTCGTTCGTGAGCCATCCTGAGCACTTTCTCATGGAACAGGGTAGGTAACATGATTCTGGGGTACTCAGCGTCCAACGCTGAAGGCGTAACTAAAGAATATAATATACCGTTCTTGACCATATACTCCTCCGGGGTGTTCTTGAACAACTCCGGGTATTCCTTGGTCTGCTCGGCACACAAATCGTCATAGGGAATGTCAAATACCTCCAGAGGGACATGCGGTAACGCACCCTCGTCTACATCCGGTATGACAAAATCGCCTGTGTCTAAGGTGGCGATCTCCACGGGACGACGTAACCTGGACAACATGTCCGCTCGAATATTCTTCAAGCCTTGGATGTATTCTATCTTACATCCGTACTCAGCAATCAGCACTGCCCAGCGCTGCACCTTCGTGTTTTTAACTTCTCCCACAAACAAACTCTTTAGGCGTTTGTGGTCAGTATACACGGTGAACTGCGCGCCAAATAGATAAGGTCTAAGCTTCTTCAATGCGTATAGCACAGCATAAGCTTCCTTCTCTATTATGGGCCAATTTAACTGACTGTCCTTCAGGGTAGAGCTTACATACTGTATTACTCGTTCGATACCCTTATCGTCTACCTGTACCAATATCGCACCTATCGCATAGCTAGACGCATCAGTATATAACCTATATGGAGCGTTCAAATTTGGATAGGTGAGAACCGTCTCACTGCACAGCAAGTTTTGCAATTTCTTAAATGCTTGCTGTTCCTCCTTACCCCATTCAAATCGTTTATACTTCTTGGTTAATTCTATCAAGGGCTTAGCAATTTCGGCATAGCCTTGCACACAAGAGCGCTAATAACCAGTAGCCCCAAGGAAACTTCTCACCTCCCCCACGTCCCGTGGTGGTGACATTTCCCTTATGACCTTGACCTTCTGGACCTGAGGAGCCCACTCCTTGTGCAGAAATACGATACCCCAACAAGTCCACAGACTCGCAGGCAAACTCGCACTTCTTTTTCTTAACCTGTAAATTGTATTCCTGAATCCTACGCATAACCTTACGCAAATTCCGTGCATGCTCAGCGGGATTCCTCGAATACACTACTACGTTATCGACAAAAACATGCAAATATTTCCCCACGAATTCTCGGAAAATATCGTTCATTGCCCTCTGAAATACGGCACCCGAGTTGCAAAAACCAAACGGCATCCGAATCCATTCGAACACCCCTTCACTGCAAACGAACGCGGTTTTCTCTATGTCTTGGCTGTCCATTGGTATCTGCTAATAGCCAGACTTCAAGTCCATAGTTGAAAATATCGTTGCGCCGCGCATCGAGTCAAAGATATCCGTTATATTCGGCAATGGATAACTATCTTTACGACATACAGAATTCAACTTCCTGTAGTCGACACAAAACCTCGTGTCCCCGTCCTTCTTAGGAACTAACGTAATGGGCGACGCCCAGGGCGATTACGACGGTCTTATGACGCCCACTGCCAGCATTTCAGCCACTTGATTCTTGACTACATACTGCTTGGCAAGCGGTAAACGGTAGGCTTTTTGCCTTATAGGAAACGCATCTCCTGTTGGTACCGTACACTCCACTTTGGGGACCAAACCTAACGTGTTTGGATGAGCCGTATCAAAGTTATCCGCAAAGTCCTCAAGCACTTTGTCGATAGCTTTATATCCGGTCGTTTCTCTACAACTCTCATATACATAGTTTGTTTGTTCCCTATAGGGATACTTAAAAGGATATACCTGGCCAAACCATACTACTACTTTGGCCTGATAATCAATCTTTGCATTTCCCAAGTGCAAAGCATCCGCACCAAGCAAACATTCATGCCGCATTCTCGCTACTACTGTACTCGGAATGGGACAGGCGTTTTTGAACTTTACTTGAGTTTCTCCCAAAAGTTCTATTGGGGAACCATTTACTGCCAAAAGCGTCTTCGCTCTCTTCAATGGCCTAGCATTCAACATGCTACGCCATATATCCTTGCGAATCAAGGATGTACTAGCACCAGTATCCACTAAGGCATGCAAGTACTCACCCGGATCCGCTGGACCGTTTTTATCCATTTTCAGACGGATTAGAAACCGCTCGGTCGGTGAATTCACCAACGGCTTCCTCCATCGTCATTTGATGGACTCCTCCGTCCACTAACCACCTCCGCATAACTATTTCGGCGGGGGGATGCATCCTGTCCGATATCGTATGAATAACGCCCATGTGCATCGGTCCCCTCGCCCACGAACCCATCGCGGTCCTCGTATTCCTCACGATCCCGAAACTGATTATTCATGTCCTTCCGAAGGTTACGCGAACAGTCCCGGGGTGTTACACAGTTCTCACGTTGCCGTCGGTCGACGACATCGATGTCCATCTCGTCAGTTCGTGGACGCTTGATTGCCCGGCGCGCAAATGGACCGGCTTGCTTGGTCCAAGCAGGGCAGTTCTGTGGCGGACCCTGGACGACTGTCCCCACTGTGGGCAGTCCCGTATGTAGTGCCCATCCTGGTTACACCCGAAACATCTTACGGTCGCGGTCGGAGTAGTCTTCCGGCTCGCGTAGTCATCGACCCCGTGGTGTTTGTTACAGTCTTGGGCCATGTGGCCCTCCATTCCACAATTAAAACAAGTCACAGGCGGTGCTCGTCTCAGCTGCTTGGGCCGCGGGGCAGGCCTCCTGCTGACCTCTTCGCGCGGCTGCCTTGGCTGATGGCAGTCACTCTTATAATGGCCGTTCCTCCCACAGTTGTAACATGTAACACTCTGCAAGTCCCTACCCCCTCTGGCTGGTCGGGGTGAGGGTGGCGCGCGTTGCTTCGCTGGCAGAGCTGCCTTCTTCTCGGGCTTGACGGCCCTGGTCACCGGCTTCTGCTCCCTTACTTGGAGATCATTGACCAAGCCGCACAACTGTTCGATCATCTTGCTCTGTTGAGCAATTTGCTTCTTCAAAGTTCGCACCATGCTCCAGATTTCTTTCTCTTCCTCTGGGCCAACCATGTTCACTTCCATACTCTCCTCCTGCCGCTCATCGATCTTCATGGCCTTGAGCAGATCATCACAAGTTGCCTCCTCTTCTGCGATCTCGATGGCCCGGTTCAAAGTGGTCGCCTTCTTACGGACGATTCGCTTACTAAGGCGGTGATCTGCCAGGGCTTTCAGGTATATCCCTAACACGGTGCGACGATTGTCATCATTCTCTATGGGATACGCCCGGTTACTGAGCTCTCGGTACCTTCGGTTGAAGGTTATGACGGTCTCACTCCGCCTCTGCGTACCCCCTCAAGGTCGTACTTGATCCTCTTGCCTTCATTCGCCGATACGAAATTCAGCATGATGTACTCGTGAAATTCCTCGAACGTAACACCATCTCGTACCTTCCCCACCAAAAACCCATCGATGGCTCTTGATAGCTGTCCACGGGCGGCTCGTGTAATGATGTAGGCAGGTATGCCTTCTAGTCACCCTTGGTTGGCGACCCACGCCCGTCTTGTCTCATCTAGAAACGTCCGCACCTCCTCCGGTACGACACCGTCACATGGCTGAATTCGGTAGATGTTGTCCCGAATTTCTCGGCGGTACACCCGTTCGGCCTCCCGTCGGTTGCTACTCTCCACGATGGCCCCCACCATGGCCACTCCCATCGTCTGCATGGCGGCAATGGTCTCGGGTTGGAGCTGGGGTGCTAGCGGCATCTCTACGGGTGGCAACCAGGGTTCAGAGGGTCTCTTCGGTCCCATTGCCATTCTGTCTAACGATAGTGCAAGCCGATTACTACTCTGTAGAGACGGGGTTGCTCAGGGCAGACTACGTCGGTGGTGATTTTTACCGTGGACCCCTCCTGGTACTCGCGATGCTGGATTATTTTAGCGCCATCAGATGACTTGGCCGCGTCTAGGAATACCCGTACGCGGTCAGCGACGTCTTTCACCACGATGGCCGAATTGGAAAGTGGTGTTTCTGGCTGGGCCATATACTCTAGTTACTCACGATTGATCCCCTGGATCCTGGCAGGCTCGCCACTGAAGATTTCCCGATCCTCTTCTTACTATTTCTTGAGCTCCTCCCTCCTCGATACAATCTTGTATGTTTGGCTGCTGCGACAGCCGGTTCTATCGATGAGGATGGAGCGCGACACTAGCTCGCCTCGTAGGTAAAGAGACCTAACGATATTTGTATTAGTGCCTGGGCCTGATCTGACTTCTCGTTTCAGGAAGATCGGTTCGACACGGTGGTCTTCCGTGTTATCCAGAATAATCAACAACGGATGCTTACCAAACCTTTGCCTTGGATTACACTCAAGGTGATCGTTTTATTTCTACCTTAACTGTACAATAAGACCTACAAAGTTTGGCAACTTATACTATCACCAGTTTACGTATTTACAACGATAATAATTTCAAGCAATGTTTCCTATTCTTATTTAACTGAACTAGCAATACTCCCAGCGCTCTGGTCTGCTATGCTATTCTATTTCACTAGCTCTTACCTAACACCAAGAGTTTCAAGTACCGACTTTAACCGAGTTCAAAACCTGACTTTGACTCCCGATAAAAGACCAAACTGCCCTTTATATACTACTCTAAGTTTCACTTCTCCTCCATCTTGGTTTCGCACTGCCGGAGGTTCAACCTATTTCCATTGGACTATGACTTTGATTTGACCAATCACCACTGCGATCCTCCCTCTCAAGGAGGACGCCCTTTACCTAGCACTTGCGGTTTGGCTGGTTCTCACGTGATGGGATTCGTCATCCGCCCAACTCTATTCTCGGATTCCAGCTGGCTTAACTTGTCGAGACTGACGAATGCTCGAGGATTACTGTGGATTAACTTGTCTACATGATGGATATGTTATTCTCAACTGTGCACCTAGTGCCTACAGGACGCTGCAATGTCCATGTCTTGTTCATTGCCCAATAGCCGAACCCTGTAGAATACCAGAGTTAATTTGCACACCTGCTACTATCCATCATAGCAGGATTATATTCGGCTTATGTTGTCGCACGCCTCCGTGAGAACACGGATGTTTACATAACTTCACTAAGTCCGTCTGTCATAACTAATCCCTTGATGGATAGCTATTTGGGTGCTATGATTATGACTCCGTTTCGATTCCAACAGCTATTATTCTACCACTACTATTTTCCAAATTACCGGCCAAAACAGCTGCTGAATATTATACTGAATACCATAATGTTTTGTGCCGATGCGACAGCAACAACCTTCACCTTAATCCTTATCAGATACCCACCAACTCATAACCGCCTGTCCTATTCTAATCAACTCAATTTGGACTCTAGATATTATGCCTCAGTTTCGATTCAGTTTCGTCGAAACTGTAACTGTGCAGTAGCTGACGTAACCACTGCCAGTCATCCAGTGCTGCTAAATATCTATTCAAATACTAAGACACATCTACTGGTAATGCACCTAAATATAGACCGTTACCTAATGCTGGCAACACAGCTAAATATAAATCGTTTCTGCGAAACTACTCGATGCCACCTAGTGCATCTACACATACACCGTGACATAGTCTATTAGCTCACCTGGTATTCACAAACATGAATTTCATTCAGGACTTACTCGCACATATAAGACGTCCAGTGGGGTCATGACTTCCCACCAAACAGTCCCATATCTACAATATGTTTAAATCAAATAAAAAATCACACGCACTCACTCGTGCGCACGCACGTATGCGCGCGCGCACTCACGCATGCCCGCGTATGCATACATGTATGATTACAGTATTCTGCAAAACAGCATACAGCTGCAATCAGTCCTTCTTGAATATTGCCCACAGTGTCTTATCCTAAGCATATACATGATGCATCATGCAGAGATAAGAATGATGATATCATATACATAATATAAGGATCCGAGCTCGAACTCGAGTAGCTGATGTCGTCATTGAATACGTCACAATCGTGTTAGCTGACGGCATAATGATGTAGGCCCGTCACTAAAGCGGCATTGACTTGTCACAAAAGTGTCTGCATTGTACGGCCTCGATGAATTACAAAGATAATACACATTATGTGTATAAATTTGATACTAATTCGACTGGGCGCTGTTGTTGCTATAGGCCACAGCACCCCACCCGCCCCACACTTTCAAAATATTCAACAGCTTACTTACATATGTTGCTTGAAAGAGAGATTGTGGGAATTCGGTGGAGGTGTCAATGCGTTAAAATTGATTCATATGGTACACACCTGGCGAAGCTCAGCTAGAAATAGGCGCGTTATAGCTGGACATGGATCTCTCCTCTAGTGTAAGGCCTGATAGTGTGTTGATAATATAGTACGTCATTCATTAACTGCCCCTGGTTAAACTTAACTGCATCCAAATGGATGGACTCCCAGTGCATTTGCTATTATCTAAAAGAATTGAAACGATCTGATGTGTATTTGCTTATATTGCCCTCCTATTGAGATCTTGCTGAGCACGCATATTGCCATTCTGATAGCTGAGACAGACCCTCTATGCACACTATGTACAACATCCGGCCATATGTGTATTATGCCATCCAATATCAGAAATTATACCGTCAACGTGTAACTGTATTAGCGTTGGCTAATCTCTTTCTGTCTCTCACTATGTCATAACCTCTCTCTCTCTCTCTCTCTCTCTCTCTCTCTCTCTCTCTCTCTCTCTCTCTCTCTTTTCATCTCTCTCTCCCACTCCCTCTCTCATCCTCTTTGTTTGTATTACCTAAGTCTCTAGTATCTCTCTTCACATTTATATACTCTTGTTCAAAACGTCAATGAATGTGAAAACACACATATTTACACACAAAATTGTTATGGTCAATTCAGTAGTGACACGAGGACAAAACACAAAGGCAGAAAGGAGGTGAGCATCGTTTCCATTGTTTTATATACTATATGTCATTGCACGACGTTCATTAATCCAGTACATATAAATTTGCCTCCCACTTGTGTAATAATGTCATGGTATGGCGATTTATGCGGAAAGCAATATATTATAACCCACACATTGCTGCCGGATTGACTTGTGATGCGAGATGTAACCTTCATTTGCTATTGGCAATATAGTGTGAAATGTACTACTAATCATGGCGTATAATGACACATTTCTATGAAACACTCAGTAGTAATTGTAGTAGTAGTAGTAGTAGTAGTGGTAGTAGTAGTAGCAGCAGTAGTAGTAGTAGTAGTAGTAGTAGTAGTAGTAGTAGTAGTAGGAGTAGTAGTAGGAGTAGTAGTAGGAGTAGTAGTAGTAGTAGTGAACGCACACGTTTATTTAGCTCTGTAATTGCTGCCCGAATTTGCTAGATTCTAGTGCGATTTTGTAGATAAATTTTATACATATATTTCGTATTAGTATTTCCTTGTGTCATGCTAGAGGAATACTTCAAAAGTACACTGGATCATTTAAACCAGAGAAAATAGTGATTAACATTGGTATTAATGATATGAATGAACCCATCTCTAGTTCAAAACATAGATTAATGCTGCTTTTCAGTGCGATTAAGTCCAAATTCCCAAAGACTGCGATTTACTTTGCAAAACTTAACTATTCAAGTCGGTTGACAGCTCAGCAGAGGTTGGTGATTCAGTCCCTCATTTCGATGGCTGAATCATCACAATCTGTGACTGTCATTCCTGCACCCAGACTCTCCGAATTTAATGTTGTTAAGGATAACATTCATTGGACTGAAAAGACAGCTAACTCTATGTATTCTGCATGGCTTAAATTCCTAAATTTAAACTAGACAGGGGCCAAGGTAACATCCGCCAGGAAACACGACTGGGAAGTAATATTGTCAATCTAACTGGCTCCCCATTAGGTGAAGCAGAGCAGTCACTGCTCAATTTTGGTCTTACATTTGTCCCAACACCAAAACCTAAAACAGGTTTGGATGCTCTTATAGATAATGGCTGTATGGAAACATCTGAATTTAGTCACGGTATTAAGTTAGCAGACTTCTTTCGTAACTCTAATAGTAACATTCTACCATTCATTGAAAAAACTGGCTGGGCACCAAGCGTAAATCTCCTGGACCCAGCGATTGGTGAAAGCATAGAACTCTTTTCAGAGCGTGTTAAAAATTCTGCATTGCCTAATGATCAACCAAATTTACCCTATGAGGAACGTCAGGCCTTAATTGAATTGTCTAAAAGCACCGAAATTGTCATCAAACCTGCAGATAAAGGGTCTGCGACTGTAATAATGCTTAAAGATAACTATACACGTGAAGCACAACGACAACTTAGTAACCCAAAGCATTACCAGAAACTAAGCAAACCACTTTGGCAAAATAATTGCAGAAAATTTAATGAGATTCTTAAAAAATTGCTCGATAGCAAGAAGATCACCGAAAAGCAACATAAGTATCTCTTTGTTAAGCTTGAGTCAAAACCACGGACTTTCTATCTCTTGCCAAAAATTCATAAACCCATAGATTCGTGGTTGGACCCAATGTCACCGCCCGGGCGACCTATAATCTCTGATTGTGGCTCAGAATCCTACAGAATCAGTGAATACATCGATTACCATCTACAGCCAATAGCAAATAGACACCCCAGCTTCTTGAAAAACACAGAAGATTTCTTATCCCAGGTCTCTGAGACCTGGATACCTCCAAATTCATTCCTGGTCACACTTGACATCGATGCTATGTATACAAACATTGACATCGAGAAGGGTATAAATTCTATCCGTAAAGCATTCGTGAACTACCCAGACAACAACAGGCCAGACAGAGAAGTAATAGCTCTATTAGAGCTGAGTCTGAAAGGCAATGATTTTGAATTCGATGGCGAAATTTACCAACAAATTTGCGGCTGCGCGATGGGCAAGCGCATTAGCCCATGTTTTGCCAATATTTACGTAGCAGAGTGGGAGGAGGAAGCGTTAGAAAAGTGTCCAAAACAGCCCATCATTTATCGCAGGTACCTTGGTGACATTTTCATGATTTGGCAACACACAAAGGCAGAGTTTGCTGAATTTTTCGAAATTCTGAACAATCACGATCCGAATATTAAATTAAAAGCAACCATTGACGAGATGTCCGTAGATTTCCTGGATGCAACTGTATATAAAGGTCTAAAGTATGAAACAACTGGCTACTTAGACTACAAAGTGTATTTCAAACCAACTGATTCGCATCAGCTATTGCACACAAAATCTTTCCATCCACCGCATACTTTTAAAAGAATAGTAAAATCACAAATAATCCGTTTTCACAGGAATTTGAGTGATAGGAAAAACCTTGAAAAAGCGTGCTCTACCCTATTCAAAGCCCTCAAACCACGAGGTTACTCCTCACGATTCTTGCGCAAAATCAAATCTGAAACATTAGCCGGCTTGGAAACCATTCCAGATAATGCCTCAAATCGTCGGCCTAACACAATTTCTCACAATCGTCCTATTATAGGTGTAGGCGAATCTCGCAAATGCGGAAAGAAAAGGTGCAAGTTAGATGAATTTCTCCCAAACCAGAATACTTTCACGAGCTTTCAGAACAAAAGCAAGTTCCAACTTCCGTCTAATCCAGATTGTGACTCTGAAAATGTGATTTATCTAATTTCATGCAAATTGTGCCAAAAACAGTATGTCGGCGAAACCAAATGTCCATTAAGATGGCGGGCAACTCGACACCTCTCAGGTATTAGGCTAGAGGAAGACACACATGTTTCCGAACATTTTAATCTTCCTGACCATTTAGTCCTTCGTGACTTTGAAATTATGCCGATTGAACAGCCACCCCTTTCAGATACGGCAGAAGAAACTGATAAACAAAGAAAACTTCGAGAATCGTTTTGGATTAAAGAACTCGAAACACAGAGGGCAAGGGGAATACACTCGGACCCAGGCTTATCTGATCAACGTGACAAAATTCCATTCATTCTGACCTATAATCGGAAAAACGTTGAAATTTCCAAAATCTTGAAAGATGAGTATCAAAACCTACAGGAGAAACTGAAACAACCCTTTAACAAGCGTCCAGTAATTGCGTTTAAGAAAAATCCGAATTTACGTGACATCTTGGTAAAAGCAAAACTCAAATAGCTATCCATAATATTCATCTCAATCATTCAACATTAACCCTTGCATGATGGTCAGCCAAAAACGGTCAATTTAGTGATCTTGGGCAATGTCCATTTGCCGGCGGGGATTGGAGTATTTTTGAAAATTTACCGCTGTAGTGACTGGCTCGGGAACCGAGACAGTCGTTTCAGTGGTATATTCTCGGGAATGACCTTGTGTGTGCCTGCAAATGTACATTAAATAAGTAAGCGCATATTTGGATTTTACTGAACAAATTTAACCAGTAAAGGGTTAACATTAATGTCATATGGCTTTCCTCAAACAAAATGGCAAATCTCAGGCTGTAAGATAAACCAAAATATCTTAAATTTTTGAATTTTTTCAATTATTGAAGATTCTGAGCCAGTGCGTTGACAATATTGACTACTACTGCTGCTGCTGCTGCTGCTTCTACTACTACTACGTACTGCAACTACTACTACTACTACTACTACTACTACTACTACTACTACTACTACTACTACTACTACTACTACTACTACTGCCACAGCAGCAGCTGCTGCTGCTGCTCCTGCTTCTGCTGCTGCTGCTGCTGCTACTATTACTACTAGTAAGACTACTACTACGACGACTACTACTACTACTACTACTACTACTACTACTACTACTAC
Organism: Chaetoderma sp. LZ-2023a; assembly: GCA_034401795.1. Classification (NCBI taxonomy): domain Eukaryota; kingdom Metazoa; phylum Mollusca; class Caudofoveata; order Chaetodermatida; family Chaetodermatidae; genus Chaetoderma; species Chaetoderma sp. LZ-2023a. The sequence goes on from CM067373.1 coordinate 110,967,229, forward strand.
TACTACTACTACTACTACTACTACTACTACTACTATTTCTGCTGCTAGTGCTGCTTCTGCTGCTGCTGATTATGCTACTACTACTACTACTACTACTACTACTACTACTACTACTGCTGCTGCTGCTGCTGCTTCTACTACTACTACGTACTGCTACTACTACTACTACTACTACTACTACTACTACTACTACTACTACTACTACTACTACTACTACTACTGCCACAGCAGCAGCTGCTGCTGCTGCTCCTGCTTCTGCTGCTGCTGCTGCTACTATTACTACTAGTAAGACTACTACTACGACGACTACTACTACTACTACTACTACTACTACTACTACTACTACTACTACTACTACTACTACTACTACTACTACCTTTTTATTTATTTTTTTAAATCCGACGCTGACGCAGTCGGACACACCTCACGGAGGAACTCCTTTAAAAAAGACTTGCAAACCCCCATACAAAATCGGGTGAAATAGCAGGCCTTATTAATAGTATATGAATAACAATACAAACTTAACATATCAAAACAGTGCAAGCTAAACTACTCTATTACCATATACCACACCCATGGCATAACTACATAGAACAAAAACTTAACAAAGAGCTGATAACATAATATAATTCAACAAAGCTATTACTATTTGCACACCGTGTAGTAGTAGGCCCAACTGGCGAGCATGGTTACCCAAATAAGTGGTAAAGCGACTCATCAATAATTAGCAGTAAGTTACTGCTACTCTTTGACGCCATTGAGCCGATTCATGACCGCCAGGCTAAGTAGATCAGATGTAGTTTAACGTAGCACACCATATAGTATTGGGACCAAATGGCGAGTGCAGCTCGCCAACTAGTGGCGAGGTGACTCGTCAATAGGTAACAAAAGGTCACTCATTGACACCAGTTTGTCGATTCTTAAATACCGAGCAGGCATAGTAGCCTTTATGTCGTAAAATGAACAAAGCAAAAGTATACAAACTATGACTACATAGATGGCGTTCTGGGTTCACATTTTAAATTTACTTCATTGTAAGTTTTTGTAAATTACCCTAGAACAAATATACCTACAGTAAACATTTACAACAGGATGTTAATTGTATATATGTAAGATGTCATACTCTGTTAACCTAATGAACTCGAAAGTCGGATCACCTCCAGAATATTGACGCGATGCTCAATTGATATTTAAATATACCGATTCCCAAGGTTAGGTTATTCGTCAAATTATCATCTCCTAAGACATTAACATTTTAAAATTAACTCAATTAAATAAAATAAAATACCATATATCAATATACAACAAGCAGCGCGTGTGCTAGCTTATACAAGTTCTGCTTCTGCTATTTTTAGATATCCATGTTCAATTGATACTAGGCCAGTTTTGCACCATATATCTTTAAATCTACTTTCTTTTCCATGTTCCACTAGCCTGTAAAATTCACAATGAATGCAGTTTATCAACAATGATCGACATATAGCTCAGATGGCCGACGCATAGCCTGTGATGGAGAAATCGCCATGCCAGGTCTCGTGTTTGCTGGTAGACAAGGTAGATGTATTGTTTTCCACGCATTTTCCCAGTTTTTTGGCGTGCATCCTAAAGTGTTCCAATGCCTAACTGCAACAGGAGTCTGTCTCAGACTTTGCATTAGCATTCCATACCAGACTCTGGATGCCATGTTGTATTTCATATGCTCTGACTTAAATACTAAGGTTGGTTGCAACATATCTCTGTTGCCACGTGCTTTCGGCAATTTTAACCATTCACCAGTTATTGCATTCTTTATTCTAAGAAATAAGCGTTGGACATCAATATGCCTCACTGATGTTGCTCTTGCTGCATCCTGCATCGCAATCCATGTGCGGGATTTTGGATTAACTAAATCACGTAAATATTGAATGCCATTTTTGGCCATAGAGAGCAAATATAATACAGCATCATTATCACGAATCAACACGTTGCCCCAAAGACGTTGCTCTAAGGCATCTTCCCATCAACTGGTGTGTGGCATTGGCCGTGTACATATCTTTAAAGCTTCCAGCTGTTCTTTATATACGTTTGGTATCTTCTGATGGTTAGGTGGCAGTTCATTGCACAAAAATAAACATTCTACTGGAAATGGATCTACGTTCCTTTGTAGAAGTGTCCTTGCAACACTTGACCAAGATCAAGAATTTCAGTTTTAGCGAAGCACACTTTGCTAAAACATTAACCAAATCCAGGCCTCCATCATGCTTTTCATTGGTGAGGATTGACTGCGATACTAAATGGGCCTTGTCCTCCCATAAGAAGGACACTAGTAACGTGTTGATTGTTGACTCTACTGATTTGGGCATATGAACTACAGAAGCGGTATACCACAGTCCAGATACAATTTAATTATTACTGACAAATGGCCTGGCAAATACAGTTAGGCGACGATTTACTACTGCACACTTTAGCTTGGATAGCCTTTCTTCCCAGTTTATTATTACATCATGTTCTCTACTAAAGTAAATACCCAAAATCTTTATGACATCATCTGACCAGTTAATATCCATAACATTGTCAGTTCTGTCCTTCCAAGCGCCCAAAAATAATCCCTTAGATGTGCCTCTATTGACTTTAAGCCCTGATGCCTTTTGAAAATCTTATAATACTCCATTTAAAATTCTAAAATTTGAATTCTTACCTGCAACCACAGTCGTATCATCTGCATATTGAGACACCTTTAGTGGCCTTTCTACGCCACGTATACATATTCCTTGAAAATCATTACGTTGCCTCAATGTGGCCCCCAACGATTCCATATCTATGACGAATAGAAGCGGAGACAATGAGCAACCCTGTCTGACACCTAGTTCCAACACTACAGGTTCAGATAGATGATTATTTACTAAATAGCAACTTGTTATATCAGTATATAAAATATTGACCCATTTAATAAATCTGGATCCAAAGCCAATATGGTCTAAAGACTTAAACAAGAAATCCCATTCAAGTCTGTCAAACGCCTTCGCGTTATCAAATGCTATTATTGCTGCTGGGATGCAATCCTGTTCAACTAATTGAATAGAGTCTCGTATAAGCAATGTGTTGTTTAATATCGTTCTTTCTGGTACAGAGCACGTTTGATCATCATCAATTACTTCGCCTAGGACATTGCCAAGTTTTAATGTTAGTGCCCGAGTGGAAACATCATTTAGAAATTCACGACGCAATTGATGAGAGGTTGGCGCATAAAGGCACATCAAATTTAAACTTGTGTTTGGTACATCAATTGATACACAAATCCATCGTCCATTTGTATCTGATGACGACGACGTAACATCAACATAGTTGAGACAGCGGGGCAGGATAAGAATTGCCACTCCCGCGCTATTATCTTGTGATAAAGAATAACAAATCTACCCTTTTGAAATATCTTTGAGAGAATCAAACACATCAATTTTTTGAATTGTGGTCTCTTGTAGAAAAGCAAAATCAACTCTCTCTCGCTCTCATTTGCTAATTCTTTAAGCAAGTGGCGCTGCTTGAATTCAGTATTTAATCCTCTGCAATTGATGGTGGAGATAATCATAATTTGTAAAATGATGTTTACAACCGCCATCATTAGATTAACTTGATTTGTTTTTTTAGCTCATTTCTTAGACCATTTAGCTAATTTTCTTGCGAATTCAATGTTTCCTAGTTCTACCATAGACAAACATTCATATTTGGAAATATCAGAATCATGGCGCAGTAGACGATATTTCACGCCTCTCGCCGTTACATATGGCACTAACACTTCACACCCTTCTGATCGGTACATTACCATTTCATCTTTCATCTGTGAACTCTGTGTTTGAATGGACACATCTGATTCTGCAACTGACATTGTATCATCATCCATATCATTTACTTCAATCTCAGATTCTGAGCTAATGTCCTCTTTATGACGCTTATTGCTACTTAAGTTACATTTGACAGGTGCGTCATTTACCATATCTTCAAGCTGACTTAAATCAAGTGGGCTTAGCGGAAAATCGGCTGAGCTTTCCGTCTTCTGAGTCCTAAACTTATCCTGTCCTAATTTTAATTCATCTTCTAAGGAATTGTAAACTGGCTCTTCTGTAAGATCATCATTTTCCTGCGTGTCTTTTACAGCCACGTTTGGCTCCACTGCATTTTGATTATTTTCTTGACTTAAGGTTATACCTTCCTCTAATATTTGAATTTCATCAACTGTAGTTACTTTACCAGGATTTGATGATTTGTTTGTGTCATTTTCAGTGGCATGACCACAACAACAGCTTCCGTAGTGAGTGCTCCAGAAGCATTTGACTCAGTTGCATCCTTTAATGGGCGATTATCTCCTGATACTGAGGGCTTGTTGTGATTTTTTGGACAGCGCCATTTAAAATGGTCAACTGAACCACAGAGAAAACATTTGTTTCGATTGGGACACTCTGTTGCCAAATGGTCAGTACTTACGCAGATTCGGCACTCTTTAATTTGACCTCTATACCATAAGGGCAGGACAAAGCTGCCATCAAGCGTCAATCTGCTTGGGAACGCGCTATCCACTTTATCAAACCAGATGCGTCTTACACCGTTTTCTAGCATTCTGTCAAAGGGATACGTTTCCCGTTCAATCCTTTGCACTTTGCCATACTTCTTGAGTTCATTCATGATTCTGTCATCTGGAATTTCTAGTGGAACTTTCATCTTCACTAGCAACCCATCTGACTCGATTTCCTCTCGTTACAAACTTCGCCTTTTACAATAGGAACATCTTATAGAAGCTTTTCCTTGACCCCCTCATTTGACACTGTTACATTCCATACAGTTTTAGAAACATTGATAAGCAGCAGGTCCCGCACCAACGACGTCCTTTAACCCGTGATACACGTCGATAGCCGTGACACCCCACCCTTAGTTGTTAGCTTAAGGCACGCTTATAGGTTGCCATGGTATGTTATAAAAAGAGGAAACCCATACTACTACAATATATAATACAAAGATATAACACCAAGACGTCAGGGAAAGAGCTAAACACCAAATAAATAGTGTCCCTTTTTGAAACCCTGACGTCTACCAACAAATATACGAATAGAGAGTACAGTCGTATATTTGTTAGTTTGAACCACTTTCTAAGTGATTCACTAACACCCAACCGATTAAAGTGGTTCCCTAATGCATACTAACATATTACAGACATATATTTGTTAGTATGTTCGAGTTGACCGGGGACAGCCAACCGACTATAAAGATGTATTTAATCTGCGCTTACAAATGACAAAGGAATTAAATCCACTCACTCAAGCGATCTTGCCAAATATAATGCGCTAGCTAACGAACTATAGAAATAGCATACTGGCGCGGGGAGAAAAGTATTGCATTGACCACAGTAAGAGGAGCCCTATTAAATGGCTGAAACCGCCAGCTAAGAGGGGTGCCTTTAGAAAATGGAGACACAAAATGCGCTCCAACCAAGACAAGAATTTACAAATCAAACATAAAATTTGAAAGGAAATACTAATACGAAATATATGTATAAAATGTATCTACAAAATCGCACTAGAATCTAGCAAACTCGGGCAGCAATTACAGAGCTAAATAAACGCGTGCGTTCACTACTACTACTACTACTCCTACTACTACTCCTCCTCCTCCTCCTACTACTACTACTACTACTACTACTACTACTACTACTACTGAGTGTTTCATAGAAATGTGTCATTATACGCCATGATTAGTAGTACATTTCACACTATATTGCCAATAGCAAATGAAGGTTACATCTCGCATCACAAGTCAATCCGGCAGCAATGTGTGGGTTATAATATATTGCTTTCCGCATAAATCGCCAGACCTTGACATTATTACACAAGTGGGAGGCAAATTTATATGTACTGGATTAATGAACGTCGTGCAATGACATATAGTATATAAAATAATGGAAACGATGCTCACCTCCTTTCTGCCTTTGTGTTTTGTCCTCGTGTCACTACTGAATTGACCATAACAATTTTTTGTGTAAATATGTGTGTTTTCACATTCATTGACGTTTTGAACAAGAGTATATAAATGTGAAGAGTTAT